>OX411311.1:60949575-61347075 GCA_948150685.1 Rhaphigaster nebulosa
GCAAAATATAGAAAATAACATTCTAATAGTTTTAATACATTTTTAAAAAAATATCAGGTGTGCGCACGTCACACAACTTCCACTTAACACGATATTTGAAATAAATTTTAAAATTTTCTATTTGGTATAAATGGTAACATTTATTTTTCATTAAATAATATAAAAGTGAAAATTATTAGCCACAGCAATCACTTAAATTTATTCGTTTACGACACTCTCCATTACCTTCTGCGTCTTTATATATGAGATATTATTTTGTCTAAAATCTTTAGCATTCCAGCGGTATATTATACATCTGTATTACAATTCTTATTTCCAGAAATTGGTTTTTAATCTGGGAAAATGTTTCTCCTTTAGTTAATTATCGAATTCCTTCATAGTTAATATTTATCCATTTTTTTATTACTACTACCAAAGAGAGAAGACGAATTATTTCAAATAAACAAAATAGATACCTTAGGGGAAGCCATTTTGAAAATTCGGCATTAAAGTCATACCAGACAATTTCAACGAGGATAAGACCTAGCTGATATTAAAGACCATTTAACTGTGCATTGATATAACAATTTTGATTAAAATTGTTAGAGCCTTCTTCGTGAAAATGGTAAAAATGTGTAAAATCGATGTTGTAAAATGGAATTTCTGGCTAGTCGATTTTGGCGAAAAAGTTTCTGTAACATCAAAGGCTTATACCTACCGTAAATATGCAATTTAAGTTTCATACAACTTTTCTTTTTGGATCTGTTACATATATATATAAATATTATAATTGCCAGGTACTATAACAGGAGGAAGGACATTCTAATTTAATTAGCATTTGTTTTTATAAGTAGAACTTCACGCGATTTATTTTCGCTATTTATTCAGCTCTAAAATTTATTATCTACTAAAAAAAACAAATAAAAATTACAGGAAATCCCACTGTTGTGAGCTTACAATGAAATACAACTTCCTGTAGATGAGAATGCTCTGCGTATAGGATTCTTGACCTAATGTCCGACCTTCAACTAGGCACCATTGAGATCACTTATAGTTGAAATGTCGTTCATTAAATTTATTAATATATATATATATATATATATATATATATATATATATATATATATATATATAAATCCAGCGTGCCGTCATTTTAGACGTAATTAATATCATTAAAAATTGTTTTGTTTTTATAAGTTTGTTAAAATGCATATATAACCACTATCATTTCTGTTAACCGGTTTAGAAGGAATATTTCTAATTAAGGGATACAATGATTATTTTTTTATAATTATAATTTAATTTATATAGCCCAATTTTATATACTTTAATTTATAAAGTTATTAAATAATTATATTCCTTCAACTGATTATGTTTATAATATAAATATTATAGATAACAGTAACAGACTCGATGATCAGCAAAGGTACAATGTTATACAGAAGGCCGCTGCGGAGCCGTTCCATTGACAACGCTACTTCCTGTGCCGTCTTTCATATTAAGCAGCGGTCCCATCCGGTAGCCGATACCCGAAACCCACCACGGCCTCTTCGATAGAGGATTCGGATCCATCCTTTTACTATTGGTTCGTTTTTCCCTTTTGATCCTTTCCCATTACTTACCCCCAATAATTACCTGGTGTTTGCTTTCCATCCCGCTAATAACACACCGGTAGCATCCCAGTAATTTCGTCTGATGGGATGGTTTCCAGAGACAATTTCATTTTCTTTCCTTCTTTTTTTTTCGTTTACTCATAAAAGCTCTTGTGTACCTACTTATTTAAAAAATACGACAACAAAAAAAACATTATGATTGCTAAAAAACAACAACATAATTATATGGTGCAAATAAAAATGACAATTCAGTATTATTGCCGCTTTTTGTTGATTATGATACTTTGAGACATATAATTATTCCATTTCCCGGTTTTCCCAATATGAGAAACTTTGTTGCTTTAAAGAAATGGAATCAGAACCTTAGAAAACATAATAAACGATCTCATTATCACAGAAAACTTCAATATTAACGGAAAATCGAAATGCGCATGCGCGATCGGAAATCCGATAGTAAATTCGGAAAAAAGCGCCCTTGAAAACCTAGTAAACGATACCTATACCGAAGAATTTTGAAAACTAATAATTAAGTAGAAATGCTCGTGGCCGAACAAAATTTCGGTGGTAAATTTGAAATTAGCAACTTCGAAAACCTAATGAACCATCACCAAAGCGTTGAAAAAATCCACCCCCTTCCCTCCCCTCCTTACTCACCAAATAAATAAAAAAAATATATTTAAAAATAAATAAACAACAATTTAATTTAAAAAATTTAAACTACTTGAAATTAGCACATAATATCAATTATCTAATTAACAAAAAATATTCGGAAGAATATGCCGAAATTATGTTAAAAGTCATTATTATTTTAGTTAAAATAATTATTTTTCAATCATAAAATAAATAAAATTGAATTAGTTCATGTCCAGTTGGTTTAAAATTGAAATGGAAAAAGTTACAATTGAAATAGAAAAGTTGCAATTGAATTGCAAAAGGTGACATTTGATTTGGAAAGGGTTACATTTGACGTGGAAATGTTATATTTAACTAAATAAAGGCTATTTTGTTGAAGCTGCAATGAATAAAATAAGTCATTTTAATATTTTCTAGTAAGTTTCTTAAGAAAATATCTTTTCCTTTTCATATATGTAATTTTCATACATGACCCCCTTCTCCTCCATCAGTTCTCTTATTCTTATATCTTTTGTTATTCTTTCATACTTGAATTTACTAGCTTTCCTTTTCCAAAACTCATTTTAAACATTTTAGTAGTTTGTACGGTGTGTGTTTGCGAGGCAGGACTCACTGTGTTACGGATTATTATATTTTAATTTTTTTTTTGTTTCAATTCCGATACATTAAATTTTATTTGCCACTGCTGACCTCTCGTGTAGCAAAGATTTCGGTTTTATAGCGGGTTATAAAATAACGGTTCTTGGATGCGGATAGTTTGCGGACTGTGCCATGCTGGACACTGCTAACAGTTAGCTGTAGCGGTATAGTGCTGCAAGACATTGCAAGCAACAGTTAATGCGAAGACCAAAATTACTGTGATTACCATAAGTATTCGAATGTCACTCCTAATTTTGATCGAAAATTGAGGAAGATATGTATGATAGAAACCCCTTTAAACATCAAGATTTTACTCTTGTATACTACAGTGAATCTTCTATATAACGGACACATGGGGAAGACGATTTTATCCGTTATTCGCATGCGACAGTTAAGAAGGAGTAAATTCAAAAATAATACAAAAATTAAATTACACAATTGTTCATATTTTACTTATAACATAAACTTTGGCCCGGACCCCGATACATTCTTTCTTTCTAACAGGATTAAACCATTCCTAGGCTGTTTTGTCGATAACTTCTAATAAAACAGCACACTCAATCACATCGAATTTTCGTAAAATAAAATAACTACAGTGGGCAGGTCAAGATTCATTCCGTGGATACACCACGAAATAAATGTCTACCCGTCCAAGCCGGATCCGAACCGGCACCGTACCAGTCTCGAGGTAGATTTTGTTTAGCTAGAAAGTACGCCTTCCTTCCACACGATCCGATAATTATCGGAGGCGGGTCCTATATTCTCTGCAGTCCGACGTCCTCTCGATAAATCAGATATCAGTTCAACATCGATTTATCGGACCATGTAAAAATGCCCTCAGTCGCCAGGAAAAGTCGGATAATTATTGGATCTTGTAAAACGAACGCCTAGTATCTGTGTAAACTAAATCGGGGACGGTCCCAACTCCGACATTTATCAGACCAAGTTAAAACGCCCTAATGGGTAAAGATAATGGAGTGGGTTTCTGAGCATATGAAGGGAAAATTCCGAATCAACCATGCAAAGGGTTAAGAAAATCCGAGTACTCCATACGAAAATTCCTCGAATGAGCGATTAATCTAATTGTATACATTAAAAAAACAACACGTGTCCCCTTCCTGTACACTTATTTTATACGAAATATAATTTTTAATTAATTTATATTTTCACAGAAATTTTGCATAAGAATCGATTTGTAATTAAATTACTAGGTGCATATGTACATAAGCACATAAAATACGTTACGCATACTTTTTATTGAACATCAATTTTCGTTAATACTATATTAAAATCGGTAAAAAGAGTTTTTATTACTTATAATTTTTTTTCAAAATAAATAACCTACAAATTTAGTACTGGAATCGTAAGTTTTTAATAATATACATACATATTTTATGATTTCACGACTTTTGTCCGTTATTCGAGGATTGGAAAGTGCTGATGGGGAATAAAATTGGTGTCCGCGTCCGAATTGGAGGGGTTCCGTTATATAGGGGTTCAAACGCATTAAATTTGTACCTCGCTGGCCGGGAGCTTAGTTAAATTGTCCGTTAAGAGGGGACTCCGTTAAAGAGAGATGTCCATTAAGAGAAGTTTCACTGTATTAGATGTAATAAAAAATATATGTAAATATGAGATAAAATGTTTTGGAAAATTTTGCTTTTCATAAAATACCTTTGAAATATTCCTAATAATATTTGTATGCTAAAAAAAATTAAAAACACAATACGATGCCTTTATAAGTTTAAAAACTTAAAATAATGAATACATTATATTGTGTATTGTTAAAAAAAAAATATTATACGCCATATTTATTTACATCACGATATTTACATTACGATGATAAGCAAAGAGAACTGAATTGAAAAACGACCGAGATGCTGTACATTAAGAAGGTGAGGTTAAAATAGGAGTAGAATGTGATTCCGGGGATTTGATCTTTTATTTAATTATTTTTTTCTGGTTATTTTGTTACTATTTATTTAATTCATAAAATTTATAATTACAACAAAGAAGAAATAGAAAACGGTTCACATTCCTAATAAAACACACTACGAAAGTCGCTTCTTGTATTCCTCACAATATTGGATCCAATATCCTTCGAAAGTTCAGTAGAACTTGTTTAATACGAAGTTGAAGGGACCAGTGAAAAAATTTCGAATCATCCAAGATTTGGAATTAAAAAAGTTTTTTATTTACTCCTACCCCAAAGATATGTTAACGAGAATAACATATTAGATTTCACTTTTATCTATCCTAATAAAAATCGAATTACAGGCGATTTTTTTATATTGTGTTGAATAGAAAAAACAAGAAAAGTTCGAATTAGTCAAGTTCAACTGTGTAAAAGAAAAGTTTATTATTCAAAGAGTGCTTATAATTTCACATAATGATATTTTATTCTTTTTTACATTAGAAGATGGCAAATTTTACTATAGTACCACTATAGTTTAATTTTACTATGTACCACTCTTACAAATAAATAAAATTCTTCATTGGAAGCACCTGCATTAAATTTATTTTTTTACTTAATATTACTTGATCAATTATGAATGGGTTTTATAGACTTTGTTAAAGAGTATAATACAAGAAATCATCTAATATAATAAAAACATTAATCCTGCAATAGTGAATGAATTAAAAAGATAAAACCCATATTAAATTAATGATTGACAATTGTAGATTGAAAATTATCTCCATTTGATAATGTATGTTACACTCACTTGAAGCAGATCAGTTTCCACCTATGTTTAGTCAATATTTACAAACAACTCGCCTTCACGGATCGTTAACGTAAAATCATTTTGGAGTGTTGAATAGGGAGGGATTTATTCCTTTTAATGATAACGTCATTTCTGTATTTTGTGATTGCACTAATAAAGAATTTATTGTCATTTGCTATAACGATTATATATTAAAAATATATATTATATTATTATTAGATTATATATTAAAAACAAATCTTAATTTCTCCCTTGTTAAAAGTTATAAATTTTCAATACATTTTTATACTGCAATCTACGATCTATTAATGAATAAATTCCCACTAGAGAGATAGTCATGAGAGTATCTCATCCCACTAGAGAGACATGACCATTGAGTAAACAATGAGAAAATAAAAACTGAACTATATTAGTTTATTTTAAAAAATTAGATAATTATTTTATTTTTTATATTCATTTAAAAAAAAATTATTATATGTTGATCCAAATAAAGTAATCTTGTAGTTAGGTAAATATTTAGGTGGTAGAGCGCTAACCTTTAATAATCAGGAAGTGACTATTCTTACTATTTATTTAGATGTGGCAAGATGTGAGGTATTTTTTTCAAGAAAAACAGGAAATGTTTCTGGCTTAACAGATATACTTGTACTCTCTGGTTTGCTCAATCGGGGACCCGTTTTACTAAGTAAATATTTAAAACAACCCCCCTTGACATCAAAGTGCTAAGGAAATAGAGTTGTCTGCGACGGTTGTTTTCTTTATTTTGTCAATGCAATTGAGACCTAAGAGTGAGTTTGGGGATCTTTTCCCTTTGAGGGTAATAATTTTGTGTTTTCATCTTTAAACGATGGGTGTATTCTGAGTTAAAAAAAAGGCTTAAATATTCTGATGCTTTGTGCTTTGAAAACTTCTGATTAAATATATGGACGATTCGCAAAATACTAAAAATAATTACTTTATAGACGAAAAAAATATATATTTTTTACTGTCAAATATTAATCACATTTAAGGGTAATCGAGAGGTAAGCGACCTAAGTTATCATTCATGCTGTACTTAAAATAAAAAAAAAAATTAAAGCATAGAAAAATAAATAAAGAAACAAAGTAAAGAAAATTGGACTTGAAATAATTACTATTATTATTTTATGAGGTACTGTTAAATATTTTTTTTTAACTGAAATAATTGTAATACATTATTATAATTCTCTGGTGTTTGGTCAAAAGAGCTTAAGTCATCATTTTTACTAAAATAACTTATTTATGTCTTCATGACCAAAAAATTCTTCTTTTTACATTGTTGCAAACGGCTTAGCTCTCAGTTGAATCTGTATTAAATATAGGCTCAAGCAGAATTTTTCGGTCAAGAAGAAAAAAATGATTTTTATTTTATTTTGCTTAAGCCATTTTGACAAAACATCAGTGAATTATTAAAAAACTATAATAAAATTTGATAAATCACCGAGCTGCCTTTGCACTTTTTAAATGCAAACTACCAGTCTCTCGTCAAAACTCTGGTACCTTATCCGTTATTGAGGAATTTGTATTATTTTAAGTAAAAGAAGTTCAAAATATATGTGAAAAAAAATTTCACTTATTGTTTTGTTTATGAGCTTTTATCTATATGCCCTTTTTTATTATTATTAATTTATCAGGGTTCAAATGAGATTAATGTAAATTTTTTAAATATACTTATAACTTATTGCTCTCCTAAACAAAATTTTAATATTCATAAATAAAATTATTAATGTTTAAATAGAGATTGAACAATGGTTCCATATACCAAGTTATGCCCATATGATTTAATAATGATAGTAAGGCTTAGCGAACACGGAAGTTCGAAGCCGATACGATGCCTGATTAACGTTTTCTACTACTTTCTATAGCTTTCAAACCTAAATTTGTAACATGAGACCGATCACATTCCTCTCATTAACGTTTCGCTATATCCTTAGACTCGTCGGTTCAAGTTGGATTATTTTTCTGCCCAAGGTTGTCTTTTGTGGGTAGAGCGCGACGTTCTTAGATTATGAACCTTTGAACGGTTCAAATTCTGGATGGCGAACTATTTTTTTTATTTTTGGACAGAATTGGAGGGCAACTCGCAATTTTGAGTATGCAAATCTGATCATTTTAGAATCCCTCCTATTCCTATCATGTTCATTTTATTGAACGCCTTAACACAATAGAAATTTAATCTGTAAATTAAAGGTAACATAGGTACCTCTTAAAGTTTTTTATTGGATTAAATAGAGAAAATGCCGATAAGGATCTATAGTGTTCTGTTTTTTGTAGGTTTAATGCTTTTGAAACACTACCCCATCTTTCAGGTGCCTAAGTAACACATGACTGCTTTGATGTTTATCTCAAGTTCCGATAGGGTGGGAACATTCCTTTACCAACGTGACAATATTCGAGGAATTTCTTCGTATTTTGGTCTTTGAATATTTATCATTAATTTATACCAAGTAAATGTGATTGCTCTTGTAAGTACTTTGCTATCGGATTGAGACAGAAGGCAATAAAAACAATAGAAGAATCGGTTTAAGGAAGATAGAAATGATTTTACTGTAGTTACGGTTTTCAGCAACTAGTTTAAACTAAAATGCGACGCGACTACTATGCAACAAGCTCTAAACTTCTAATTATTTTTTTAATAATAATTCCTTAAAAGACCTCGAGTCACAATTTTTTTATCTGACAATAACATATGAAATGCAGATATGGTTATTCTGCAGGGAAGGATGATGTAATAATTAAAGACATCAAAGTCAATAGCGTAATTATGCACAAGGACTTCGGTAACAATCTAGTAGTTAAGCAAATGGCAAGTAGGATGGTTCATTGAGGAACACCAGGGTCTTTAGGTAAGAATAGTTATTTAGATAATTAGTTCTATTTTATTTAGTATTGGTTTTATCATAAACAGGTATTCCATTTTCAAATGCTATGCCATTTTTAAGGCGAAAGAGAATTGCTTGTGTCCCGTGAATGTCGGTTTTTTACATCCAAAAGCTAAAATTGAATGACCTGTATGAGGCAGTATAGCCCACGTCGTCCTTCTTGGGACAAGACACGACAGATTCAATTCGAGTCTGCCCCAGCAATTAACGGGGTCACATTTTTGTGTTTTCGTTTCCTCTCCACCAGCTGGAGACTTGATTGTGGCTCTATTAAACGCCCATCTCTTCAAGAGTTTTTTTCTTTCTTTCCCTGGACATTTCTTTAATAAGGCTCCACGAGTTCTATTTCTGTCCTATAAGTCATCTGATTGCCAAAAGTAGAGAAAACACTGCTTGTTTAATTTACAGTTTCATAATGTATTTGTATTTCATACTCCATTAAGATTTTGGTTGATACGATGTAATTACATTTTCTAATAAAGATTTCGTCTATATTATTGCAAAATTTATAACCGTAATCAAAGTTTTAGTAAAATCGCGCTCAACAAGTAAATAAATTAGTTTATTAGCGTTGAATAAACTTTTACGTTGTAAGGAACTAAACGTTGTGTAATCCAACAAGTCACGCAACAGCTCACGCACCATTTTTCTTGGATACGGTTGCTGTGAGCGCACCTGCCTCACCGGTATAAAAACAGAAAAATTTAGAATTAGTTAATGAGAGAAAAACTATAAGATGGAGACAAAATTTACGGTTTGGATATTATTGGAAGATTCCAACACATCGCCGTAAGTCACTCAAATTTATTTATTTAATGACTTGTTTATTGCCAAATATATATGAAAATCTGGCGTAACAGAGCTGATAGGTAATTGTTTACATCTATACAAAAAAAAAACACAATCAAATACATTAATTAAAATAATGAATAAGAAAGAAAATATGCGTAAAATAGTATCAAATCGATCTAAAATATAACAATAAAATAAAGGCACTAATCACATCCATACTTGTATACAATATTTATACATTTGGCCAGAGGATCCCAAGGACCCTTCCCCTCTCCTACCTATGAGGGGTAAAAAGGAGCCCTTGTCTCCCACATTTCTGGCCAGCTAACGTTTAACCAATTCAGGCATCAATACTGAAAAGAATAGATCAAATAAATGGAGCGATAGATCGATAATTTCAAATCTAACTAAATAGAGATAATATAACTCATTGACTCAGATGTCGGATTCATTGACGTAGGCAGCGGGAAGGGAATTGAGGAATATATTCTCTTCCCCCCGAAATGTACGATAAAAATAAAGTTTGTATTTTTAATAATATTTTTAGTAATTTTTACTCATAATTTTTGATCCAATTTTCATGCTTATCCTCTCTCCCCCTCTCCAAAAAATATCTGCGTACGCCCATGCCCGGATGGTAACATAAAGTAATTAATTTTTCAGTTGTTTCTATCCTCGTATTTGGTATCAAAATTTTATTACAACTGAACATTTTAACTACCCAAGATCAGATAATACTTTTTATTTATTTATTACTATTGTTATTTATTTATTTTATTGTACTTATTTTGATCTTCATGTGTGCAAACGTATTAAATTCAATTAAATTTAAAGATTTAATTAGTTCTTTTTATTTAATTTCTGAGTTTACATAAAAATATTTTATGAACTTGTAAAGGATCACTCAACAATATGAGATGGATGAGAATATAAAGGAAGGATTAAAATAAGCAAAAGCGAAAACCGATGTAATATAATTTAGTGGTGGTAATAATACTGTACTGTTGTTAAAATGAAAGGAAAAAGAAATGTATTTATATTTTATCTAACTTGACTGGTAATTATGCTGTATGTATAGCATCTCAATGTATTTGGGCAGCATTGCCAGGAAATATAGCATGTCTCTCTTCCCCATTATATTTATAATATATAAATTAATTAATTAAAATTAGTTATATTAAAATAAAATAATTAATCAGAAAAACCTTAAAACGTATCTAAAGGAGATTGATCTTGGGCAATATTTTACAAGACTTTTAAATTGAGGTTAAGAAAAAATAGTCAAAAACCAATAAATATGTTTCAATACTTTTTAAAGATATTTATTTACATTTTTCGGTGCTGTGTTCAACAATTGCATATAGATTAAATTCTGTATGATGCATTCAGTATTTATATAAATACTTACCATTGAGATAATTACCTTGAGTGATATCAGCTATCAACGTCTGATGCAGTATTTCTCATGCCGCTGAAATATATTTCATTAAGCCATTACAAACAACCAACACCGTAAAGCAAACATTACAAATCTCTAATACCGTAAATTAAGCTATAAATGACAGGTGGTTTGACAATAAGTACATATTTCAAAAAAATATTTCAATTAGTTTTATTTATTGTAAATAATAAATTGAAAATTAAGAAATTATGAAATATTCATACATCTTTCTAAAAAATTGATGCTTGGTTATGATTATGGTCGTTGCAAACTACGCATTTTATATTTTCAGTTTTTATTTTTATTTATTTCACGAATCAAATAACAACCGTAATTAACATAATCAATTGCTATTACTATTGAAGCAAACGAAATTACTCTGCGACCTAGAGTATTGAATATTCATGGGATATTGACGTATCCAATTAGCATTTTGAATACACCATACAATAGTTGGGAAATTGTGTAGAAGTTATGATTTTATGGTCAAATAGTAGAACTTCAAAATTTATTTGGCAGATGTATATTATAGAAAATTTGGTAGAATATGTATTTTGTAAAAATATAAGTAAAAAAAAATTGTTGATAAATTTAAAAATGAAAAATTTAATTTTAATATAAGGATGTTTTACTTGTGAAGTTTGGGTATTAAATTGTATGGAAAATGCAATCAATATAACTCAGAAACCTTGTCAAATAACTTATATGTATGTATAAATATTTATTAATAATAATAAGGTGAAGAATGCCTAACGAACGAAGTGTTGTCACTCTGCATATCTATCTATATATTCTCTTAAGAAAAAGTTAGTGAGCATTGTCAGGTCAGGAGCCGTGTTTTTACTCAGCCTTAATCTGAGTATTTGACATTGATTAGATGGTAAATTAGGTACATTGAATACAGTGCTCTGACTACTCTGTTCTACAAGAATATCATAGGGTTGAGAAGCAGGCTACCAATTCCTTACCACTAGGTCCTGTATGGGTTGTTGCGAGACTGTAATATTTATTTATTTTACACACATTCATTTAAAATTTGAATGTTTACTGGGTTTTAATTTTTTTATTTCTGGTAAAAAACCCTAAATTTAATGATTCATCCTGTGAAGATATTTTCTGCTAGATGCAAAGAACTAGATAGTTGAATATTAATGGAGGGAAAATAGAAACAGACTCCGTGTTTCACTCTGCGCTATTAAATTGGCGCGAGAAAACTGGCTGCCAACAAAAAGTCATCCGGTTTGTTGTTTCGTTATTCATAAAGCCAGTTGTTGCCAAGCGCAAACTGAAATTCGAACCTTTTCTCTGCGTATTATTCAACCGCAGTCAGATTTCCACGCTTTGAAGATTACGTTTTAAATAGTTTTGTTTAATAGTTTGTTTTTTTCAGGAAAGCGTTTTAATTAAAAATATTTGGATATAGTAATGGAATTGTTCTGGTTTCACATTCTGATCTATCTGAATGAAGTAAAGTAGTTGGTTGAACAATTTTTTTTATTTATTTAAGTTAGTTTATTCGTTATAGGATCCTCTGATTCAAGATCGGATTTAAAGTTTGGACACTCCTAAGTCCAAGATTTTTTGCCACTCTTCTTCATACCACCGGAAGGCAGTCTGGTAAAAATAATTTTTATTATGACGATTTTGATTTTATCGCATAATAACATTATTATCAAAATGAAGACTTTTTTAAAACATACCATGAACATTTTCTCTGTTATTTAAACAAATATTTTTTTAGCGTTCATCCCTTGGCATTGTGCTTAGGCCGGAGCATAGTGTAAATCCGGCCCTACTCGGGTCCAAAAAAGGGTTATTAAATATAAATATATTATTCTGTCATTCTCATCGCCCATTATTTTCTTATTTTTGTTTAATATTCGTACCAAAAAACGCAATATCATCATAATAATTCTTTTTTAAAATCATATATTAAATTTTTTTATTTTTTTTGCTTCATAAACTGCAACCATTTCTTTTCTCCTATTTCAATCTAAAACTCTCTTTGCTCAGTATTTTTGTATTCCTTTACCCCAGGTATTTCAGGATATACCTCTGGCGTCTCCCGTTAAGCTTAACCTTCTATTCCATTCTAAAAAGACGATTGTTTCTCATTCTTAAAGCTTAACTAATAAATTTTAGACTGTTTTCTCCATAGAATTTTGTGCTGAGTTGACGTCGAAGTTCCATCTTAGAGATTTATTACGGTTTGTTCTGATTTTTCGATATAGTTTCCTGATGAATTTCATTTTCGATGCTTGTATTCTACTTCTTTACTTCGCTGCTACCGACTACGATTCGGAAGATTTTGTTAATATTTGGAGAAACGTTCAACTCACGAACCAAACGGAGAAAAACCTATAAAAATTGTAAACTGATATGCATGGTATATTCTATCGGTACTTTTTTTTTAATTAGAGAAAAATGTTTTTCACAACTTTAATGGTTGTATAAATATTGGTCAAAACATCGCGTTTCTTTCTAAAATGTCTAAACATCTTTCGATAAAAAATATTTTTGATGTCAATTTTAATTATTTTTTTTAAACATAATCTCAAAAACAAATTAAAATATTTTATAATATTTATTTATAATATATATTGTTCCAAGATTAAAAAAAACAAATTTATTAAATTATTTTTTCCCCATTTTATTTTCCATAAAACTTTTATTAGAAATTTTAATGAAAATTTATATTTGTTCAGATAGGAAATTGTTAAAAAAAAACAATAAATTGTTACTGAAGTGAAATAGTAACTTTTTTGTTGTATATATTGACGTTAGAGAGTTTATTAAGTTGTTTGAGTTAAATAGTTGACGTACGTAATCTTTTTTTTTGTGTTGAATATATTGACGTTGGAGAGTTTGTTAAGTAAAGAAGTAATCAAATAGAGAGTAAAATAAAAATGTCTTGCCTTCTCGATCTTCTATTTGAGTAAATAAATTGTACAAATAAAGAGACAGTGTAGCTTGGATGAAATGGCATCTTGGATGTTTGGGGACAATCTCCGTTGGCTATAAAGACACTAATATTGTGGCTTAGGGCGGTGTGTTATGGGGTCAAGTATTGCTCCATTGATTACTTGACCTCTTCTGCGACAGTTTTTCTGATTTTTTTCTTCTAGAAAGAAAAGAAAAGCTCCTGAATTTTCTTCAAGGCTCTTAAGCTTTAGAATTTTATAAAGTTATTTATTATGTTTATTTTAAATGAAAAATTATATTTTAATATTGTTCATTTGGAAGAAGAGTGCCACTTTACGAAAAAAATGAATTTTACAAGAGATTATTTACTTTACTTGGAACTTTGCCAATTTAGGTATACAATGCTGTCTCTCAGCTCATTGACAAAACATCAAGTCGGATATTTTCTTAATCAATATTCCTTACATTTTAAGTTTTATAAAATAGTTACTCTTAATTTTTTTATAATTTAATCATGAATCAAATTGTGGCAGTTTGTTATAAAAAAAATTATTGAAGACATCATTATTTGCTTAAAAATATTATTTTGTACTTCAAAACATTCAATAAAATACCCAGTGTTAAATGTTGCAGGGGTAGAACGGAACGTAGCACATAGATCTATTTGAGCCTTAAAACCGAGAAAAAACACGAATCATCGAAAAACTCCATTAAACCCATCATTCTTTTAGCTTGATAACTTGCTCAACAAAATTTAATCGGATAAATTTCCTCCGTCCTGGCCACTTCTTGTAAGGCCATTCGGAGCTCAGACATTGCCAAAATTTCAAGTCTCACAGTTATCGGTGGTTTTACTCGTGGTATTTGTTTCCCATACCGAATACTGTGTTTATTTAGATTATTTTCAAATTATAATTTTATTGATTTACTGTACGCATTTCTCGTTTACGAATCATGTTTATGAAGAATCACTGGATGATTCTTTTTCTCTACTTAATGCTATGGGATAAGGGTGTTTTTGTTTGTTTGTCGGGTCTTGCCGGGTTAAATTTATAAAAATAAAATTTAAGGCAATACTTTCTACACCATACAAAAAAATCTTCTGTCCTCTTCCGTGATTTTGTTTTTTATTTCTTAAAATAAAATGAGTAATAAAAATATAATTCCTTCATTATAGCAATTTTTTTTTGGTATTTTCTTTTAGATTCTATTGGAACCGTACAGAAATTCACCAGGAGAGAATTATATGGCATTCTGAAAAATTCAGTGGTATGAAAATAATTTATCAAGCTTGAAGAATGATGGGTTTAATGGTATTCATCACAAACTTTCAGAATCGGATTTATTTTCCGATTTTAAGTTCCAAATACTCCTTATGTGCACCTGTATGAAAATCTAAAAAGTTTCAAATAATTTTGTCCGGTTTTAAGAATGAAATACTCCTATGTGCTCAGGTGCGTAGGTAATATTGTCTTTTAGGTTTGTCTAGGCGGGGTTCGGTGGACGCGTCCAACTTATTGCTGAAGAGAAGGTGAATAGTGAAGTCGGCGAAACCGTACATATATATATTTAATCTCAGTACTCAACCCAGGATTTAGCTGACCTCAATGAAAATAAAATTTAGTAAGTTTTTCCTGCACTTAATCTGAGTGTCCACTTAAAAATAATTAATTATAAATGTATAATTATCACAAAAATGTTATATGGAAGTGCTCCTTTTCACTATTCACATTCACACCTTTCACATTTTCACTAATCAACAATATTTGTGCAAACACTACGCTGAACTTTCTTTATAGGCAATATACCAAGGAATATGCAGCATTAAAATAAAGAACTCTTTCCTGGTTTTATGACGCTTGATTAATTTTTTTTTAGAAGAAACAAAAGATTGATGAGTATATATTGATCGAGTATAAAACTATTATTAACAAAATGAAAATAGCTTTAAACAAGGAAGTAAAAAAAATTGTTATCCGCCAACCGAAGTTCGCTTTAAGTAGTTGATAGTAGAATTTATGGTAGCTTCTTCTTGAGTAACTACGAAGTGCTCTCCACTCTTTATGTATATAATCTATATAATATATTATATATGTATATATAATATATTTCTGTTGGATCGTAATCCCTATATTAGATTTTTAATTTTTCAATGAATCCTAAACCTTTATAATCATTTTGCTCGTACGAAAAACCATGACCTCTTATATTCGCCATAAAGTAGAATTTTTGAGGGTACAAAGTCCATCTTGGGCTGAGAACATTACCCGGAGAACTTCATCCCCTAACTGTCTCATACTTCATTTTTATCCGAGAACTTAGACCACTGGAATCACCTACTAAGAACTACTACCGCTTTCTCAGTCAAAAACCTAGATTTATCCTGGTTATATTTTTTTAATAGCTTTCTTTTGAATTAGTTTCATGAAAAACCTTTCCTCTATCATCCTTTTATAACCAAATTATATATTTCGCGGTTTAGGTGGAATTTTACAGTTATTATTATTCCAACCATTAGTAAAATATTAATTTTTTCAAAATAAATAATTTAGGTCTAAGTAATATAAGAATTATTATGAATATTTTCCTGCCGAGGAGGCATCGCAAGGCGAGGCGTATAAATATAATATAATAATAAAGCGACTCATTTTGTACTTTAATTTTGGCTTTTATGAGCTTATATGATGAAGTTCATACGCTTACTTTATATGAACGATAAGCTGTAGTGGAAAATAAGGGTGTTATAACTATTTTTGTCGAGTAAAAATAACTAAAAATATCTCTCAGTAGAAACCCTTGAATTTTATGTCTCATAAAAAGAACAAGACCGGTGGGCACTTAAGCGTTTTACTATTATTTATGGAAAGGCCATGTAAACCATTTCCACATGTCTGTGTGGGGGTTCCGACGCATTGCACCATATGCTTTAGGTGGGTGAGTTGTAAAATCTCTTTATAACTTTTACTATTGATGACCTTTTATAAATATTAGAAAGCTATTCCACAAAATTGGCTAGACATGCAATTGCTTGATTTATTTTCTGAACATATATGGGCTGCCGTCTTATTTTAAATGAATAATAAAAGATAAAAATTAAGATGATTTGAAGCTTTCTGAATCTTTATTATTGAGAATAGTGTACATCCAACAATGGCTTTACAAGAACACGTTCATGTTGCTAGTTCGATAACACGAGTTAAACGAAAACAATCAATATGCCCGATTGATAAAAAACCTATGATATTTGGCCAATTATGGTTATAAAATTCTACAAATTTACAATAAGATAACCGTTACCTTCTGAATAAAAAAAAACAATCAAAACATGTTTTTCAGTCTAATAATTTATGATTATTGGAAGCGTTAAAGAAATCTTTTGATTGCTGTAATTAAAATCCTTTACGAGTGGGGAACATAAAAGTGAGAGGAGCTGGGATGTTCTCAAGGGAGGGAACTCTTCAGTTTATCCAAAGCCGATAGAAAGTTTTTACTGTGCGGATAGTCAGCAAAGGCCTATGTTTATCAGGTTAGTCAACAAAATTCACTGTTACTGTTATATTTCACTATAATTATTAATTATTTTACAATTTTTTCTACGTAATTTATCTCAATTTCATGTAATGATATTATATGATTGAATTGATATTGAATTGTCAAGTTAATCTTATATGAATAGTATAGGGGAACTCCATTCTTCGTATTTTTCCAGGAAAACGAAATTATATTATTATATTATATTGTTTTTTGACTGACCAGGTGCTCTTTACTGTTTAAAATTAGACATTTAGACTGTTTTCTCCTATATAATACACACTATTCTATTCGTCTTTCTTAGAGCTACAATATTTTGACAAAATCGAAAAAATGGAATTATACTGTTTTTCCATGTATTCTTCATATAGGATATAAATATTTTCACGTTTTGATTTCCATTTGTTTCTCATCCACCCTAAAAAGTTTTACTAAATGTACCTGATTTTCATATGAAGGTAAAGTAATTTATGAAAACTGAATGAATTAATAAAATACTGGCTATACACTTGTATTAAACCTGCCATAAACCTGTATATAATAAATCAAAACAGTTAATAAATATAATTGTATGTGATAATAAACACGAATTAAAATGTATGTAATTTTTTAATTATATGTATTATAAAATTACAAAATTGCTGAAGAAAAACTTGTTTTAAAGACATAAAGGTATCTTTATTTTCTAATTATTTATCTTGGGAATAATTTAAAGTTGTGTAGAAACGTCTTAATAAAAATACTGTAACAAGCATTATAAATTTTGGTTTTTAACCTTGAAACCATTTAACCATTAAAAAAACATTTTTTCTTTAACAAATAGACTATATGAGAAGTCTCAAAATTATGAAAGAAATTTTCCAATTATATCTAAAAGTATAACTATATTCCATTGTGTAATTTGTTATATAATTTATTTATTTATATCATTTATAATTCAATTTTATAATTGATATTCATTAATTTATAATTTATTATTATAACTTAGTTATATAATTTATAATCTATTTTAGGAGTTTTCTATCAAAAGTCATTAGATTAATTTTTGAAAAATTATTAGGGGTACATCTCATGGAGATAAAGCAATTTTTTATTGAAAATGTTGATTTGCAACACTAATTAATATGGGAAAATTTAAGATTTGGAATAACCTGAATAATTTTTGGGTGCAGAAAATTAATTTGTCAAAAAGACTTCTGCTTTTGAGAAGTGAATATATTAACTTTTGATAGAAAGTTATGTTTTTATATTGTTGTTACATGAGAATTTTATTAATGTATATTGTTTATATTTCGTTTAACACGAAAAATATGTATTTAATACAGTAAAATAATAATTATATATGATAATAAGTATTGAATATTTTTTCTATCATTAATTATGTAATTTGTATTCATTATTTATTACTTATTATTCCACCAAACCCCAATATACAGTCTATGTTAAGATTGTGATTTTCCAAAAAATAAATAAATCATTTAACTATCTACTTATCATTGTTTTTTTCGATTATTTAAAAATTATAAACAAATTTAAACTTGGTATAAATATATATATATATATATATATATATATATATATATATACTATTTATTTCTATAAATATATTATTATATTTCTCTTTGTATATATATATATATATATATATATATATATATATATATATATATATATAAAATAAATAAATATATGTACGGTTTCGCCGGCTTCACTATTCAACTTCTCTTCAGCATTACGTTGGACGCGTCCACTGAACTCCGCCTAGTCAAACCTAAAAGGCACGCACCTGAGCACATAGGAATATTTCATTCTTAATACCGGACAAACTTATGAAACTTTTTAGATTTTCATACAGCTGCACATAAGGAGTATTTGAAACTTAAAATCGGAAAATAAATCCGATTCTGAAAGTTTGTGATGAACACCATTAAACCCATCATTCTTAAAGCTTGATAAATTATTTTCATACCACTGAATTTTTCAGAATGCCATATAATTCTCTCCTGGTGAATTTCTGTACGGTTCCAATAGAATCTAGGAGAAAATACCAAACAAAATTGCTATAATGAAGAAATTATATTTTTATTACTCATTTTATTTTAAGAAATAAAAGACAAAATCACGGAAGAGGACAGAAGATTTTAAGATTTTTGGTTTTAAATATAAATATATCGGAATACTCATTTATAGTTTCCTAATTATATACCTTTGCAAATATTAATAGCTAAACAGTTTTTTTTTTTTATAACACCTTATTACCGCTTTGGATAATTTCATTTGCATTTGGAGGTTTACATCTATATCATTTTTTCTGTTAATGTTAAAATATGGATGGTTTATTATTATTTATAATGAGGCAATGCTTGATTTGAGAATCAACTATTCAAGGTTGAACTCTCCCCTCTGAATAATATTTGCTCTGTGTTGATTGAAACTTCTGTCTGCTTTACTTTGGATCTTATCTTAAGTAAGCATACAGTTTCCTGAAACTTTTAATATATTTTTATTTATACGGCGCCGTGTTATGAATCCTGTTTGTTTAGTGTGAACTCTTCATCAGTTTATTTAATCTGCACTTTTAATTTACACTAGATCAAGGTATCGGCTAGCGAAAACATGAAAGATTTTAGAAAAAATACGAATGGAATCGTCACATCATTTCTTTTCATCTAGGATTAGAACTATCAAGTTAGATGCGTGCAATATTCCGTGTCGATCTCAATAATAATATAAACTACCCCATAATTTTATTTTTTTACTTAATATCTTTATTAAGACATGTCGATCAATGGCATTGGCAAACAGTGAGTTGGATAAATAAAAAAAAGACATGAGAGGCATAAGGAGGATCGGCACCTCCTGGCGTGATTTGCAAATTAATTGTTAGTCGAGGAGGTCTCTCATCCAGCTCCTCTTCAGCCTTCTACCGGAGTTACCTGGCATGTGTGTTGTGGACATATCTTTTATGAGTGTGTTAGGTTGTACTAGTAATCTTCCGTAATCTATGACGGAGTCTTTTGCACTGGGTTCTTATGTGTTGTTTAGCAGTTGGTATGCGAAGGTCAGTATGTAAAGTAATGACCCGATAATTGACTCTAGTTGGCAGTTGTAAGAGAGAACTATCCGTGAAACCATCCGAACTAAATGATTTTTTGTTGTACGCAGAAATACTTTGCAGTCCCCCCGTGGTTTTCCGTCGTTCTAGATCGTTACACTTGAAAGAAGCTCAAGCTGTAGCACGCGATCGATCAGTCAAATTAAACAGTGATTCATTAAGGCAGACACACTTCGTTTGCTTTAGTTTTTTTAAATCTTGATTGTTGTAGATTTTTTTCGGAAATAGAACAACCTAGGTAAAAAAATAAAAACTCAAAACTGGAAATCTATTCATAACTATTAATAACGTTGACATTTTTTCTTTTAAAAGGAGAAACATCATTCTGTAAAATATATTTGCCAGAATCCTTCTTTGTATATTACTCTTAAAATATTACATGTTAAGAGGACCAAGAAGTAAAAATGTTCCTCCTTTATTGTTTAAAGTTTCAAAGCGGGGTACCAACGTAAATAGAATCTCCACTATACAGGCTGTTTTCCGCTTAACTCATTCTTCGGCTGGACTTCATTGCCATGACATGCCAAAGCAATTGCGTATGATAAATTTACAATTGGGCGTTCAGGATAAAAATTAGAAAACTTCAGGAACGGATTCTGCATCTCAAGAGCTACAATAAAGTTAATATGGACCATGGTCCTATTCCATACAGAAATTTAAGTTGTTGTTTTTTTTTTGGGTTAGTCACATTTTTTGTTGATTGGAAGAGATCACTAAAAAACTATTCAAGATAATTAAGTTGCAACATCGTAAAGTAGACAAAATTTTCTTTAAGTAGTTTAGTTTGGCTCAACTAAATCTATTGTAAGGGACACGCAAGGAGACTAATAGCAAAAAGTTCACACTTTACTTTTGAATGTGTTTCTTAGCCTCCTGCTGGGCAACAGGCACCCAACTTTCAGGAAAACTTCTACTTTTATGAAGCTTCGATTTCGTATGAATGGAGCTGAGGTTTCTATTGGGATTAGTCCAGAACGGGCACATGCTTTGCTAAAAAGTGTGGTGTGGACTTTAGATTTCCCCGACAGAACAGTGTTTGAGAATGAGATTTATTTAATTCGCTGTATTTTTAGTCAATTAAATAACAGGGACATACAGAATAAACAGGAATTTTGTGAAATTAAACAAAACTTTACCTGACAAATGTTTGTTAATTGACCAAAACAATTCTGAAATTAAGTGTGGAAATTCAGGTGCCAATTCTATACCAATCCCATATGAAATCTCAACTTCATTTATGCGAAATTAAAGCTTAATAAAAGGAGATGTTTTCCTTAAAGTGGGGTATCTGTTTCCCAGCAGAAGGCTGAAAAAAACATTAAGAAATAAAGAGTGATTTTAAAAATTAAATTAAACTTTTCGCTGTTGGTCTCCCAATGGAACAATGGATTTAGTTGAGTCAAACTATATTTCTTAAAGTAAATTGTGTCTAATTTTTTCTTTTTAGTTTTTGAGTGATCGCTTCTTTTCAACAAAAAAGGTGTATTTCTGTGAGGAATCGAACCATGGTCAGCCCTTATAGTTTTCTGTTTTTTTCCTGCACACCCTGCATCTGATTATGGTAATTAAGAAAAGTAATGTCTTAGGTATTTTTACTTTGAAATATTTTTAGTCGAAATAGTCTGTTACATTCTTCAGATTTTAAGTTGTTAATTGTAAGATGATTTTTTATAATGAAAAATAAATCAATCCGAGGTTCGGTGTGGATGAAAGTGTTGAAAAAATATAAATACTTAAAAAATATTCATAATCTGCCAATGTTTATACCGACATTTACACTAGTGTTAGTTATAGGTTTTAAGCTAATCAGATTGGTTTTGAAAGAATTAGTCATCATATCAAATTCGGATTCATGGACCTCAAAAATCCCCAAGAAGTGGATGTAAGCGTGACCAATTTATTTTATTTTTTTCTTAACTTAAAGGAAACCAATTCTTGCCGTATCATTCTAAAATAAATTGTACAAATGATAGAGATCCTTTAGCTTAAATATAGCGACCTTTTTGTAATTGTTATTATTGTTTTGTTTTTTAAATTTGAAATTAACGCCGTATTGTTGTATTCGCTATTTCGAATTTCGAAAAATTTACTCCAAATTATTAATCAGCTATCCAAAGCGTCTAATTTACTTTTTTTCTTTTTTTTTTATATTTCTTTTCAAACATTATTAGATTGACAGGTTACCTACTTGATATTGGATTTTATAAAAGGCCAAATTGTCGAAATAATTAGATATTCTGAACTTTTATTTGAGACAACACATATTTTAAGTGAAAACAGAAATGTTCTTATTATTCATATAATATTTTTGGTTTCAGGTGTGAAGAGTCTCGGCCATTGCCTTTGAGTTCCGATGGGCATTTCGTTCCTGAGTTAAAGGTAAGACGCTATCTATCCTCCTCACTAATTCTGTTTTGAAATTCATTGCCCATTGTTTGGCCAGATCGTTTGTGATTAGTTCTCGCTCGCTTGACATTAGTCAACGCCAAGGGCTTGTGCTCATGTCCCGGCTAATGAATAATTTACCAGTATTTATTCCTTCATTTAGGCATCACTAAATAATTAATGATCCTTTTAAATCATTACTAAATTCTTAATGATGAATATCTTTCTTACTGATGCCGAATCTTTTATTTAAAAAATTGAGAATAGGTAATTTATAACATGTACGTTTCCTGTAATTTGAGTATTACGAAATACTTCAACCTATTAAAATTTAAGTAGCAATTAGTCAAATCCCTATTTGAAATCATTTTCGATAAAATGTCCTCACTTGGATATATTTTTATTTATTTTTGTTACAATTATTACTAAATTATTTGTATTGTTTATATTGGGTTTTGATAAATTTAATTATAAATATGTATTGTGTTTCAAATAAATGTTTATAAAAAAGCATTTAAAGAAAATTATTAATGAAACGTAGTGATTTTTCGTTATCCGGTTTACGGAAACTTTAACAATGAAATAATTGATCATTTTAATCTTTAAATAAAGTTCTTAATGCTGTTCCACAATCTGATCACGTAATTCGTTGAAATTTTATGTTTTATTAATAACACAATATATGCCGCAAGTTAAATAAAAAAAAAGTATTTGTAGTATGCATGCTAAGATGGAAGAAAAACTTAGTACATCTTGAAATCCTACCTCTATCATTTCCATTATATTTTTTATATTGTTTAAATAAAATTTATATATGCATGTAATTCAGTGCAAATCAAAATTCCATTTGATAAGTAAATTAAAGTATCAATAATTAGAAGGAGTATTGAATTATATAGTATTGTTTGTTATTAGCTTAAATTCTGTTTTTATTTAACCTGTTGATATAAAAACATATAGGAAAGTCCCCTATTATGAAATACTTTTTTTTAAATTGCGCTGGGGTAACATTTACCATTTTTTTTTTAAACTCTAACTAAAAGCCTTTTAAAACTTTAAGAAACTTTTCAAAGATTTGTTCTGAAAATGTGTTTAAAACTATATTTTCAGAAATTATCTAAAAAGGTTGTTTTGGGAAAGGTTTGCCCAATATGAGATAGTGTGTATTCTTCGTACGAGACAGTGCCTCATATGTTTATTTCACAAAAAGGATAAAAATCCTTCTTTGTAGTTTTGATTAGCTATATATTCAAGTGCCCAAATAAATCTTGCCTAAATTTGGAATTTTTATATATTTGTATTTTCAGTCTTAGAAAAAAAAAAAAAATTATTATGTTACAATAAAATGAATGTGTTAAATTTGTAAATCTTAATAAACAAAAACTGAATAAACGATTACTTAGAAAAATATCGATTTGTGTCTCATAATATGCACAGCCCATTTTTTTATTACAAGATCAATTAAATCCATAAAATTAGAAAGTTCCTGACTAGTGACTTGTGAAAAATAAACTATATAAAGCTGATAATCAACAGCAAAAATCCTTTTTAAAAACAAGTTCCTGACTAATGACTTGTGAAAAATAAACTATATAAAGCTGATAATCAACAGCAAAAATCCTTTTTAAAAACAACTTTGACCTTGTGGGCCAAATCAGCCGTCAAACATAACCCACAAAAATTCTCTTTTAAAATGTGTTGAATAATTGCAATAGTCTGAGCTGGGAAAGTTCCAATTAGGAAGAGTTTTGCTTAACCAGCGACTCAATGATCACTGGCAAGTAAGCTATGACACAATTGGTAACTCATGAATGTAGATGAGATATCCCTAGGCTAGTATAAATAAAGAATAAATATTAGGCAAGTATATCACTTATATCGGAATGAAAATTGATGATTAGACCGTTCTCGTAGTTTTGAATTATAATACGCCCGTAAATACCATATCTGTATTATTAGGCGTTAGCGATATAATAGATTGAAAGAATAAATTTATATTTGGGACTTTCCAACATAGAGTTAAGAAATCCTTTACAGGGTTTGATAGTCAGTCCTCTCTCCATTCATTAAAGCAAGATAGGTACTAACTATAGTCAAACTAAAGATAGGTACTTTCACCACCTAGAATAAACAGCTGCCCTAAATAGTTTTGGTTTTCCAAACACCAAAATTCAGGGCCCTAAATAGTTTTGGTTTTCCAAACACCAAAATTCAGGGTATCACCTGGCCATCTGTTCAAGGATGTCCAACATCCTATGGTAGGCCCTAGCTCCTGAGGAGATCCGCTCTGGTGCGTTCAACCTTTCATCCCTGACCAACCTGATGGAAGCCTTTACCAGCTACGATCCAGAAATCACTGAATTCGTCAGTTTATTAATTGTTTCTGAGGTTTTAATCATTTGCTGAAATCTTGAAAATCACTAATAAATTTAGAAAAGTTTTATTTATTTAGAAGATATTTTCTTAAACTAAAAAACATTTTTGAGAAACGAATCATGGAGATAATATAAGATGGACGGCATTTTTTCGCGGTTTCAAGTATTAGGTGGAATTTTTCATGGATACAATATTAGGTTTGATTTACCATTCCCTACTTTTACTCCCATTTCACCCCCACTTGGATTAGTACTTACAATCTTGTTCAACTAAAATACGTGCATACTAGCATATTGATTTTGATATGAAGGAAGCAACATAAAAAAAAAACTATTGGGTGTTGTTTTGTTTTTTTTTCTGTTGGCACTATAGACCATGAAGATCTTGGTCTATAGCGTGGCGTGGTCTTCTTACAGACATTTTATCTTTTGTGGGAGGATAGACAGCCCGGAGAGGATCACCCAACCTCACTTTGCTATAAACCATGGTTCCCATGGTGCAGCGGCATGCTACCCATAAATAATAACCCCTTCTTTTGAGGCCAATTCTACAGCGTCATTCCCACCAACGTACGTTCAAACACTCGGGTTCAAGGACAGTGACAAATTGGTCAAGATCCATAGATTATGGCAGTTCGGGGTCAGCAGGCTTATGAAGACTTTTATTTCTTTCTCCAATGCAGACCGTCCATGGACGTGATTCGACATTCTGGAAGACCACAACAAGATTTGTAAGGTTGGGCCATCACTCCTACGCCCGGTCGTTATAAGTTGGCTCCATTTGATTGTCAAGCCTAACATATTTGAGGGGTTGGACGGATAATCGCCAGGAGAATCGCGGGTTGTATTGCCGTGCAGACGGTCATCCATCTAAAAACACTTTGCTTAGCTTTGATTACCTATTGCAAGTGCCTTAGCTATGTATCAATAAAATAATCATAATTTATTTTATATTATTGTTCTTTTTCCTTCTTATTTCGTATAAATATCATTTATATACTTCTATTAATTTTGAATTCAAATTTTTCTAAAGCTCTGAAGAGGGCATAAACTGTCGGTCGAACTCTTGGCATTCATGAAATATCTTGTTTTTTAAACTACTTTTGTGTATATCTTGATCCGGACCATCTCCTCCTTAATTAGTTACTACAGTCATCTATTTGATTTGTGTGTGTATGTGTGTTTGTAATAGTGAGATTTATAAAATCGTATCGTTCATATATAATACAAATAACTAGGTATATAATGTATTATTTATTTTACTAAACTCGTATTTAATTTTATAGGTAGGTTTTCATTTTCACCATAATAAATTCCCGTTGCCTTAAGAAAGAGAGGCCTAATTTTGTATACCAATTTAATAGAGGAGGCGGTGGAAAATTAATGTTTTCAAAATCAAATGCTTTTGAGATCCTGATTGGAATTGATGTTTTAACAGGAGTGACTTCGTGTCCGCTAATAACCTCATTACGATTCATTGAAAACCAGAAAATTGCATCAAGTTCTAATGTCATTTGGGAACGGAGCGGTTCGGAATTGAAACTAGAAACAACACTGCTGGGGGACTGCCGAAAAGAACCGTTTTAGAAATGAGTTATTGAAGTTTTGGAGAGTGAGTTGGTAACGCATAATCTACTTTAAAACCATTTTGGAAAAAGTAGCACCCATAGAGGATCCAGATTATTATAGCTTTACAACTCTTAATATACTTCATCGCCCTTGGGAATTGATGCAAAATTTTCGCAAATTCTTGAATATTACAACACGAGAAATAAAATTTAAATGTAGATCTACATTAACAAAGCTATTTTTGTTATGCGTTGTGATTTATGAAGAGGGTATATTGTAATTTTTTAATTATTTTGCTCAGATCATTCATTGAAACAAAAATGGACCAATGGAAACAAATTTATTTTTTTTTGTTTTGGGGAGCTTCAGTCCGAACGTCCCATACTCTTGAATCCGTTTGTGTCAAGCACTGATTTTCCAACTGTCGGTTTTTGAAAACTATGGATCATAACTCAGTATTGGTAGTTTATTGCTTTTTTTTTTTTAAGTTCAAAGTGATATTTGCAAAACTGTGAAAAAAAAACAATTCGCGTATAACGAAGATGACCTGTGCTTGGAATCAAACTTAAATGGATACGAATATTCCTGTTTGGATTGAAACATTACTTTCAATGCAGAGAGGTCTGACAGGAATACTTCCCTGAATTATTCATTTAATTCATAACATGGAAAGATGAGACAGACCGTGCTAGGACCAAAGACAGATGTTCCGATGCTGGATGAGGGAAAAGGGATTTCACGGTCTGCTAGCTCAACCGGCCACCGAGTGTTACTACCATTCACTATCTCGGGCCGATACGGTGAGTTAGCGCTGAGTTATAGCTTCTTAAGCCGCGTCTCCTTCCTTCTTCTTCTGGTGGTATAATGAAAGAGTGGTATTAGATGCACTCAATTCTGGTGAAACTGATAGCTTTCGAATGTACCACTCCTACCATCTCCAGGTGTGTATAGGTTCATGCAAGGTCCAGGAAGCATGACACATCTTATGTTCACAACAATATAGATTAAATAATTCATTTAGGTATCTTTGAATGGAATATTTCTTCCTCTGACTATATTCAGTTAACTTAATAAGCCTATATATAATAAATAAAGTCTTGAATGGTATGAAAAAAAAATAAATAAAAGGAATGCGAAATTGCTTGTAGGAAAATTATTGTATGAAGCTAAAGTACTATATTGAAGTACTAACTAATTAAGTAATTAAGCCTAATTAACTAATTAGCTAATTAAGCCTAATTAAGTAAAGATCAGTATCCGCATGAGAAATATTTGAAGCAATAACAGACGCATTTATAATCTACTGCTCCGCTATAACCGTAGAACATTGTTATAGTATTATTACGAAGCTGTAAATGAGAAAAACAAATAATTTGTTGGCAACCACAACATCACATAATCGGTTATTTGCGATTTAATACCGTCAATTTTTCCTTTGTATCCACGGAATAAATCTCAATTATCTCACTGTGGACAGAATAGTATGATCACTTTTAGGATGTGCTAGTTGGAGAATATAAGGGCTTTCAACCACGATAATCATCAATACGCAATTCTTCTTTTAAATCAAATTCATGGTCTTCAAAAGGATTGGATTATTCTTTCTATTTCGTATTCTTCCCAAGTTCACATTGTTACAGCAAACCAATATCAATGCATACTTGAAGATCTTTTTGTCATATATTTGTATTTTATTTATTATTAGTCCAATGATGATTTTTTTTTTTTTTTAATTCAATGGACAAATGTTATCAATCACCAAATTGATTTTAATAATATCTAACGAATCTGAAAGTTGTATGCCGATAACACCAGCAATAATAGGTCTCTCCATTTCAAAACCCAAATCTACTACTGTCCACAATCCTCCCGTCTACGTTTTGGTCTACCGATAGGTTACACGTCGGTTTACCCAATATGGGATTCGTGCGTTATCCATCACAGTAGCGTTATTTCTCAATTATAGCCGTATTTAAATTTAACCGTACTTTAAATTTATTTTAAATACCGTAGAGTTCAGACACTAGAACCTCTTGAACGTATTGAAAAGGATTTCTCCTAATACCTAGATCCCCAAAATCATGTATCTTTCTTTTTATTATCAATTATCACATCAAATGCTATTTAATTGAACAGAAGTGACTATTAAATAGAAAGTAAAATTAAATGATTATATTATTATGAGACAATTTAGAATGATAAAAGAACAAAATAATAAAATCACTATGTACTAGTATAGCCCATAGGACTTATCATATTTTTTACTATTCGTTCATAGGTGTCTAGCAAAAATATTGTTTATAGTTTGGCTCCTTACTATTCTTTTTTCAAAAATTGTAACTCCAACGAGTGGGACCAGCAGTGGCGTGCACCAGGGGAATTTGGAGAATTTATCTTCGCCCCTCCGAAATGTATGAAAAATTGTGTTTTGAGTAATATTTATGCATTTTTGTTAAATTAACAAATAGCATGCCATTACATATTATGCACAAATGTCATTGTAATTCAATCCTAATTAAACGTTATTGTAAACTGGAGAATTTTATTTACTATAAAAATTTGAATAAATCAATACATAATTATTACATGTACATGTATATCAGCAGAAGAAACTCTCATTTATGAATCACCCGAAATCGAAAGACCTCCGGGATAACTTCATCACCAATAAAGTCGCCAATATTTTGAAAATATATTTTTACACAAAATTACGTAAAATTTGAAGTGTAAAGCTTTTAAATTTTTGATCCAATTATCACGCTTATCCTTAAAATTTACGTCCGATTTGATGATTATAGACACTTAGGTTATTACTTGCCTACTTCTTATTAAATCCCCCCACTTCGAAAAAAGATTCTGCGTACGCCGCTGGTAACTAGGTTTTTTTTTTGGCTAGGCCTTTTTTAATATATATATATATGTTGCAACTTACTGAATGTAGAATATTTATTAACAATAAGGTAATTTTAATTTTGAAAATGTTCACGAAACCATTATCCGGATAATAAAAGATTTCGTCATACCTTTGCACGATCATTATCTTTCGTATCATATTCGCGTAGGGATTACAAAAAAAATAAAGTCATCTAAATTACATATTTATAAGGAAAAATACACATTCTATTTACGGCACTGCCTTCACCCGTGGTTCAAAGATGAAGGTCACGTGACTTGGTAATGATCCTAAGAATGACCAAACGGCGGCTGACAAAGCATATCTCAGATAAGCCATAATTGTGGGTGCCCTATTCCTTCCTACTTGAGAATCCTGGATGGCCATCCAGGGTTCTTTCAAAATATTTCCCAATACCCGAACAGAATATTTATAGCTATAAATTTATTGAAAAATTACTTAAATTACCAATGGAAAATTGCACTGTAATTACAATATTCGAATTTTCTTTCTTTCTTTATTTTTTTTTTTACTTATAATCATGTATTGTTAAAACATGTAATGTAAAATAACGAAATGACATGTAAATGTAAAATCTATTTGAAATAACCCAATATGAATACATTTTCTAGTTCGACATTTTTGATTTTTATAATTTTTTTACTAGTTATTCTGTCATTTGGTGAGTCTAGAACTATGGATATTTTTCAGATCCATATATAATTTTTTTTTTTTTCGCGGCCATTTTAAATTTGCTTCGCAGCTTAAAACAAGTTTTAGGAAAATGCCACTAATTTTGCAAATATCAAAACAAAAGAAAAACTAAAATTATGATAATGGCGTGCTCTAAAGACAGAAGTGATTTAAATAGTGACTTGCTGGTTCATTTTTCGATCCACCAGACCCAAAAACTGTCTTCCAGTTCATAGACAAAATATTCTTAACTTCATTGATAAGATGCTTCTGAAATTAATACTATGTACACATGTATTATATATGAGGTGGTCACTTGTTATACAAATACCCGAGACCGGTTGCTACGAGTTCAAGGGGGAGGATATACCGAGTCCGGCTTTCACGAAGCAGCAATATTTTATTCATTATAATAATGAAACCAGTTGAGTCTCATTCACCAAATTCGTGTCATTTATTTCTATCATATAGAGGTGTAATCTGTATCAGTTTCATAGTTTTTCACTTTGCCCCTTTTGAGATATTTCGCTTTGAAAGTCGCTGAACGACCAAATTTGAAAATTTATATTAAAAAAGGGCGAAGTTTTTTAGATTGAAATTTCTACAGAAAGAAGTATAATGATAAAGCTATACAAGAAAAAAAATCAAAGGTGTAACTCTTCCTTTATAAACTTTTATAGCGCTAAAAGCCTCGTTTTATGTTAATTTTCGTTCTATAGTTTTGAATTTTTTTTTACCACTTTCCTCAGTACTTAGGTCGTGTGCTGTGAGAACGAAAAATGCAGTGCACACTACTACCATCATTTTAATTTGTTTTATTTGACATATGCAAAATTACCAGAGTCAAGGGCATGTTCAGAAAAACTTTTTTTCAGCTGCGAATTTTTTTTTTAAATTTCCGCAAAAAAAAAAAAAAAATGAACCTGAAAAATGTTTTAGTTCACCATATGGTAGAGAATAAGAATTTAAAAACGTATAAAAATTAAAAATGTCGAAGGTGAAAATGATTTTTTTTTTCTCGTAAATATTTGCGGTAATTAAACTTGCAATTGTCCGATGAGTAGTGCGTCCGATGAATTAAATTTGCATTTTTAATTACAATTAAGAATAATTTAATTTAATATAATTTCTTAATAACATTTTGTCCTCAAAGAAAATCTAGGCTCTTTTAAGCGACCTATTCTTGTAGGACTTATTATGTTGCTCTACATAATATTTTCGCTTGGTATTAATGCCAAAATTTTGCAGGCCACATCAACCAGACTAACTCAGACTCAGAATAATTTATTTTAATCCCATTTCTAAGAAGGTAATAAACGTGAATATTTAATAAAATCAGGAGTTTCATTTTTTCTCGATATTTTCACTCTTCGTACTCCGTTTCTAAATTCTAAATAACGGGCAATATTATCTCTTTCATCATTTTTTTAACTTTAAGTCCTCATCATAAATTTATTCCAGTTTGAAATCGGAATGTTTTTTTCCTGAATGATAAAAATTTTCAGTAAACAAGGCACCGACCGTTTTAAGATTTTTTTTTAATATTCAATTCTCGATTGAAAAAAAGACGTATAGAATAAGCAATTTATCGGAAAGAGCAGTAGAACAAACACTGGATTCAACGGACCGTATCCAAGCAAACAGCAAACCACGGAGAGACATGCAAATAGAAATTAAACAATCACGGAGGTTTGTTGAACCGAGTTGTGAGCGTTTGTTCAGCTCGCCGCTGTCCACACATGAGCCGATTCCATATGCGGCGGGCATAATTTTCGAATATTGAAGGAGAAGCCTGTATGACCTGATCACGGATTAGTGAGTCCCAAGTAGTGAGAAGTTAAATTTTTATTACTGAAATTCAAATTTCTTTATAACAATTCAGAACGGTGGTCTCAATTTTTACATAACATTTTTTTTCGAATAATATATCAACAAAAAGAAGAAATCTAATATTCATAAATAGAATACTTATTGATGGAATGCTCTCTTGACCAACGATTATACAAGTGATGTGATCAGTATTCACGTCTAATTTTCTCCCAGCCCTGTTAAAGGGTCAGTTACCCACTTTTCGAGTCATGTGCTCCATAGGAGGAGGGTTTCCCTCCCGAATTTCTATTCCATCCACAGCAGATTTGGAGGCCAGGAATTGAGAGGCCAGAGGTTTTCACCACAGAGTTATATCAATCTTCATAAAGATAATTTAACGTTGTATATTTATATCTATAAAAAAAATAGTATATTTATAAATAAAAAACAAAGGACACGCCAGTTGTGTTCTCATCTCTCTGAACGGACTGTGAGTAGATAGTTTCAGAAATTTGATACTGGTGACATCAGCCTCGAGAGGAAAGAGTGTTCAGAGCGAAAATCATCATTCATCGAAGAAGTTCTGCAGAACTCTGTTGAGGCAGACCCAACAAAAAGTACTCTAGAAATTCGCAAAAGAGCTTTGAGTTTCCCAACTCACCATAAATCTTGGGCTTGCATATCTTGGGAAAAGTAAATGGCTTATCACATGGTTACCCATTTGTTGGTTGTCCACTGAGTTGCGACGAGTAGAAATTTGTAAACAAATATAGTAAAACCCAAATGTCCATTGTTTATTAAAAGAATTGTTAAGTGAAAAGTGGATATACTGGAGAAACCCCATCACCAAAAAACAATGGTTAGGCTGAATCATCCTGCTGTGCCTGTTGCTGAGCAAGAGCAATTTGAAAAAATCTGATGTGGACCCGCATGACTTCCTTATACGCCTACTAAACTATAAAAGTTGCTCACAAAGTGAATTTGGTTACAAGTTACCGAAGATATCAAAAACGACACGGTGTAGATACCTACATCACAGGTACACACACACTGGTAAGCTCTTGTTTCCGGGGGAGGAGATCGTTATTATAAAGAGTTCCGTTATTATATGTCGTTTATTCGACTTCTTCGTGTTCCGTGACATTAGAACTATATATGCCACTAGATAAAGCATTGGAAATCGACGGTTACGACATTTCAAGCTTATCTTAAATCTTATTCTCCTGCTGCAGACTTTTTCAGCTCACAAATGTTTTGACACAAATACTCAATACTCAATTCAGCTAAAAAAACAATTTTACACTCAACTTTAACACTAAAAACAAGAAATAAAATTGTTTAATTAGAGTGAAAAAAAATCTCGGATGTAGCCTTTATCATCACCAAACCATATGATCTCTGTATTAAATTTTTGATGATTAAATATTTAATTTTTGATGTAAGTCAATGGTCAATATTTCCGTTGAAATCTAAAAACCGAAAATTTTCGCGATTACAATTCTTCCTTTACTGCGTACTAGAAAGTAAAAAACACAATAATTTTTATATTTTAGAATTACAAAGACATAATTCATTAAGCATGATGTTGTGATCCAGAATCACAGGATTATATCTTGTCCATCAGAATAATAATCTACTTATGAAAAAAAAAAATTTGGAAGTATACTAACTTACATTGTCTTTTTTTTCTTTGTTGACTTGGTAGAACTTATAGATCCTTTGCTCCTAAAGAGACCTGTTCCGTTTTATGTAACTTATTTTATTGTTTTCCGATTCGCTCCAAGTAGCTCTTTGAAATTTTTATATATACTATTTGTTTTTTGGTCTCCCACATGATAGATTGCTTGGAAGTGAACACCACACTAATCTGAGAGCCTAATTGCCTTCATATCGTGCGCTATCAATTGACCTGTCTCATTAAGCAATTTATCACTTTTCCATCTTCTACTTACAAGAAGTTGTTAGATGTACAATTTATTTATTACAAAACAGTTTTCATTTATTATTATTTTGTGCTATTTAAACCTTCAAGTTAGAATCTAATATGCCCCGTAAGGTGGCCAACTGATTTCTCACAATATTTCAGACTTAAAGCTTTTGAGATTATAATGCCCTGTGAGCTACCAGCCGGTAAATGAAGCGGAGAATGGAGACGCTTACACAATGCGGAACTGTACTAGTTAACTAGCCAGTACCTGCTGAAGATAATTGATGAAATATCGCGGAGGTTGACATGGCCGAGTAAAGTTACGAGATAAGGAACGAATCATTAAAACGGTAATCAATGCAGAACCGACAGTGAGGTGCCTGTTGGTGGGAGAGAGAGGGTTTTGGCGATGATCTACTGAGGGGACAGGGGACTATATCGGGTCGCTAGTGTATGATGAGGTCGGCATCGGACCTTTGGGATCATCAGGACTATTTGTTAAAATTTTGTTTTATTTTACCCTCCTGTTTTATATTCTCCTTATATACTTTCATATTAATTTGTCTCAAACAGGTAATATAATATTCTCAATCGTAATTTAATATTTAAAACCTGGGCCACTACAAACCATGAACCACGATTAAGTACTTGGTGAGGAAGTACTGTTTTTGACTCAACCGCCAGCATTATTCCCTCTCCACTTTAGAGAGACTGGGTATGCCCTAATCCAAATTCGATTCACAGCTGATAAAACAAAATGAATAAGTTAAGTTTCTCATCTGGACTTGAATCTGTGCCTATGATTTAGGAGTCCAGTGCTTTACCCACTGAGCAACACCATTCCATTTCTATAAAATAAAATATTTACGAATATATATATATATATATATATATATATATATATATATATATATATAACTGAGAGCTATGCCAAATGAGCATATGGTACTCAGTTTATCTGAGTGTGGAAAGGAAATCGTTTGTTTTATTTGTCTTTTTTTTTTTCCTCACTCTGAGATTTTCACAGTATATTTCTCAATACAATATATTCTACAAAAACACAAATATACAGATACATATAATTTTTTTTTACTACCCGAATGTATATTAAGGTTACAATTTTAATTTAAAAGTCCGCTGTGAGCGGGGGTTCCTAGTTGGTTTGACGCTGGTGGCGTAGATGCCGATATCGTACGCATAGGCTGCTACTACTGCCCCCGGATGCTTCACTGAGACCACTGGTACCGTGAATACGACGAACAGTATTGGTCTCAGTATACACCCTTGAGTTACTCCGTAGATTGTATCGTGTGGAGGCGATAGGCTCTCTGTTTATTTGTCATGAGTTTAACACCTATTTATACTAATTTAGCATTTGTTTTAATAATGGGATGTGTCAAAAATAATGACCGTTTTATCAAATTTTTATCAAAGGATGTAAATACGCACTTTAAATCTCTTCAGTGTAATACTCTAGTGTAAAGAATTAAATAAGCTTGTTATTAAACATTTGACACTTCCAATAAAGCCTTAGTTCATCAGCTGCAGCCAAACAAGAAAGATGGTTTACGAAATACTCGTAATATTAAAAAAAAAAAAAAAAAAAAAAACTACAGCCGCTGAAGTTACATGAAATTATTCAAACTGAAGGTGACAGTGTCCTTGACTATCGTGCAACACGGCGATGGCTTAAAAAAATCAGCAGAGGAGATATGTCCTTGGAACGGAAGATGGGCTCAGTGTGATCTATGGATCAGTGGATATTGATGAGATTCCATGAGGTTTTGACGGATGTGCTATGAACTCCGAACCTTACTATGAACAGTTAGATCGGAAACATGCGAAATTTTATTATGATGTATGTAGCTACAAAAATTAACTAGCATTCTGTACTGATATTCTTGACTTCGAATACTTGCATATATAAAACTTAATAAGACCCGACCAAACTCTAATTTTGAACTATCATCATTATTATATTATTTATTTAAAATATTTTTTTTTAAATATTTAATTAAGAAATACTTACAATCCTATATTCAGAATATACTTTTTTTTAAGGAGTTCAATGGTAGTTTCACACTTTTTTTTTCTCATAGCGTTTTTCTGTCTTCGCAATTACAATTCACCATTAATTCCACTTGTGCTGTCGTTTGTGACTGGGATTTGTGAAAAAGAAGGAAATTGAATAAATTTAGAGTCCTCACCTATAATAATTAATTAGTCCTATGAATTTTAATGAGCTCCTGGAAGTCATTAATATCTGATTGTAATAGACTAAACGCTATAAATTGCTGGGAACAATGGAAGTCGGGACTTAGTGAGGACAAAAGCTCTTTGAAGTTTTCTTAGTATATATTTCAATACCCTTCGCTTGAGTGCGCATTGTGTTCCCCTTAATACCACAACGCAATTTCATTTATTTTCTTCTTCGAGCTTCCCATAGAGGTTTTAATAGACTGTTGGTAACTTTTATTAAAAAACAAATTAAAATACTTTTATTATTATTTAGTTATTATAAATTTAATAGCTAAATAATTATAGAACCATTTCATAAACTAGCGGGATCGAATGTAATGGTTAATAAATAATTATTATTTTACCCTCTATCTAAGATAAAAGCAGTTAATGACTAATTGATATTATGTTTTAATTGATTGACACCCTTTAATTAATTAATTAATATTTGGTAATGCTGCGGGGTTATATGCAATTAAAGTTCAATCCATTTTATTGTGATAAACTCGTGAAAATCTTAATAATATTCCGGGAGTTTTTTTTTATTGTTTATGGACTGAGCAATTTTTAGCGGTATTTGATTCGACTTGAAAAAACCCGAGCTTGTTTCTCCGGCTCAAATCAAATGTAAAGTAACTGCAGTTGGTTAAAAAATGAGAAAACTAAGCAGATCTGATTTTAAGAATTTGCTCTGCTGAGCATAGGCGTAAACAAGGCAACTTAGGAAGTTTTACTTTTCAAGATACGTAGAATTCAAAAATCGAATAAAAAAGCAGTTTTTCACAACGGATAACAAATAATAAATAACGAATAACGAATGAACAGATGACGAATAGCTTCAACTTTATTCGAATAACGGATAACAGTCGCATGTGTTCATCAGTCATCCGTCATCCGATTAAAAATTTATTCGAATAATACCCAGCTCTGGTTGGGGCGTTGAACGTCAGGAGCATTGTAAAACCTGAAATGAAAAAAAAAAATGTAAGTTATTGAAAAATTAAAATATAAATAAATAACCTCGATATTATTCTATACAGAAATTTTTGTTGAGGGTAAATAAAAACGTAGATATCGTTTTCAATACTTAAAACAATAAAAACAAATTACTTGAGAAGCACAGGGGTTCACCTAGACTAAGCAAGCTGAATTTTTAAGTATTGAAAATGTAAGAGTTCGAAAGTTAAATTTAAACAATTTAGTGTGGACATTTTTGGAGACTAAGACCCGAATCGAGTGGAAATAAAGTGGGGTAATTTCGTACAATAGTTTACTCTTCTGTAATCAATTAAAATATACATTTTTTTTCATAAAAATATTATTATTTTTTTCCCCATCCTTATAATTGCCATTAATATCTGGCACTGCCAGAAAATGTATAGAATACCAAAAAATGTATGGGAAGCTAAAACTGAGGGAAAGAAACCTCGAGGAAGACAGAAAAATAAGTGGAGGATCTTATATCAGACTTGGCAAGAAACAGAGGACTCACTTTAGATTATGTTAAGAAGTTGGATACAGACAGAAATGGAAATGTATTAAAGTGTTTATGAAATGCACACAGGCTGCCCCGATACCGTAAGGTATAAAGGTTGGATAAAGAAGAAGGATTTGTCAAATTGTTGAGGAAGAACTTAACATATACCAATTTTATTTTATTTTGTATAAGAGATAAAGACTTTATTTATTGGGACTTCATATGTCATATATTTCATATATCTCCTTTTGCACTTCCCCAATAATCATCGATCTTATTATCTTAGGATTTCAGGCGAAATAAATTCTTGGGGTATTTTCGATCCCATCAAAAAAGAAGTGATATGTTAGTTGTAGTAGGTATAGAAGAACAATGTTGATGTTTCAGCACATCAATCGCCATTATCGATGGTATGAGAAAAAGTATTCTTCTAGACTTAAACATTTTTATTTTTTAGGAACTGAACTTTTTGATTGGTATGCCTTGCGATCAATCACAGCAATGTTGATTTTCATTTCATTTAAACAAAATGAAATAAGGTTTAAAAAAATTGAAAATATAAAAAATATTTCGTAATATTTAAATTCAAAACCAACTGCCTTAATTCTGGGATATTTATGCAGGTTCTTGTAAAATATTGTGAATTTACCTACCATCATTAATATATATATATATATATATTTCTTAATATCTATTCTGCATAGTTTTTTTGATATTTCGTTGTTTTTTTTATTCATAATTGTGTTTATTGAAAATCTACTGGAAAATACTCATAAATAATTATTTTGCCCCAAAATATACTTATGTGTCGAAGTGAAGAAGGGTTTCCTACCCCTCAACATGAAATAATAATTGAATCAGAGAAAATACTTAAAATCAAAACTGCTTATTTTTAATTTTTTTTTTTATTCAACTAGTTTCAGCTGTTGTAAGTTCCTTTTTGGTTTATTATTTTCAATAATAGACCTTTGGAATCGACCAAGGAAAAAATGTTTGTAACCCTTCTTCAAAATTTGAGGTTTTACGTTTCAAGATACGTAGAATCCAAATATCGAATAAAAAAAAATCCGTCCGCAAAATTGTTGTTTGGTGCTTTGTTGTATATTGTATTTAAACGAAAGCTAACGAAAATTCCAACAAAAGAAACTAAAAATCACCTAAATCGGACCACTATTTACTGAGATATAGCGTAATGAACTTCGTTGACTGATTATCAGGGCGGTTAATCATCGTTGAAGTAGGCCTCCTGACTTATCTATTGGGCTTCTGACTTCCTCGTATCTCTCTGCTGTATCCTTCTTTGGATTATTTATACACTTTATTTAGCTTCCTTAGTCTTTCCTTTTTTTTTCCTACTGAAGTGCACATTAAATATTTCCTCTGTATCATTTTACATCACAGCCTACTTGTATTGAAACAGTTTTTTTAATTAACACTCCCAGTTCGGCACTCTCACGGCGAACATCTTGTGACAAGCTTCAAATTTCTTTTCCTTTGGTGCCTACTGCTACATTTTTTTTACTTGGACAGAATAGATATTTTTGAAATATTACTTTAATGAGAAGTTTCAGTTTTGTTGTCTTCTTGGTATTTCATAACACTAAGTTGTGCTGACACATATTGGATTAAAGGTAACTCGAGAGCGGCAGGGTCAGAAAGTTAAAACTAGTTTCTTAAGTTTTCTTCCAAGATTGTAAGGCTATTATTTTCATCTTTCTGAATTCTTAAAGCGTTAAAAGTCAAAGTATCGAGTCAATGAAAATCTCAAAAGTTAAATCAATAATTATATAAATAGTTTTTTTAATTTTGTTTAAAATATTTCTTGGCTACTTAGCTAATCAATTTCAATTAACTTAGTCATAGGACCAGGATAGTCCACAGGCATAACACACCCTGTGTTATACCTATTGTTTTTCATCAGTAAAGACGTCACTGAAAATACATAAATACTATATAGGATTGCATGGAACAGTGGTTCAAAGATTATGAGTAATGCACAGAAATAGGTTCGAATCAAGATTCCTACTTCCCCTTGACTAGACGGCTCATTTAAGTGCTACTTGCAGAATCTGACACAAAAGTTAATAAATAAATGAATAAAATACGTACGTATTCTATAACAAAGACTATAAATATTCTTGCCGCAAAAAGTCCTTGGAGCCTTCCTATCTGGTATGTTGGGGCTATTTCCTGCTCTGCGGTTGTATTAATAAATTATTCAAGAAAATAAGGGAGGGAGGAAAGATGTTATTAGCTTCTTTTTTTTTTTTTAATTCACCTTCACTTCGAATGCAATTTAAATTATTGTTTTAGAAACTACAAAATGTAAAAACACAGCATATCTGTATAACATTTTGTTAAAACAATTTTTCCCTTTTTGAGTGATGTGGATTGTTATGACCCTACAATATTTTGTAAAACGTTAAATAAATTAGTCCCAAGATGTAAATATTTTTTATTTTATCTTATGATGAATAACCGCAATAATACAGTAAAAATAATCTTTTCCGCATTTTTAATAAAATAATAATTTACAATGTATTGTTGAGGTAGCGTAGAAAAATAGGTATGACAAAATTTTCCCTGTTCCTATGGAAAAATGTACAATCACTATTTATATATTTAAAAGAATAAAGCATTTCAACTTTTTTTTAAATACAAATATTTTTGTGCTAGGAAAAAAAATGAAAAATTAGTTATTTTTTTAATAAATAAAAACTGCAGGAAATAACTAACTACTCAAGATTTTGTCAATTCGACAAACATAATCAGGACTGAAAAACATAAGACTACATTAATGTAGACCTCAGATATCTATAGATATCTAGTGGGATATCTATCTATGAGATTTTTAGCCAAAAAACGACGAACTAAATATTGATAGTACTTCATTTCCAAACAATTCAACATATACTGTAGTACATATCGACTTCGGTTTTTGAAAATGGCTTAAGCGCGAAAAGTTCGAAATTTAGGTTTCGATTTATTATGGGACGTAAACACCACCGCTATCGATTCCCGCTCACGATATATCGAGAAAAAACATCTGTAAATGTTCTAAAAATCAACTATTGATGACGTTAGCACCAAATACTAACAAGTCTTAGTCGTCACTAATTATAAAGGGTTTAGCAACCTTAATAAGCTCCCACTGTATACAATAAGTAATAAAATCTAAAAAAAGTATATTGTTATTTGGGGAAAAATCATTTCATGTATTTTCTGTAAATTTTGCTAAATGGCGCTTACGCCTTTAAAAAAAAAAAAGTCGATATTATTTACCTTATAGTTGAAATTGTATGTTTTTTTTTGTTTTTTTATTGTTTGCTAATAAAAATATTATTACAATTTTTTTAGAAATGTATTTAATCATATTTTAACAGTTTTTACTATACAATAAGTAAATATGCTGCAAGAACATAAAAAAAAAATGAAAAATAAAAACTTTTCTTGATTTTCGAAAATTAATAACTCAAACAGGCTTATTAATTAATCATTTTAGGCTTAAGAATATATAAAAATTTAATTTTTTTCTTAATTTAATTATGATTTTGGACTAATTGATTTCATATTGCAATTTTTATTTTCAAATGTATTATAATATTCACTTTTCAGTGAACTTCATCTTTCAGTTACGCCATAATACTATTTCTTTTTTTAATAAGACCTTTCAACATAAAGTTAGAAAATCCCTCTCCTCTGATAAAATATAAAAGTTTTTTAACAGTATTATAGGTTATATATTTTGAAATAAATATCATCTCATAGCATTGATTGAATTAAGATATAAACAATCAAAAATCAATAACAAATATTTTTACATAGGGACTTAAAAAAAATCGCTTGAATTTTGCCGCCTTTTAAATTCTGACGCCAGGTTCACTCCTCCTTCTAGTTCCAGCACTGCCTAAATATTCAATCGCATGATAATCCGTTATCTGGTTCTAACCGCAGTTAATCATCTCAATGAAGATGTTTTGTCTTTTTAATAATGAAAGCTATTACTGTTAGCACAAGTATAATTCAGGTCTTTCGTTAAATGTCTCTCCTCCCCTCCCCCTTCGCTTGCCCATGATACGTTCACAGAATGAGCTGGTTCGCCATCTTCTTAAATTAATTAATATTTGTTTTTGATACCTGCTGAATCGGTAACATCATTTTGTGCTGATGTTAAACCAAACCAAACCTTTATAACTGACCTGTTTGTCTTAGTCAAGCATTTTTCTATCTACTCTTTCACTATTCTCTGCTGTGTTCGCCAAATCTTCTATAGCCCTTTGATAAATAGATGAGCGCCTTGTACTTCCAGGCACGTTCCATGACCTCGAGTGCATCTCTTCGAGTCCCTCTATATCGTGGCCCCGATGTATGCGGGTGGTGTAGAGAGGAAGCACGTGTCGAAGCATATACTAAAGCAGATATCCGGGCGGTGGACCACCTCCATCTCCGCAAGTTTATTGCATTTCCGTCAATAGCGGTGTCTTATGATTCAGAGGAAATATGTTGAGGAAACAGCTCCGTTATCTATTTCATTTTGAACTTGAAATTAATTCATTCTTCATGTCTTAACGAAAGAATAAACTGCACGAATTTGAAATTTATCTCCTCATATACTTTCCTACTATAAAAAAAAGATATAGCTTACTTTGGTATTATAAGACCAACTATTGCTGTAACCTTTGATCTGTCTAGTTACTTGTCCTTCAACTCAACAACTTTACACGTCCGTTTCAATCGCCGCTTCAGTTCTTCAATACTTACTGTGTCGTAAAAATCTTTTTTCAGGTTTAAATCCGTTGCAGGTTAAATTGCTGTAATTTTTTTATTAAGGAGCTACGGTTCGCATTCTTAAAAAACTAACATCTTTTCTAATAAAAGGCGCGAACTGAATAATTTTATGACAGATTAACAGCAAAAAATAATTAGAACAAAATCTAAATGCAGTGAAATATATTTAAATTCATTTAATTTTTTTTTATTTTATTAAAAAAGTTCACAGTTTAAACCATTACTCATGCCCCTATTGCTGTGTCTCTTAAAACATAGCGTTTTCCGACGGCATGTTTCAGCCCACTCCTATCTTAACATGACTTGTCAGTTTAAAAAATAAATTGTTATTTAAGTATTACTTGTTTATAACTTTTTAAAAATTGTTGATTTGATACCATATTTTATTTATTTATTATATAATCCTTATATGTTCATTGGTAAAATTACATATAATTATATTATGTCATGGCATTTGGTTTTAATATCTTGCTTGTAACTAACAAAATTCGTTTGCATTCTTTTAGATGTGCTTTTATAGTTTTATTATTTATTTCGATTTACTGTTCTTAAAAAAATACATATAAATCTCGAAATAAATACAAAAAAGATGAAAGAATGGTTATTAGCAAAAACGACTATGATTTTTGAGACGTACATAGTTATTAAGGAGATATGTAATTTTAAGTATTTGTGCTCTTCAGTAGTAAAAAAAACATGATTCAAGAACAAAAACCATCAGAAGTTTAAAGTCGGAAAATGGACGTTATTTCTATATTTCAAAATTACTCAGTTCGCGTCTAAAAAAAAATAAAAACTAGCAAAAGCATTTTTAAACTAGCCCTTATTTTTAATAGGCATTATTATTATCTAATATTAACATTGATGTGATTGATGATTAATTACAAAATGAATACCAATATTCTCTAGTTTATTCTTGTAAGAAAAAAATATATATATTTTTTAATACATTGCACGTTAAATCTGATTTTTGTCAAATATTGATATTTGTTGTCATTGCTTTAAACGCCAAATATTTCTGACCTTATTTCAAAGATATGTATTGATTAATACGAACTTTCAGTGTACTACTATTTATTAGTATTAAGTGTAAAATATATCGTCTAACTATCCATTTAATTCGTATACAATAGTACAATGTTAAGGGTTATGTAATATAGGCTTTGCTTGACTCATTTCCACATTCAGAGCACCCAATGCGCAGCCATTCGCAGATCGTTGGAAAGAATAAAACTGCCTTTTAACAGAGACATAACCATATAGATTATTATATTTAATAGCCCAATCGGCGACATTGTGACACATTAAAGTACCCCGTAGCAGAGTACCTGGTGGCCGCGGAAATGGTCTAATCCCTCGAGAATTCAGCCAATAATCGTAAACATCTGGAGCTCTATCTGGTTAAAACTAATTCCATCGTTATTTACGCAGACATTTATAGTTGCCTATGTCGGCCCTTCTCAGAATCCCTTCCACTCTCTCTCTCTTCTTTCTGAAATTTTCACAAGACCATCTTTCCATTCTTTAGTTTTGTCTTAACGTTCCAGGGGCACCGTCCAGGTCTCTCATGGAGCATCGGCAGTTGAGGCGGTGTCCTACTGCAATGCAGGTACAAATATAACTCAATATATTATATTAATCAATATACTAGCCATATTTTATCATAATGTCACTAACACGCCTGCTGCTGTATCTCGTTATAAATCGGTGACTGGGCAAGATATGGAGAAGCTCTACACTGTTTTACATGACTAAGGCTCGGCTTGGAACTATTGGGCTTCTGCATGAATGGAATCTGAAATGCATGCATATGATTGGAGATTTCCTATAATTCAACTTCTTTTATAATCCATACAAGAGAGATAAATACTATATTTTTTTTATATTTTTTCTAAATACTTTTAGTTGATGCTTCTCAGCTCAGTACAGCAGTATTGTAAATGTAAATATAATTGCAAACAAATACATATCTAATATACTAATATCATATATAGTACACTATCAATATATAATATATATATATATATATATATATATATATATATATATATATATATATATATATATATATATGCAATTTTTGATCTGCTTCGTATGTACAGCGTAAGAACCAAGAAACTTCAGAGGCTGATTCTGCACCTCAAGAGCAACAAAAAATTTCAAAAAACTATGTCTATGAAAACTTCCCCTTTTATTGAGCTTTAATTTTGTATAAATGAAGTTGAGGTTTCTTTTGGGATTGGCCGGCACCTGATTTTCCAAAAATTGTGGTGTGGAATTGGGTTATCGCGACAGAAAAATATTTTTATTCTTGAAATGTTTGCGTAAAAAATTGTGCTATTTTTAATTTAATTAATCTCTTAACTTATGAGTTTAATTTAATTAACTCTTAACTCCAAAACTTATGTTTCAAAAAATTTGATGATAACTTAAGAAGTGGTGAGAAAATAAAACAATCAATTAAGAGCATCAGAAAATGTATGGAAGCATAAGGCTTAAAAATGTATTGAAATATAAATAATTGTGACATTAATGGATATCAGGGATTGTTTTTGGTTGGATTTACAAAGCATAGACTTCTCCGGGAGAGGTCAGTCTTCAGGAAATACTTCTTCAATTAATAAGTATTAAAATAGTGACAATACCACTAATCCTGGCTGTCTAAGGACTATTTAAATAATTAGCAGCCAAGGATATTCTCATGAAGAGTACTCTTTTTAGTATTAACAGCTAATTCGTATTTCATTACATTTTTAAGCCCTATGTTTCCAGCCAAATATTTCCCGATGCTCTTAAGTGGTTGTTTGAATTTCTCTCCCCTTCCAATGTTATCATCAGATTTCGTGAGAGATCATTTTCGAAGAAATAGAATTTTTTTTTTTAGAAGAATTTTTTTCGTTAACAAATCGACGATAAACAAAAAAAATTTCCCTGTCGGGAAAACCAAATTTCATAACACACTTTTTGTTAAATCACGTGCCAATTCTAGACCAATCCCAAATCAAGACCAAGAAATTTCAACTTCATTTATACGAAATTAAAGCTTAATAAAAATGAAGTTTTCTGAATGTGCGATATCTGTAGCCCAGCAGGGGGCGAGAGAAATATTCCCAATTTAAATATTATTTAAAAAAAAAAATAGATAAAACTTTTCGCTATTTGTCCCTCCGAAAGCCCCGCATAATGGATTTAGTTAAACCAAACTATAATTCAAATAGAGGAATTTTGTCTACTTTACGATGGTGCAATTAAAACATAATTATCTTGAATAGTTTTTGAGTAATCACTTTCTATTCGATAGAAAACGTAAATTACCTAAAATAATACAAAACTTATATTTTCTGCTTTTCTGTGGAGAATCGGACCATGGTTTATTCATACTTTTTTGTTGTTCTTCGGGTACAGAATAAGCCTCTTAAGTTTCTTAGTTTTTACACTATACACCCTGTAAAGAGGTATATCTTTTCTTGTCTTTTTATTTATTTATTTGTCAACATAATAATTTTTTGAGATAAGTCAGGTGAAAATATAATAAACAATAACAACATTAACAATTTATTAATGTGCTTATTTTTTACTATTACAGCTAACGGTTTGACCAAACTTTGTTGACATCATAACGGCTAGATCAGCTAGATTAGGTAATAGTTAATATAATATCACAGAAAAAGTCTTTGCAGCCTACTCTAACCCCCAAGTTGGTTAAATAGTCAGCTCGAAACGTTGGCTGTATAAATGAAGCAAAAAAACACACTAGTTTGTTTTCCATCATATTTTCCCCTGCTGACTCCTGCAAATTATTCAGAATTACCATCAAAGTCAAGTTTTCATCACTTGTAATTAATTTTATCTAATATCAACTTAATTTATATTATTTAATCAACTTTTTCCATGATATTTTTTTCCCTTTTCTTATTCCTCTCTCTTGAATTCCTTATTTATTATTAACAAAACAATAAAGATACTAAACCAATCAGATTATATTACATAATAAAATTTTTTTAAAAATTAAATGTATTATATAATGTACTTATATTACACAAATTAATCATGCATTATTTAATTATCTCTTTAGGCATGCGGTGTTATAATGTATGACTAATCATAATGGGTTTTTATTTATTTATTTTTTTTCTATGGACAGGAATGAAAAATATAATCCTATCTAATAAAATTCTGACTAAACCTCAATCACAATAATGATCAATGATCAATAATCATTCAGTCATCGTTCAATATCAATCAAGTTCAAAATATATTGAAGTAAAGTTAGGCATAAATGTTAACAATATATATATATATATATATATATATATATATATATATATATATATATATATATATATATATATAAATATTGAAAGCGTATTCATTATCAAAGGGTTAGTTGGCTTTCCATGTGGAGCCACTCAGAATTAATTACTTTTAAGTAACTAGAAAATAATCTTTCTATATTATAGAGCACACACTATATATATATATATATATATATATATATATATATATATATATATATATATATATATATATATTTATATATAGTGTGCTCTATAATACAATTAAAGATAATAAAAGATAAGATAAATAAGATAAGATAAATATATATATATATATATATATATATATATATATTTTCGTCTTTGATGTAAAAGTCCTTTAACGGCAAGGAAACAATATATTTAATAATATATATATTGTTTTCAATTATACAAAGGCTTGTGCCAAAACGTGGCTTCTCAATAACCCCTAAGCTCTTATTTTTTTTTATTTACACTCTTTCTTTTTAATGGAAAAGAACAAAGAGCTTCCCTTGTAAAATTTTTACAAAAATATATTAGATGTTCGGCTCACAAAAAGGTTTTTGGTTCTTTTGTACATCCAACGTCCACTTTTGGCATATTAGTCATTTGGCGCCGCGCACACCAATAAATATTGGATATTCTGATTGGTTCTTTTTTATCTGTATATGCCGTTGGCAATGCTGTACAGATATCCAAATGTTTTACATCCATATCCTCCAGCCGGCAAAGAGGACACTGATGAGTTGGGAACCCCTATTCTTTAGGATGGGCCCTCTTTTCAAAAAAGTTTCGTTAACAAATCTGAATTGCTTGCTAGTGAAAATAAGGTACATTGATTTCTAACTTATTCATGAGAGCAAAAAGTAAAAAAGTATTATTAAGTGTTAATTGAAAGATTCTAAAACAAAGGCCTGAGTCCCTCAAACAGCAGCAATAACTAAGAAATTTTTTAGGCTCTTAATGTGAGATGTGCTGTCTTATCTATGTTTATATTTATTTGGTTTTATATTTTTCAGTCCTGATGATGCCTGAGACAAAAAAAAATTAATTTTTTCCGGAAAATAAAAATTTAAAATTCGATCAATCTTGATACAGATTTGAACCAATTATATGATATAGTTCATCCGAATATTATTGTAAAATGAAACCAATATTCGCGCGTAATCTTTCTGACTTCACACAAAGTTTCGTTTCATAACGTACTTTGACAGCTCAAATCCAAGCTCTCAAATATTTTCAAAAACTTTTGATATTAGTTATGACTTTGAACTGATATAGTAGCACCTAAAGTGTTAACAGAATTTTTTTTAAATCTCTTTTTTTTGGACTCGAGAGATTACAGAACCAAATTCCTGTTTTTTTTTCTTTTATCTTTATAGACCTATTATTCTGCTCCGCCTTCTAAGGTTAGTTAAAATATATAAGATATAAAATTAAAATACATAACGAAAATTACAATTTTCAATGCGAATATGGATCACCAATTTTACTTGATAATGAAGATGGTCGAGGTGAGAAGATATTTAATTAAGTTTGATAAACTTATTATTAATTACTTCAATTAATTGTGGTTGCTATTTGTCGATTTTAGCCTTTGATGTTTTTATGAGCTGATATCTCTGTTGTGGATGAACCAGCTGCCCTTGGCATTATGATTGTTTATGCCTGCAAGATCCTTGTGAATTTGCCGTATACATATATATTTGCCTTCAATTAATGGAGAAGATGCCAGATGTTTATGGCGGTAAGAGTAGGTATACAAAGGTCACTGTTTGTGGATTTGCATTCAAGATAGGCAATGACGCTTGGTTTGTGAATTTTCCTCTCGAAGTTTCTCTTTCAAACAACCGTTTGGTGCTTCTCATCATGCTTAGTCTTCGGATGACGCTTGATTGTGAGATGCGTGAGATTCAGCGATAATCTGTCTTATTTTAAAATTCTGACTGATTTTACTTTTAATAAATATTGTTTATTTTACAAAAAATAGCATTTGTTGGAGTTGATTCGTTGTTCTTCTAATGAATCTATTCATATAAATGATAACAAGAAGATAAATTAGTAGAATGAATAATTTTTTATTTAATTGATAATATTGATTTTAAGAAAGCAATATATATATATATATATATATATATATATATATATATATATATATATATATATATATTGCTTTCTTAAAATCAATATTTTTTTGTATTTTGATTAAAAATTAAATAAAAAATTATTCATTCTACTAATTTATCTTCTTATATAAACATATATATATATATATATATATATATATATATATATATATATATATAATAAACATATTTAATATATAAACATATTTATAAATCCATTTATTTAATTTGAAAAGTGTATTAAGACTAGTCAAATAGATTTTGAGAGTAGTTCCAGAAAAAATAAAAAAAAAGTCTTTTTACTATTAATAGGATAGTGAAAAGAAAGATCTTCCCAATTTAAAATTTATCGACAATCACATCAGCAAATTATCAAAGTTTCGGGAAACTAATACTAAGAAATGAATGTATACTAATTATAAGAAAATAGTAATATAAAATATATTTATGTGTGCATACATATCTATGTACGTGGATACCGATTGGTGGTTATTATTATTATGTGTATATTTAAATATGTACATAAAATAAATGAGAATTATTTTATCACTTATAATTATATTGATTTATTTTGATCATAGAGAACTACAAAAAATTAAGCTATATACGTGGGTGCCGATTGGCGGTTATTATTATTATGTGTATATTTAAATATGGACATAAAATAAATGAGAATTATTTTATCACTTATAATTATATTGACTTATTTTTATCATATAGAACTACAAAAAATTAAATTATTATTTTAACTTTCTTATGCGATAGTAAACATATTTTTTTTTGGTCAGATTACAAATTTTTAATTAATCTTAAAAAATAAGCTATTGATATTTTAATTATTCCAATGAAGAGGAAGACTCTGTTCTAGTTCTTATGGAAAATAAACTATTATAATAAAATATAAGGACAATATCTTGACACCAATGACTCTTTGAGGTAGAGGCGAAAAAACAAAACAATTACTAATCATTCTTATTTAAATTATAAAGATAAAAAGGATTATAAGCTCAAAAATCCTCTTAACGACGCTACAATTCATATTTTTCGTATACTCTTTGATATAATTATGAATAAACTGTTTTTCATGTAGATAAAATTGAAGAACTCAACATATAAAAGTGATTTTATATATTTATAAATTATAATACTTTTATGATTTATAATTATTTGATGTCATTTAGTCAGACACAAAATAAATATAGTTATATAAATATATTCATATTTAAACATTGGGTTATGATTTTGGTAACTATAAAGAGTTGGATTTTACTGTTGCACTACTCGCGGAGTGATCTGTTCGACTTGACTAGGTAGGTTGAACATAGAGTACAAGAGCTCGAGGGGAAAATAATTGCCGCCTTCGGAGAAGGACATCGGTCATGAATGACTCAGATAAAATGGAAATAATCTGAAATGACAGAGGCGGAGGAACAATCTAGCGTGGTCTGGGGGGCGTGAGGTCCCGTACCTTTCTCCTCAGGATATCCGTCATTTATCAGGCATCTCTAGCCCCTATTATTGCACTTATCGAAACACTATCCGCGGTCTTCCATGTCAACTATTATTTTTTCCGGGCAGGTGATGAGTCACCTTGAACAAAAATATTATTTCCATCTAAAAAAAAAGTTTAAATAGCAAAAAATTTAATTTGAATATGCGGATTTGAGTTTTGAGGCTCCCCTGAACCATCGAATTCCTCACGTACCGAATTCTTACAATCTTTAATTTCTTCGTAAAATTCTCTTCATTATATCGTTGCCTCCATGTAGGTATAAATAACGAATGTGAACCATCGCATTCTTGGAATTTCTTAATTTTATTAATATACCAGAAGCATGTTTGTAAAATAAAATTTTATAAACACAAATCTAGGACTAAGAGAAGTTAATCGGCGGAGAGATGAACAAATTATTCTCAAAGGGGGAGTTACAAGTAATACTTGAAGCTCTTTTTTTGTCTCTTGAAAAGTATATATGAAAAGTATCTATATTCACATTCGTTAGTTATATGTGACGATTATATCTGGAATAAAATTATTCATTATGCCACATATGTTGCTGATTTATCCCGAAACAGATTCCTATCGTTTCATTATTCCATTAGTTTCCGACCTTGTTTTTCAATCGATTCCCGAAGATGCTTCGTGGTTTCTGAAAAAAAGATGGCCTCGACACCTTCTAATTTATGAGCTATAACTCATTAGAATGCTACCAATAGATAGTTCTTGCACAATTCACTTCTATGTTTTACTAATAAGAATAAATTCGCTTTCTCTTTTGAATACATTTATAATTTCCACAAATTTCTTTTTTTTAATTAACACGTTTTCTTAAAACCGTAGAAGACGACTTGCGATTGAAAACTAATAATTGTGCTATTCCTGGACTCTACTCTATGAAATAATCAAAATACATCAATTTTTAAATTTATTTGCGTTCATAGCTTCTTTTGCAAGATCAACGTGGCAAAAATATTTAAAATTTATAAAATAATGTACCATTCATTTTCTTTCTAATGGCTTTTTAAGATTTTTTAGCAAAAAATCTTTTAAATACATCTATTGTTTTTTTTCATTGTTTTATTTTTCCAGAAACCAAAACTGATATAAAAAAAAAATCATGCTTCCTTTAAAAAAAACAGGAATTTAATTGTTTTTATTAAAAGCTACAATGAGCAGTTTTATCTTATTAAAAACATTTTCAGTAAAATTCATAACTTTTTTTAAAAATCGATATACATTGCACAAAATATGCAGTAAATGATAAAATAAAATAATACTATTTTCTTTTATCCTTTCTTGTCTCTGAATCTTACTTACTGCCTGTAATTATAATTTAATAATTACAGTAAAAAATAGTTAATAATAATCATGCGCATGATATGAAGTATTAACTTTTATAATTTGCAAACGCAAAAAAAAGAAAAAAGAAAATCCAAGTGCTTTTATTTAACATAACATTTTTAAAACAGGCATATTAAAATTAATTCTATTAAGGTTTTATTTATTTATTAAAATCAAAATAAGCTTTAGAATTAAACGGAAATTTACTATCTGCTAACTGCTTTGCAATACGAATCTTGTTTTGCAGCTATTAAATATCTAATCTCGCTTAACCGAATTTTAAAACTGCGGACACGGATTTTTCCTAAAGTATTTTTCTTAACTCGGGCATTCTTTCGAGTGATTGCTGGCAGCATCTTTAAAGAAAAAAAAAAAATTCAGCAAAATGCCGGAATCATCTTGCTCTGCGAGAGCATATAATTTTCTGATTCCTGTCGCAATGGACCAGTCATTATATCTCAGTCTTCACAGACGTATTGTGTCGACATGATCTTGAGCCGCATTTTTCGCCGATAGCTCATGGATAAATATTGAACCGAGAGTCACTAAAGGGAAAGTTTAGTGGAAAAAGTGGGAATCGGTTGAAACTTAATTCATTAACAAGAAGTTTCTTAATAGAACACGACTCCTTTGTTGGTAGTCAAACGGGAAACTGCGGGCTGTGGATTCGACCCTAACTTTTCTCAATTAATTTTTCCATCTTAATTTAATTTTCGTGTCATGACGGACTAAATTTACCAGTCTTTTGTACAGTGTAAATATTTAGTGTCTTTGTTCTAAATGAATTTCGTCGGCCATTTTTCCTGCTAGCGTGAAAAGTAAATAAATCAACGGGTCTACGATCTTCGTTTGTCATATAACTAATCAAATCTGTTACCTCATTCATAACCTTGTTTTGGTTTTTAAAACCAATTTTCAAGAGCCTGATTAAATCCTGTTTCAGAAGGAATAAATAATCAATTGTAAATTATCCGGAAGACATCCATCCGTCTTTTGCTTCTAGTCTAAATATTTTAAATCTCCATTACTGCTAAAACATAGTTCCTTGAAAGACTTTAAATATTCCGTTCCAAAAATTTCTTTATCATTTCTCCGGCACAGAAATACAACTATACATGCCTCATACAGGAACTAGCTTTGCTAATGATGTCAGGACAAATTACTATGACATACTTTTAGGATCAACTTTCATGCCACTGAACGAAGGAAGTAGATCAAAGATCTAAATACTTGTTTCCTTTCCTTAAACAATATTAGGACATGAATTACCCTGGATTTTTTTTTAAATCTTATTTTCTACCCTTACATCTGAAGTTATTTACTGATGTTTTATTAAATATGAATATTAACTAAATGAATGGCTGACATATATTTACGTCCAAAGTAAATATCATTCATTTAAAAATACTGTTGGTCATTCTTTCCACTTTTATTGATCACGGTAAAAACGTTTATGGAGGATCTAATAAAAAATATTACTTAAGTAACGAGCTGTAAAAAAACTTAATGAGTTTAATAACAAGGCTGAATGTCCATCTCGTTAAGCCGATCGGGACATAAACTATGATAAAATTACTAATCATTCCTTTTTATTTTATTGATTTTATATACATTTTTACAACCGTCCTTAAGACATTATTACAGTTTGTTGATTGTTCCCTGAAGTAACAGCTATGTTGTAGCCGAATAATAATACACTTTTTTAGTTACTATTTTTAGACTGAATGGTTGGTAAAATTGAAAGACAATACAGAACGATATTTTTTGTTTGGCGCTTTCTTTTCGACTTCAACTCAGGAATCTATACAAATATAATCTATAGTAAACATACACTGAAGTTATAATTAGCTAATATTTACTTCTCTGGCATTCCATAAAATACTTTAAAGCATAAATTTTAATATTTTAAAATATATAATTTTTAGACAGTGGAAAATGAAAAAGATTTATTCGTAAAATAATGAATAAATAGTTTACAACTGCTTGGATCTCTCAGATACATTGTATATATTATTGTTACATATCTGTGCCTAATAGAAATTCAAGATATTTGAAATCACTATTCTAATCAATAAAAGTTAATATAGAAGAGAAAAATTTCGAGTTCCTGCTCTACTGTGTTGAGTTGCCAAACCATACAGCAAACCGGTCATAAAATAAAATGAAATCATTAAATAGAAACCTAAATCAATCCATTCCAAAGAATGAAAAATAAATCGATGGAACTAAATTAACAAAAATTTTCTAATCGTTAGCCAATTTCAACTATGATGATACAATGATAAAGAATTTTTTTCTTTCAATTGTAGCGTTGAGGATTATGCAATTGCCAATTGAATAAATTCCTGAATTGGGTCTTTATATTGTATTTATGTACAATAATTTATATAATTATTAGTATTCTTTGACAATAGATAATTTCCTATTATAATTCAATGGAGGGGATAACATCTAAAATGTTCCAAAAATTTTGATGGGATTTTCCAACTTTATTATGAAAAGTTGTAACTTTCTCCAATTCGTATTGATGTAGGGTTGTAACTTTTCATTTATTAGTTCCAAATGTTGACAATAGACAACAATATTTTTTTTTCTATTCAAGCATAATATTGTATCAATAAAATCCCATTTTTTTAACTCAAAAGTTATTGGTTTTAAATTTTAGTTACTCTTTGGGTAAAATCTTTTCGTTTTACAATTTTCGTAGTTTGAAGTAGGTTCTCAAATCTTAAATTTCCCAACTCTTTGTTTTCAAATTATTGGAGGAGGTGACAGTTTTATGTTTTGTTTTTATATCCAGGATCAGAAGATGAATGTTCGGGACTTTCAAAACAAATACAGGATTTTTGTCCATAACGATTTCATTAAGCCATTTTCTAATAATTTTTGGACAACTCAGCTAATATTGTCCACACGACTAAAAATTATGTTGCCTAAATAGGCATGAGGAACCTTTTTTTTCAGTTAGAAATATCTTCCTCCCTTATCATAGCATTAAATGACATTTAATACTTTACTTGAATTTACGCCAGGATCTAGGAAACAGCAAATTGGTGATTGCGTATACAGAAGAATAGCCATTACGACAGAGGACTAAGGAGTGGACTCATCAGTTGAGGACACGCGACTCGGAAGGTGAAAGTTGACAGCTGATTGGGATCCCTTCCCAACCATTCCCGGTTCTGTTGCATAGTCTTCTTTAGAGTTAGTTATTTTAATGTTTTTCCCAGCATAACATAACATTATAATGTAATATTTGTTACCGATGTATTATTTTCGATTTCATTGATGGTAGTTTGATGAGATCATTGAAAACAAAATAGTAATTATCCGGATAAAGTTGAATTTTTTTTGGAATGCTGATGCTAGAGCGTTGATCCTATTATCCCAGATGCTATTTTTAACGTTATCTAAACACTTGTTTATTTGCGATTTAATGTATTTTGTATCCGTTAGTTACTGATTTCTTGAATGGTTTCCCATCTCTAGCTCTAGTTCCTTCCTACACCTTAGGATATGGTAAACCCTGTTACGCCTGTTCCCATCAATTAATCATTGAAAGCTATTTCTTAAATTATATTATTTAAGCTAATTCTTAAATATATTTCGCTTGTGGAAGTACCAAATTATTATATATTTCTTTTATTTTGATGAGCGATTTCGATAGCAAGCCTCAGATATCCTACTTAAAGTTTGCTTAGTTGAGCCTAACTGCAATAAAGGTGCTGTGTAGTAAGAGCTTTTAAAACTCCTCAGTAAATTTGAAATGAAAGGAATGAAGATCATCAACATTTAATATATATTTATTTATATTATATAAACTTATTATCATCGTCGCAATCAATCTTGTGACTAGTCGCATTTTTCCCCCTCCCTTGTCTGTCTTGGAAACATTGTAATATTTTGCTGGGTATATTGGGGCAAGCTGATACTGCATGTGCCGCAATGTTGTCAATAAATATCTCTTAGTTGGTTTCTTTATCTATTCGTTTATATAAGTCGAGGGAAGTGGGAGGAGGAAGGGAGGAAGTATTGTCACAACCAACCAATTATTGCCATTTTCCTCGTCCTGAGAATCTCGATGCTCAAAGTAGAACGTTACAACAAATATTGTACTTGCGTATTAATCCTGATTATACGTTCTATCCTGCGCGATTCCGAAAAATTCTTAAATATATTAAGAATGGAAGAAATTTCCTCCATTCTAAATTAGGAAAAAAAATAGTCTGTACATACCATATCTTATTATATTTATTAAAAAGAATCATTAACCATGAAGGCGATTTGTGTTCTTCATCAGTGTTTAGTTTGTAGCTGTTGATGGATTTAGTTTTGTGCATACAAAACAATGTACGATTTCCAGTATCAGGAGCTGGATAGATTCGCATGTGCCATTCACGTATTATGTCGTGTCAGAATTGAGGGAGTTGACTCCGCTTGACGGATGGTGACAGAGTGGACAGGCGTATTACCAGCTAGCTCCGAGAGGCGTCGCGCATTTTCTGTTCCTCTAAGCCTTCAGAATAGAAAATTTAATGGCGTAGCCTGGCGACAGGGAAGGGGAATTTTGTATCGACTTGGCGAAAGATGGGAAAGATTGGCTGCTGAAAGGGCCAAAATCGCTTGATTTAATATGTGTATGGTTCCATTTGAACAGTCTTGTCATTACTGGGAAATTTATGTTACTGTTCTTTAATAGGAACTATGCCTTGAGAATATATTCCACTTTATTATATGAATTTGACTATTACTTAACCGTATGAAGTATACTGGATTTCCTTCATTGCCTTTCTCTCAGTTTGTTCGAGGCAATTCCCCACAAATGGCTTAAGATTATATAAAATATTGGGTCCTGTGTCGTAAGTATATGAAAGGTGCCGTATGAAAATGATCGATGTCGGGTTACACTTTCAGAGCAATATTGGCAGGCACCATCTTAAAGACACATATCTGTAGCAATAGATCTACTTTATATCTAGGATTCGATCCAGTCCGGTAATATCGATTCGGCTTATTATCGATAGATCGGCAATTCCTTGCTCCTTAGAGACCATTAACCACGATACAGCCCCCAGGCTACCGTTGAGATCACGATTTGGAGCAACTGTGGAGTTTGGTATTTAAGGAGTCGGTGAAATATCACTGTTTCAATACTTTTAATTCGACTCATTTAAAACCTGTGATTTACGAGTCAAGAAAGGTTTATAATGCACTCAAAAATTCTTAAGACACATCGTGGTATCTTCAACCACCTGATGGAGTTGAAGTAAAATCTAGCAGTGATGGCAACTTTCATTAATTTTCGAATTTCATTCCGATAGAATTGAATATTGATTTGCGCTGTTATTGCCTTTATGGCGCTGTATGATTGATGAAATTGCTGCTTTCGGTTGGTGGAACAGCCAATTCCAGAGGACAAATTTATGGTATCTAACGGGGGATTACTTTGTTTGTTGATTTGGGTTTAATGCCCCTTGTACTCCAGCTGGGATAGGTTATCCTACAGGCTACTAACCTATTCTATCTAGAGTGGAAAACCAGAAATTTATTCCGTGGGTCTGTCGCAAAATAGAAGTAAACCGCCCAAGCCGGATTCGGACCGGCGACGCTTTAGACTCGAGAATGCTGAGGTATTGCCTAAGTACGCTTGGATTACTTTGTAACGTGTCTATTTTAAAATAGTGTTATTGGATGTCAGTCAGTTAAAAAATAATTCAAATAATTACAAAATAGTCAAACAGTTAAAATATAATTGGACACATAGCAGATATGGGTTATATTAATTTAGGAGAGAATCACTTTATTATTAAGCAATGCTGTCCAAATTCATTGGGTCGCTGTATGCACCATCTACTGTTCAAATTTTAAATGAAAATAATTGAATTGGGAATTCACATTTTTCTATATTAATGAAATATAAATTAGTGGCGAGAGGAATAGTAACTTATTATATAATGAAAAGTTTTATTTAAAATTATGTATAGTTTTAACTGCTTATTGAAACTAACCTACCTCATTTGTTTTCAACTGATTTCTTGTTAGTATTTAATATAATTTTTATACCATAATTTTCTCCCACTATTTTCTGCAATATTTTTCTTCCAAATAATACTTTATATATTTATTCTGAAAAATAAACAAAAAAAAATTATTATTTATCCGAGAGCAGACGTCCCCTTGGAATAATTTGGACCACTATGATACCCTATATTTGACAAATCAGTTCGGGCAAAATCATGTAAAAAACAAAACAGACAAAACTAGCATTTTTTATATTCAAAATAATAATGATAATGAGGAAAATAAAGTGGAAAAGTGTTATAAGGAAATAGAAGGTAGGAGAGGATTTTAAAACAATTTTAGGACGGAAATTGAAGTTTTTTTTATAGGAGAATAAAACAAATACTGATTCTATAATGATTATTCTTAACCGAAATTTTTTTCAATGTACCGTTTTAGTTCATTGCATTATAATCCTTTAATTAGATTTTTTGTATCTCATTATTTTTGTTTGGATTTTTGGTTTATACTACTTGCAATTTTATTATTTACGGTCCATTAATATTTTATGATGGTATAGTAGAATCCACTCTAGGTTAAATCTTAATTCACTCCATTCTCCCGCTTTTAATACAATGGCTCAATTAATATTTACTTTCCCTGGCCCTTTTAATTGCATGGGAAAGTTTCGAAACTGAAAGTTGACCTTTCTGTGCTAACTTTGTATACAATGACGTTATTCATGGAATATTATCAGAAAGTATTTTAACTAAAATATATATTCACAAATATAGATGTAAATTTAATAGGTTAGCATGGTGGTGGAATTGTAAATGACCGTCAAGATTTTGTATTGTTTTACGTCGTTTAATAGAGACAAATGATATATGATTGTTATGAGTCCTAGAAAAGGCCCTGTATTTTAATCATTCATCAATAGATTCTCTTTTTGATATGAATTAATATTAATATTAATTCTTTGGATTCCAATTAAAAAATAATGTTTATAAACACTAAATTTTAAATGAACTCAATATTTTGTCTTGGTTTTATACAATTCATGAAATTTTAAAAACTCAAAAATTCCTTTGATACTTTTTTTTTTTACCAAATATTGATGTCCAATTTAAAAATTAAACTAAAATAAGTATTATGAAGTAATGCTGATAATGGATCGAGAAAAGTTTAATACAATGACATCAGGTGAAATTTAATTAAAGAAATCAAAAGTTCGTTGCCTAATTTAAATAAACGCGCCTGGATATATGGAGGTTGAAAATTGTTCTTCTAATTTTTAGTATTGTTTCCTATTTACTTTTAGAAATGTTTTAATAGTAAACATAGACTAACACAATTACTTTTTGTTTGTTTTAACGTCAGAAATGCCCTCTAACCAGGAAAGAAAGGGAGTTCTAATGATTACTAACCTATTTTAGCCACAATGAAAATTTCGAAATTGGTTCACAATGAAATGTATTTTTCTCCCGCGTAGGAAGCCATATTATTAGAACTTAAACTAATTTTAAATCTACCGTGCTACAAAACGTTCGGGTATCGATTTTTATAATATTCCATATAATTTATGATATTCCATAAAACGTTATCAATAACAACTTTTAAGCTCAACAATATGTTTCTTACCAAAAAGGTGCTGAAGAAATTACTTATATCAATTTGTATTCGTGGATAAATATACGATATTTTTTCAATACAATTTTTTACAATTTTGAAGATTCTGTATTATTTATTAAAAGAATTATGTATTATGTATATTGTGAATAATATCTCTTCACACAATTTCACATAATTTTTTTCGAGGTTCCGGGGTATTTTCTTCATCATCAGGACATCTAGACTATAATAACAATTAATAATTCATTTATAATTAATTATTTTGCCACATTAGCTAGTAAGCATTAATTTCATATTGTTGCTCACATATATGGCATTGTTATTATCTCTCGATCCTATTAATCCATAGATGTGTAATCCATATTGAGTCTATTTTTAAAAAAATACATATTTCATAAGGAATACATAAACTATTGCATACTTTCGCCATTGTATATTTTAAATGAATAAGACAATAGCCCAAGGAGTTATATGATAGTGAATGCATGCCATATTGAATACATTCCTCCTGAAATATGTATTATTAAAATAACTGACAAAGCATTATTGTATACGGATAAATAGAACCAAGAAATAATATGAAGGCTGTAGATAAGAGGTAAAAATAAGATATATGGAATTAATACTTGCTTGGTAATGTGGTAAAACAATTAATTATAAACGAATTATTAATTATTGTTGTAATCTAGATGTCCTAAAGATGGGGAAAAATTCCCTGAAATGTCGAAAAAAGTGATGTGAAAATCAATAAAGAAAAATTAATATAGGAAGAGATATTATTCAAAATATTTCTACTCTTTGAATAATTCAAACCAAATTTGGGGCATCGGTAAAGGTACTACTTAAACTACGCGATTTGCTTTAACTGTGATGTTCCTACGTGTTTTAGAATCAACATTATTCTGAAAAAACTTCAATTTTTTTAATATGGTAATCACATTTTTTCACCCTTAATGCAATAGTTTTTTTAATGAATGGAAAGTAGAAACTCTCCCCTTTTTAACAAGCCCAAGAACGTCGATATCGGATAAACTGAAGAGGTGATACAGAGCTTCAAACCCAAACATAGTTTTGTGGCTTTAAAAATTTTGAGCACACTCGGGGCTGGAAAAAAAAAGTTTTTGTTTTCGTTGATTTTTTTCAACATTAAGGTTCATTGATGTGCTGAATCCAAATCTGCAATCATTTTTGGTGTGAAAATATCTATGAGGCTAGTTTACTTCATAATTTAAACACATTTTTAAATTTATTTGACCAAAAATCAATTCTTTTTTAATGTTTATATTTTTCCTTTAGTGTACTCTGAAAAATAAATATTTAGCTGAAAAAATCATGTCGATATCATTCTCCAAACACGAGATATAAAATAAAGCATTTTTAGCATGTTTTATATTTTTTCTCAGCTCCTAAAGCCGATTGGATGAAACGGAAGGATATGGGTAAACTTTTTCAATGTAGAATCGCCCAAAAAAATTTTGTCAAAATCGCCGACGGACCCACCGTGCACTTCCCACGTAAGTAAAAAAAAAATCTATAAATCAGTTCGTCTATAAGCATTTGAGAATAGTCTTCCTCAGCTAAAATTAGATTTGAATGTATCGATATACAAGTTGCGATTTAAATGTATCTTCATATAAACGCCTCTGTTTTCTCCTTAGAAGATGCCTGATTATTAACTAAAGATAATTTTATTTTGTGGCTGCAGCACCCTATGAGTAATTTTTATTCGAAAATTTTAATATCGGATTTTTATAATATTCTGAAACAAAAATAAAAAATAAACTCGGACCTATAGCCACCCCTGAGCTCTGAATATAGGCCATGTTCTGAAGGGGCAATTCCAATTCAGACTTGGCCGAAGTTTAACATTTTGAGGAAGTGGCCTTGTTAGCCCTAAAGTGGAGACAAGGCTCATTTACATGACAAACCCTCGGCCCAACTCCTTCCCCCACTTGGGCCTCTACTTACTCCAATTCCGATTTATAAGCTAATTATTTTTCCCTTTTTTTTCTCGATATTTTTAGAAATCGCAGAATTATTAAATACGAAGTATATAATGCTCCGAGAAAGAAAAAATTGTCTAAAATTATTACGAAAGTTTTGCTATAGTTAAAAAAATAAGAAAAAGAGTATAGAGGAATGAACAAACAAATATATGCTTGCTTGTGACTCTTAAATAATCTGTTTTTGCCAGGGGGAAAAAAATAATCTGAACTATCGAAGTCTAAATTAATCTAAACAGAAATGGAACATGTCCTGACTTTTTTCTGAAAGTAGGAATTTATAATGCTTTTTTATTTATACTATTATTTATACTATTATAATGCTTTCTGTATTTAAGGTGCTCCCGGAATAACTGGGCTGGGGGGTTATTCATATCTTTATTTGTGGGAATTATAATCCTATTTGATTGACGCACCTTCATCTTCTTTGTTTCTCTTTGGCTTGTCGACCAAATATGCTTTACAAAAATATTTTTAAATCTGATAATTTTTACAAAAAAATTACACCCGAAAATTTGAATAATAGAACAGTATCATGAGAATAAGTGAATATGAGAATATGTGGGCACAACGTCAATTTTCGTGTATTATACAATAGATAAGAGATATGCTACTTCTGCATCAAATCCGCCATCAAAACACTAAAATTATGGTTTTTAATTTAGAAAATAAAATTGAATAGTTATCTATCAAAAGTCAATATATCCTCTTTTGCAATATTATTACAAAACAATTATTAGGGAGGCATCTCATACTGATAAAGCAAATTTGTATTTAAAGTGTTGATGTTTCGTAACACCTATGTGACAGAGGAAAATTTGAGATTAGAAACAAAGTAAATAATTTTTAGGTATAGAACATTAATTCGTCAAAAAATCTTTGTTTTTGAGAAGTTGATATATTAACTTTTGATAGAAAACTCCTCAATTGTTGTTGATATGCTTCTGCAGTGTTGAGGAAAAATGAAGAAAATGGCTAGAAATTAAGCATTATAAAATTATTAACAAAATTCTCTCTTTTTTTTCTTCTTCCTCATGTCATTCTTCGTTAAACAACTTGTTTCAAACTTTCATTGCTGGACTGCTTCTTCTCATAGATTAAAGATAAGTGAGGTCTCTAAATTATTCACAATATATCTGTGATTAAGAAGAAGAAACTGTAAAAATCTCTAAGAAGCAGCTATCGGTTTTAGCTATTGTTTTAGCTGTTCCTTTGTCTTTAGTCGTAATTTTCGAAAATCTGTCTGGGTAACTTTGCAACTGAAATTGAGAATACTTTACTCCACTAAACGTAAATATGTATTGGGTGGGACTTTTGAACCATGTATATCAACCACCAGAAAATTTATTAGACTCCCTGAATTGGATTTGTAAGTCATCTAAGGTGTAATAATTTTTTTTTAAATTAATTTTAAAAAATACATAATTTTGGTCTAGATTTTTATTTGATACAAATTTATGTTTTGATATTTTTAATTTTTTTACGCTAGTTTAATTTCAAGGAATAATGTACATGAAGTTTGAAAAAAGAAGCATTGATATTTTTCACAGAATTATCAAACAATTTTTTTTTTTTTTTAATTCACTGTAGTTCGTCTCACTGATAAATACAGTCTTAAGTTGCACTAGCTATTGATTCCCGGGTGTTTTTGATGAGTTTTAGAAAGTGGTGCGAATTCTCCCAACCTATACATAAGCTTAGCTTCAAGTATAACCAAATAAACAGATAAAACAACATTAGAAGAAACTAATGTTGAAGAAATAAACACAGTAGAAACTAGGAGCTTTTTATTTCATCTGTACTATAAGGATCTTGGATATAAATTTCAGGATTTTAAACACAGAATATTAAAAAAAAAGTCTTTGATGCTATTAATTTAATCATAAGAACACATATTTCTTTCTTTTTTTTATATTTTTTGTTTACAAATACTCGTGTCAAAAGTCCTACAAAGTACACGGAAAGATAAATCTTTAGTGTTCTGTAGAACCAGATTATAAGTGTTGGTCACTACAGCAATTTGTCAATAGCACCGTGAGGTCAGTAAATCAGGTATGAAAAGAAGTCAGGTCAGCGTTAACCTCAGGAACTCTTTGACTCCCGCACCTGGTTCTGCTTCCTGTCCGCTCTTTGTCATTACCCTCTTTGTCCGAGTTCCTTCGGTCCGGCCCTCGTCTCACCTACTTCTTGTATTGTTACGTTTTCTATTTCAATATAAAAAGATAATATATATATATATATATATATATATATATATATATATATATATATATATATATATATATATTATATTATATTATATTATATATAAGGGAAAGAGATACATATCAGTTTTTATTTACCATTTCCGGGGAAAAAATTAACTATAAGTAATCAGAAATAGTTCATGTAGATATCAGAAAGAAAATAAAAACAGTAAAAGACGTTTATCTCCGGTTCAAAACATTTTTCTTGTGATTCTTTGGGTTTATAACTCTTAGTCAGCATCTACATACCCGTGAAGTTTACTCGTAAATGATTCAGTATTTCAAGAGACAGAGTTGATGACCACGAAACAATAACATAATTTTAATAAAACTTTTTCAGATTGAGCATAATATTTAAAAAAAAATAATTATCTGAGATTTTGAAAATCGTACTATGTTTAAGAACACATAGTACGATTTCCGAAAGTGATTACTTTAGGAATTACCTTATGTGATTAAGGAATTGCCTGCCTATACCATATAAGGTCGTTCCAAACGTTAACAAAAATTTTCATGCAAAACCGAATATGCAAACTGTCAAGTTTAATCTTGAAATTGACTTAAAAGTTTACCTTTATCAATAGTAATTTGAAAATTAATTAATTATAACTCGATGAAGCCGACTGTAGAACATAATATTTTAATATATTATATTAATAGAACGATTTAAAAACCATATGGTTTAATATGAATTTGTCAGGAAACCTCAAAGGCCTCTCAAAGACCAAGATAATGAAAATAGTGTTTTAAAATTCTGATGAATTTTTTTAAGAAGATTGGTCTATATCATGAGATATGGACAAAAACATTTGAAACCAGTCAAAGGCCAATGACCCTTTAGGCTAGAGGTTATTAACTAGTAAATAAAATAAATAATCTTAAAAAGAGCCTAATGCTTTGAAAAATTCTAATAGAGAAGAAGAAAATAATTAGTATAATATTTAGTCTAAGAATTGGCTACATACGACCAAATCATGGATAAAGAAAAAATTTAATTTAATTTCATTTAATTTACATGGATAATGAAAAAAAAAAAAGAAAAAAGTTAAGGCTCCAAAAGGTATTTCTCTAAAAACAAACTCTATTCACATAAAAATTTTCAACTCTCTTAACTCAATTTTAGGGATTGTAGAGGTGCGCAAAACCTGAAAAAAACGCGTAAAAACATTTGAATATGCCGAAATTATTATGAATTATCTCCACTTCTATGATATTGTTCTGCCTAGATAACAGCCATACATACCGATTTCAGCTCATTTGAACCTAAGAGGGGTCCACTGGAAATGCAGCAGGAAATAAAATATACATCAGACATCTCCCAACCTCCCAAAACTGTGTTCTAGGGATTGTGAAACGGATTTAAAATGTACACCCACCACCATCAGATAACTTTCCATTAAATCCAAAAGTCTATTATTTTCAGGAAAATACGACAAAAACTGCCTATGTTTGTACTGCTATCACTCGGTAATAATAAAATTCCAATCGATAATAATTAAATTCATAATAATAACCTTTTTAACGAAACATAATAAAACTCCAAAAAAGAAGGATAAAAAATAGATTGAAAAAGATCATAAAACACCTAAGATATTATTATTATTATTATCTTAATGTATCAAAAGATTTATTACAATTCTTTTTGTGTTATATATAAAAAAAATAAGTTTATATCGATCATGTTGGATAAAGAACTTCCGATTCTAAATCAATATTCTCAACTTAAATGTATCAAAATGCCACAAGAACATTAAAAACTGTGTGTACTTTTCAGGCATCATATCATAACCACATACTATTTACTATGATCTCTAAAAAGGTGATGATTGTGGGGAGGAGAGATAAGCGAGATGTAAAACACTAGTCCTTCCCAATGATTCAGAAGTTAAAGAAGTTAGTGACAGAGAGAGTAGAGATCATGGCTCACAAAATGAGCTGGCTTTTATTCACGATTCACCGCTCAACAGAAAAATATGCCTTGATCCAGTAATTCACTTCACTGAGCTATCGCTTTTTTTCCGTAGTCCGATCATTCAGTGCAAAGATTGACTAATGGGATCATTAAAATTTATTTAAATACTACTTTCTTAGCATATATTCCATCTCTAGTACATCACCGGATATTCCGGATATAATGTAGCAGATAAAACGCGAAATAAGTACACATGCATCGTAGTAAAGTTGTTTTACGTATGGGGCAGGTGCAAAAATAAGTTTTTATGTTATATTATCAATTTTATATAGAAGATCGACTTTGTAAAAATATAAATAATTAATCAACATAATACTTTTAAATTTAAAAGACAAAAGGTTGTCGAACGAGGGTAAGTTTTCGGTATGAGAGGAGCAGGGGCGTATGCAGACTGTTTTTTCGAAGGGAGATAGAAAAAATATTTTCGGGGAAGATTTAATATGATGAAGGTAAGTATTCACCTAATTGTCTATAAACGCCAAATTTGCTGTAAGATTTAAGGATGAGTATGAAAATAGATTAAAAAACTATTTTTAAAATTACCAAAAATATTACTCAAAATACAAATCTCATGTTGGTGGGTATGAAAATTAAATTTATTCGTAAATTTCGGGGAGAAGGATATATCAACCTGATCTCCTCCCCTCCCCTCTGCCTCCTCCCCTCCCCCCAGCGTACGCCACTAGTGAGGAAGGCCCAAATTAGGGATTGCCCAACCTAATGTGGGACGTCTTGCCACTTTATTCATAGTAATATTTTTATACAAATTGACCTTTTATATTTGTCGCCAAATCCTATTTGGGTTAAATAGTAATATTAAATGTGGAGTCTGTTTAATTTGTATATTGATTTCTTATAGCGTGCAATAAAATATTGTTCCATCCTCTGCGTGCGGTTTTAATTGTTTTTGTCTTTAAAAGCTTCGTTTTGCAGTAAATGACATAGCGTGGTTTTGATAATCTATATCCCCGAATCTCAATCTTTTATCGAAGCCTTAAATTACAAGCCGTAACTCGGGCATTGCGGATTATTGCACAAAACAAAGGTCTCACGCTATGGCTTCAACCTTGGCACGATAGTTGACACTGGCTTAACGGTGAGTTACTGCCCGTTGAATATTATTTTAGTTATTTATTTTCTCCTCTGAGAAAATGCAAAATATATTAATATATTATTTTGATAATTGAATTGGTTTGATAATTTTTAAAATTACTTGTTAATAATATTTTTTTTCTGAATTTCAAACTCACTTAATCATTTCCATAAGTATTAGAGAATGATTATTAATTATTTAAATTCTAATAAATTTAAATAAAAAACTGTTTTTTATAAAGTTAAAAGAGAAAAAACGGAATGTAATCCTACTATATTTATTCTGATCGTTTCTATTATCCTCAGATCAGTTTTCTAAGTCCTGAAGAATGTCCACAAAACTTAAAATTAATACAATATCGTTAAAAATGATTTACCTATTATATATTGTATTGCTGGTCACAGCCCCAAACATCATCTACTTGACTATTTTTAGTTCATTGTCTTAAATTAATGTCATTATTATGCCATTATTAGTTTTATTTCATCATCTATGAAGTATGTATCGATTATTAATTAAGAATTCTTGTCAATTAGTACCTAACGATATGTAGACTATAAGGGGTGAGAACCGTTTCTAAAAGTTGTTTACCTGGATGCCTCTGCTCAACTATGGTTGCAATAGTGGCTAGTAAAAATCCACATGGGAAATCTAAAACTAAATAGACAGACGGAAGGTAGTATTCAATTAGTTATATCATAAATAATACTAACGTACCATCAGTAGCATGCCTTATTTATTTCTAAAATAAAATTTAACCTGAAGAAGTTGGTCGGGTGGGTGAGGGGGGAAGGAGAGGGAGAGAGGAGGGCGCAGTCAATGAAAAAAAGCACACTAATAAGTGGATCTTATTTTTGATTGTGTGCCGGCATTTCAGCCTACGTTGTAGACCTTCATCCGGGTAGGTTGACAGTAAGTGACAAACTTACTTCTCACTCAAATTACAATCTACAGTAGCTAAAATGCGTTGTGACCAATCAATGACCTCTACATTTATTGACCAATCAGAAGTAATTGCACTAATAGAACTAGTCGTCCAGTTAGTAATGACTATCTTACTAATTGTTCATCAATTATTGATGTAATTTTAGATCTTTATGACTGTGTAACTTTGTATCTTTACAATGCAATAGACCATTTTTTTGAATCCGTCTCTGTATTTGAAAATGGCTAGTTTTAATTAGAATATGCCAATGATCCGTAGTTTTTTTTCCAATAACAAAAATTTTTTTTTCCAAACATTGAAGATACATTGAAGAATAATTTTAAACAATAAGTTATTTACTAAAGAAAGCATGATAATTGTTAAGAATTCTTAAGGAATCCTGGTTGGCTGTTCCATTAGACGTTAAATCTAGTGCCCAAGGCCCTCCAACCTAGACTAATTATTTTCCCCGAGACGACAGTTATAGGATAAGATACCATGGTAGCGTACCTCGGTAAACACTTAAAACCCTAATTTCTCGGTTCTTTATAACTGGGTTGTCTCCGATGTCACTGCTACCTGATCTCAGTTAATCCAATACCTTTCCTAAAATAGATGACCTACTTCGACTTTTCTTGTAAAAAATTGTTTACAATTTAAATTATTATTATTATTAAATTAATTCCGATATTTTATTATCTATATTTTAATTTCGATATAAATCCAGAAAGATTGAAAATAATTATTTGAAAGTTCATTGCCATTATCATTTTCAGCGATGGTATTTAGAAAAATAATATTTGTTTATTATATAAATATAACATTAATGAGAGTATCAAGTAAATGTATTAAGTAAATTTTAAGATTCGTTTGTGCAGGAAAATGAAAAAAATCTTGACTTCTTTTAATTGCTTTATTTATAAATATTCGAAATCCGTCTTCTACGATTATCACATGTTCCAGATAAATGAATTGAAACTAAATAAAATGAAGACACAATATCTCTATGATTAAATAATAATGTGTGATTGTATTGTAGTAGTATAAGAATTTTGACAATTGGTTAGTTTAATATATTTTATATATAATCATATATATAAAATAGTTAAATTTTAATGAAATCATAATATCTATAAATATAATATAAAATGTAAATATAAAATATTAATATAAAAATAAATTATAAATTAAAAAATAACTAAAATATAAATATAAAATATAATATAAAATAATTATAGTTTAAAGAAATTATAACTTTCTAGAATTATTCATTGTAGTCCTGGCAAGTTACTAAGCCCGTAATCATATTCTTTTAGGAAAATTATATTTATGTTGTATGATTATATGTGATAAAAATATAACTCCTTATAAACATAAGTTTAATAAACATACAGAAAAAAAAAATGGTCTTGAGTACAAGAAAGTGCTCAGTGTATGTAGTATTGGGGATTTGTTGCAAAAAAATTAGTTGATTGTCGATTCTTATAAGAAATGCCATCCTGATTATGAATATACTCCATAAACAGGGCTACAAATGACTATTTTACAAATAATAAGCAAAAAAACGAGAAAAACAATTTTAAGTAGATTTTTTTTATGAGCACAAATGATGTGACTTATGTAAATAACGAAATTTCAGAGGGTTTTTTCATCAAACGAAACTTATTTCAACTATTCACAACGCATCCTCCTGAAGCCAAGACGCGTATCACGAAACTTTTGACAGTTTTTAACGACATTGTCCAATTTACTATTAAGAGCCAGGCAAAACAGCTAATGTTTGATAATTCTTGTCGCTATTGTTCATTAGACTTATTTACATTGCAACAGCGAGCATAGTTAATCAAAAACTATAAATATTCGATCACTCTTTTCATGAAGGGAATGTATTTCCGCCAGCTATGGGTTCATTAAAGAAAACCATGCAGCAAGAATTTGTAAAAAGTACAAAACTATATTTGAAAATATTTTTAAAAACTTCTTCGGAGTTAGAACTTTAAATAAATTCGATTGATCACACTTTAGAGACGTGCCATGTTCTCTTGCGATTGAATCTTCCTAATTAAAATCTACTCGTTCTAAGGGTTAGTTTAAAATTCCTAGTAGTTGATTGCACTTTATGAAATTATTTTTATTTTTGTCCATTTACAATGCAGTGAGCAGCGGTCTGGTTTCATAAGGAAGTAATGTTTTTGATGAACTGTTTCGTATGATGTGGTACAGGACAGGATCATGCTCAATAGATTTTCACCCTAACCGATTGAACAGGTCACTTTACAAAGTATTATCCATGGTCGATGAATCAGAAAATAAATTTTCTATTCTTGCGAATTCGAACTTGGGTTTGAGAATTAGTTTTCCCACTGGACCGCCCTCTACCCCGTGACGTTTGAAGTTTAAAATTTCAGTAATGTTAAAAGTTATTTTTCAGTAACCTGGAATTGTTTTTTAAGTTTATAAGCACATAATCATTTGAAACCACCTTTATTATACAGATTAGGCTATTAGGAGGTTAGACAATCCGTGCTGCTCCGGGCAAGGCCACACCCAATCATCAAACTAATAACAACCCACCTCAGCTCAAACAAATTCTCCGTTTCCCAACATAAAACACGACATATCCGACTAATTCGAACTCAATCTGAAATCTCATTTTTATCCCGGGCTATGATAAGATTCCCCAAATTAATTTTCCGTCTTATCTTCCTCTATCCAAGGTCTTTGTTCCAAGACCCGTGTTTTATTCTCACGAACGTCGTCAAACGTGTTCAAAACTCTTGGATCCCATTATTCAGACAATTACTGTCAGTCTGAGTAATAATCTTGACCGTTTCTTTTTGACTACAAGAGACGAAATATGAACCAATTAACAAGAGGAGCTAATCATTCTGGATAAATTAGCTGTCAGCCCTTCTCTTGTTATAAAATAATAATCTTAGAATAAACAAACAATGTTCAGTTAGTGTAATTATAAAATTAGTTCTTCTCTTCCGTAATTAAGTAAAATAGATTTGTAGATAGGAGCTGCTATTAACAATCCCATTAGGGAATTTTATTCCGACTGTGACAGGTATGCATAATCTACATAATCCATTCTCATAATTTATTATTCAATTTTATTCCTCCGTAATTAACAAATTTGTGTATTAAAAATATGTGTACAGTATATATATATATATATAAAAATATTTCTTTTCATTTCCAATTATGGGAATCGAGTAGAATGTACAGGTATATGAGGTTGGCCTGCTAAAATAATTAATAAATTATTATTTTTTTATTACTTTGCATTCTCGCCACTACTTTATTTTCAAATTCATACTCTATTTTATATTTTCTCACCAAATAAAGATAAGAGAAACTCACGACTGGTTTTGGACTAAACAATAGACGCAATAAATTATGAATTACTAATTATCAGACATTATTCAAAGTAACAAAAACTTAATTATAAATTAAGTTTTTTATTAAATAAGACGACGTTTCAGTCCATGCATGTGTATCATCCTCAGGGCTAAAAGATAATCAAAACAAAAAAATATAAGAAACCAAATTTATAAGTAATAATAAAAATAAAAGAAACAAGATTAAAAATAACAAGAAAAATGATGAAAATAAATATATAACAATTGATATACGAAAGAAAATTGAATAATAAGACAAGATATATATATATTATACATATATACAAGATACATATATAAGTTACACACATTTTTGATAATATATAATACAGTAATTAATTAAGAAGCGGTCTGACATATCTCGAAATACATTTCGACAGATATTTATCCTTTTTATAGCATTTAGACAAAAATATAAAGGCAATAAGTGCCATAACATACAGGTTTCGTCACCTAATTAGTACAGATAATCTATTGTACGGTATATCGCTGTTTCAGCATATCAGTAAAACTACAGTGAACTTACTGCAATATTTCCAAAATAGAATTATTAGGAAAATAATGAGAGGGAGGTGTAAGAATGAAATCATTAGAATTGCAAGACTGATAATGCTTAAACTGACAAAAATAAAAAGGTTTTTTTACGGACCTACAAAAATCATTCTTCAATTCCTTACAACTGGGCAATCCGTCGTTCAACAACCTGAACGAAACATCAGCAGGAGTTTCACAACGTTAATAGCTCCTGCATTAATTTTAGTTGTAGGGTACAAGCCTCAAAGGTGGATTGGATCACCGAAGAATATCTCAGAATATCAGTTTTCCAAAAATTATTCAAGATCAGTATTCCATAAAAATACATTAAAGCAGTAAAAGGACGAGAATTAATTCATGGTTCAGGACTAACGATAGAAATTCGGGAGCTATGAAGAACCAAACATTTTTTCTCAATAAAATATCGTTATTATAATTTTCTCAGTTTGACTAAACCAGGATGAATATGTAATTATATGGATAAACTAGAGCTTGTATGGTATACTTTTTCCAGATATATTAACGTTTCTATATTCATATTTTTATTTTAAAATCTTTTGGATTTCTGAAAAAAAGGATTATTTAATTTTTTTTATTAAGGAACTTCCGAGGGATAAATTTAATCAGCCGCCCAAGCCTGTGTGGCACAAAGGGAGGAGAATTTAAAACAACCACGATACCTATTATTCAAGCTTGTTTCACTTGCCTTGAAAGGGCGACCTAGTTTTTCTTTTTGTAACGCGAAATAGTTGAGCTTCGAGGTCCTGGTAGAAGACAAGTTTAGATAGTTTAGAGGTAGCCCCGCAGTATTCATACTATCATTGTCATTTCAAAAAATAAAAAAAAATAGAATAAAGTAAAATTGAATAATAGAAGATAAAAGTGTTAAGTTCTGTTTTTTTTTTTTTTTACTTTGTCTTAACTTCTCTCTTGATAACGATAAAAAGTATTTTTTTCTTATGTTCAGCTTAATAAAAATATTTTCTAATTTAGAAAATTTTAATTCATACCATATCAAAGTTTGTGAGATGTATAGGCACATTCACTATGGATGGAAAATTTGGCGCGCCCCAACTTATTGGTTCCTTTTCAAAGAAATGGAAGTTAAGGTTGGTCCATTCAACCATTTAGTTTGTCAGACTCCTCATAAGAACCGGACTTCTAATAATATAGTTTGTGAAACTTTTCTAAAAATATTTTACAACAATATTGGTAATCTTAACGACACGTAAATCTGACATCCATATGTTAACTATGAACCTACACAGATGATAGCGGTCACTATCTTTCTTTTACTACTTATCGTGAAAAAAATTATATTTATTTATTTAATGGTTACCGCTACCCCTGACGGTCATTGGAAAATTTATATTAAATTTATTCTGTTATAAGGTTTGATTTTATACAGCGTCCATACACTTCTTTGACGTCCTTTAGATTTTGTTCAAGACTGAATTTCATTCCCAGATGTCTACCAATTATTGACAACTTCGGGTATTCCACAAGGACATGTTTGACAGTTCTGGATACCCGATAGTGTTCACAGGTTGGAGCTCCAAAACCTTCTCGGAAGGTAACTATTTAAATCTATTTAGAATGGTCTCGTCATTTCTAGAAGTGCAACAGCTTGTTTGTGTGCATTTTTTTAATTTCTTTAAGTTTAACCTCTTTATTTAGTTTCTTTAATTTTTTAACCTCATTTTTTCTTACCATTTGGTAAGGATACTTTTGGTTTACCATTGAGGTAGTTAAAGTTTTGTTGTTAGAATCTTCCAATTATATCTTAACAATAATTGTTTGTCTCTTTTTCAATTTTTTGTTCTTTTTTTATTTTTAAAACATATTTATAAAATAACATGTATAGGATCAAGGATATTATTTCTCAATTTCGGAATAAACTGCTCCTAGAATTTGTTTATCTCAACAATAAAACTAACACAGAACTAGTTTACTGAGACTAACCAATAACCACTAATACTTTTTTTAATCTCGGAGTAGTTAAGTCCTCGAATGGATTGAATTCAAGACCAAATCGACCACTGGATTATAAGAATAAAAACAACTAAAGCCTATTTGTTTAAGTTCTTCATCATTATTAGAAATAAGTTTTTAAATTTATGACTGGGATTTGAATAATGAAAGATTTATGTACCTGGTTATGTTTAAGGTGGTTTATTTTCGTTGTTTCTAGGAAATTCAACGAATAGGAGTTAACGTTTTTACCTACAGTGATAATTTACAGCAAGCATCATGGTTGTAAACGTTATGCGTGTTTTGCTGAAACCGAATTAACTTTTTCAAGAATTTTCCGCTGACGATACAAGATTCCATGGTCTATCAGCTATTTCCATTTTTACCCAGTCAGTAATCAGATCTTGGGGTAGAATTTAGTGCGTCCGTGATTTATCGTTTGTCGTTGTCCAGGATATCGAAATGGTGATGCTCAAGGTAAAATTCATCCCAATTATATTACAGCAGCTGTGCATTATTTTTTTAAAATTAATATTCTTAATCTTAATTTACACCGATTTATTACAATTTATTTCCCTCAATTATAAGATTTTTAAACACAAAGAGTTAGTTTAGAGATGTATGCACTGAAGAAAAAATCTATATTTATTTTCGTACCAAATCTGATAATTGAAATTGCACATCGTTCTAACAACAAATGTTCTTTATACACACTAGAATTACAAATATGGTTTATTAATTCATACGAGAAAAAACGAGTTTATTATTATAGTACTAATTGATATTACTAATTGATGGATATCATGCATACTCTTTCACAGCAAAAAAGTGCAATGTCAAAATTACTCAAAATCTAGAGGCTGATATAAATGCATTTCGTTGTAAGGAAAACCCAAATTTTACATTATCAAAGATTACATTTCATAGATTATTTCATAGATTTCCATTTAAATTAGTTTTGTTTAAAAAAGTGCACAATCATTTATCTCGAAGAGCGTGATTTTGTTAAAAATCGTCGTTATCATGCCAATATTTAAGAATATCATCGTAGTATTCTAATAAGTAATTAAAACATTAAAACCTTTTCGACTAATGTCGAGAGCTTTTAATACTTATTCCAGTAAATATTTTACAGGAATTATTTTTCTTGCAACATAAAAATAAAAAAATTAAAATCACAGAAAAACCGAATTTGAGCAGGTTCTAGTGTTTAATCTTTAGATTTTTGGGGTATAAATTGTGGAAAATTTGGTGTTCCACTAATAAGAAGTGAATGTTTTTTTAGTGGTTTGAAATATGGAGATACCGAAAGCTTATTAATTGAATTTGAAAAATATATTAACTAAAAATATTTCTTGAATGTTTTAAAGTACTAAATTATATTTTTAACATAAATAATGATATTGTCAATTATTCACGCAGAAGCAAAATACAGATACTTTTTGGTCACCTACGTTTAATAGCATATGAATGTTATTAAATCATTAAAAATAATTTATTTTTAATTTTTAATTAGGATCTAATTATTTTTATAAAGTTACTCAATAATCAAATACTATTAAACCTATAATAGCTAAACTAACATTTTTTTTTTTCGGTAAATATTGAAACTAAAAATCGGACATTGCAGAGTCAACGAAAGAAAAGGAGAGATTCATGCATTTAGAGATAATCAAGTTTTAAGGTGTAACTCCATCTTTCTTCAATTTATGGATATTCTTCAAACGCTTCTGACCATCCACATTCCTGTTTTTTTTTTTTTTACTATCTAATTCTACTCAACGATATGAACATTACATTACGTTCTAATTAAGTATAAAAGAACTTTGTAAATTAATTGTAAAATTCTTCCATAAATTATGAACTATTATTCAGTTTAATGTACGGATATACTATCAAAAATATCTGATGTCGGCAAAACATGACATCCTTGTACGCCTATTAAATTATAAATCCGTGGCTCAAAAAGTTATAATGAATTTGGTTACTAGTTTCCGAAGATTACAGTAAAAACGACACTCGGCGTCCCGATATCCACCTATTGACACACATACAAAAACACACACTCTTGTTACTGGAGGTCTCATTCCGTTATTACACGTCGTTTTCCTTCAGTAGATAACTAGTTTCCAAGATATTTCTTCATGTTCCGTGACAACAATAAAACTGTCAATATCACTGGAAAAAGCATTGGAAATCGACAGTTTCGATATTTTAAGAGGAAAAACCCACTTAACCATTATCTTATTCTCATGCTGCAGACTTGTTGATCTCAGAAATGGGGAGAAAAACCAGTATTTTACACTCAATTTTAACACTTAAAACAAGTAATAAAAATGTTTAATTGCATTGGAAACCAAATTGCGTTTGTAACCTTTATTACCGAAACATATGATTTATGTATTTAGTTTAAATATAATTTTTGATGTAAGCTTATTATGACCTTCAAGTAAAGTATGCTGTTCGGCTCACCAATTTTAACCAAAATATAGGAAATATATTCATATTGATATAAAATGCCTATTTACCAAATTTTAGATAATTTGCATTATATTTTAATATAATTTTTGATGAAAGTCTAATATGACCTTCAAGTAAAGTACCGCTTCCGGTTTCACAATTTAGACCAAAATCTAGTATGTTATTTATATCAATATATAAATTATAAATACTAAATTTGAGAAGTTTTGTATAGTATTTTAATATAATGTTTTATGGAAATCAATTATGACCTTCAAGTAAAGTTTCGGTAATCAAGCAGTGACCAAAAAGGGAGATTCACAACTAGATTTTACAACAATCCTAAATGCAAAATTATTAATTTCTATAGCTAACCGTTTTTGAGTTATGCGAGATACGAACGTACAGACGCCACGACGAAACTAGTCAAAATGGATTCATGGATGGTCAAAATGGATATTTCCGTCGAAATCTGAAAACCGAAAATTTTCGCGATTACAATACTTCCTTTACTTCATACAAGGAAGTAAAAATATTTTACTATAATATCTAAGAGGTAATTGATGTTTATAGCTCCAATTTGGAAAACATGTTACTCTCCTCCTTTCTTCCATGGCCACTTCATTTATTATCAAAGAAATATGCCTACGTTACTGGAAGCTTTCCAAGCAAAAAAAAAGCAAAAGAAATATTTTCGTGTTATTCAACGTGGAAAGAGTACCCATGTCATGTTGAATAAGATTCACCAGAATACCTGCTAAATAAATTTTTCTAATTACAAACTGGCGTATCCATTCTATTCTCCGTAGTTGATGGTCCATTTTATCAAGATATGGCCCTGAATTTTTTTAAAATCATCCAATTACTGGTCAACTTTTAAAAAAAAAATCCATCTCACTTTGTCGAAATAAGTTTTTTTTTTTAGACTAGAAGGTCTGTATGATGGATTGTTATATGATATGATGGATGCTCTAAAAGTTCATTCCCAGAGACTTTAGGCATTTTAGTTGGCTTTGTTCCAATTAAGTATAAAATAACTTTGTAAATTAATTGTAAAATTCTTTCATAAATTATTAACTATTATACAGTTTAATGCATGGATATACTATCAACAAAATATTTTACTATAATATTTAAGAGGTAATTTTTTGGTTTAGTTATCATATTACCAAAGAACATTGCTTTCCAATATTCTCAAGAAATGTCTAATATCATTTTAATTAGATATTACAAGTATGATTTTTTAAATTTAAGTTTAAAGGCATAATAATTTTCTCATTATTTAGAGCGAAGTTCTTAATTGTTATTTAACTAACCTATTGTTATGAGAAAATAACTTTGAACTAATTGAGTAAGCTGGTATTTAATATAATTATATATAATCAGAATAATTTATATTGATGCCTGGTAAGATTTTGAGGGGAAAAAAAAATTAAAATAAAAAGTTAATGGGGCAATCAACTAGCAAATGGCAATGGCCTGAGATTATATGCAGTGGCGTACACAGGGGGAGGGAGAGCAGGGGATATATTCTCCCTCTTCTTTTCCGAAATTTATGAAAAAATATTATTTACATACCCATCAACATAAGGTTTTTATTTTGAATAATATTTGTTGTATTTTTAATAGTAATGTTTGCCCAATTTTCATATTTATTCTTAAAAAGTACACCCAATTGGGCGATTATAGACACTTAAGTGATCACTTTCCTTCTTCTTATCAAATCTCCCCTCCATGAAAAAGGGATGTTTATTTCATTTGGCACAATTATACTGTGTTTTCTTTTTGTATTGATTTTGTTATTTGTAATAATTGTGTATTTTAAAATTGTGATGGCAATTGATTTTTTTTATTTGTACATTTTTCTCTAGCGCTAGAGTTATTGGGCACATTATAGATTTTTTTAAAATCTTTTTTTGGTAAAACGTTGATTGTCTATGAAGATTTCAACGTTCTTTTTGCCATCCTCAATGATACATCGTATGTTACTACTCATCCTAAACTCTTTGAGAAGTTTGGTGAGATACCGGCAATCTTCGAGTAAATATTTGAAAGTTTTGAGCATTAGCTGGCAGTGATACTTTCTTTGCCTCACAGTCATCCAGTGTCCCTTAACTCGATTTCGCATTCCGTTTCCGAATGAGCTGCATAATTTAAGATGGAATAGTAATAATAAATGTCTAATATTTTTATTCACTTTCATTTCACATATATAAAAATTACTAGTCGTATTATTTTATATGTATTTCATATAAAATTGAAGAGAGGTGATCTGAGGATAAAGTGAGATAAAGCCAGATTTATAACACTAACAAGGAGCTGCTACAACTTAAAGCTCTAGGAGTTTAGCCGAGCATAAGCGCTTTCATCTACCGGCCTCCCACAGGGCCTGTTAGTTTCACACGAACATCTTAACGATCTTCTCTCACCCTTTGAATCTCATCATTTTCCGAGTATGATAAAACCATAGGATAATATTGTAAAAATATTATACATTATAAAAATGTATAATGTGTCCTATAAAAGGACTGGCTTGCTATAATTGTTTCAGTACCAGAACGGAATGAACTGCAATTCCAACTGCATGAAGACTAAAAGAATATGCCCAATTAACACGAAATTGATTCACCAATTTGGATTTACTAATCAGAAATCGGAAATGCAAACCACAATTAACAAGATAATTGTGCTCTGTAACCCTCAAAGCGTGTCCACAACCGTATCATTAGCTGGCGATTTACTGCTTTCTCTGGAGGTCGTGGGTCGATTCTCGTTTACATCAGAGATTAGCCAAGATTCCGAGATAAGATGGCATTTCTTTGGCGTCCTCAGGCTGGGAACAATACGAGAAACGGACATCTCTGTCCTTCTTTGACGCATTTATTAGAGAGATGCAAACTTTGAGGTTTCTGGGAATTACAAGGTCTGAGATATGGATATCTATTAAGAATGATAAATTATTATATATGGCAATTGCATATGCGCAAAACTGTTCACATTCATATTAAGTTAAAACTACTACTGCTCATTTTCCATAACAGTTAAAAATATTTTTTTTATTTATTTATCATTGTTATTTACTTTTTATTATTATATGAAAACAGAAACTCACCTAAAAAATAAGTTTATTTAAAAAAAAATCCGAAATTTAAAATGGGAAGGGAATAAAACCAGGATTTAATTTATATGTTTGCTGAAATTAACAACTAAATAAGCTACAACAAGTAAATATGCATACAGACTATTGTCATATGGCAATGGCTTTTGAAAAAACCGAGTATTGGTTGGACTAAAATGACAATTCAACGTTAAGAGGTCTCGGGGCCATTTTCTTTATAGATGCTTCACAAGATTATCGGGAATAAATGATAACTAATGGGTATTGAATTTTGTAATTAAAGGAGACATGTCTGTTTTGGGCCAAATCTGATACTGAAGGATATGATGTGGATTTGCAACGAAAGGTAAAAGTGATTTGATGGGATATAAGGTAATACACCATTTTGAACACCTGCTGTGTCAAAGCTTAAATTTGTGGGAATTCTTCGTTCGAAAGTCGTGATATGTTACTTGGTGAGATAAAGAAATTATAATCCAAATTACTCTGTGATGTTCGCACACCATGTTAGAGGTGAGTAAATAATGTACTTCAGACATTTTACCAATACCTAATTCCAAGCCGGGTCCCGAATCCTTCTACAAGATCCTTCATAAGCCGACTGACAGAGAGAAATCGAAAGCTTTTTTTTCAGAATAAATGACCGTTTTAGACGGACTGCTAATTGGATTATTCCCAGCCGTCCTTCTAATTAAAGCCTGCCATCAATAATAATCTCCTTGTGAAGGAAAAAAAGATAAAGAAGTTCCTACCGCGTCTTTCCTGTGTGAGAAATGCTCCTCAGCTACTATGCCAACTTCAGTAATTATACATAATAACCTCTTCAGTCCACGTTCAATTTCCATTTTTTTGAAAAAAATGGTTTCGGTAAAATTTATAACATAATTAAGAACTAGTAATTATTAAATAATTACTCGTAGTTATTATTTTTTTAATTAATAGGCTCATGGGAGAATCAAAGAAATGATTAATGAATAATACAATGCAAATGATGTCTGAATTTACTCTCTAATAAATTAAAAAGGTTTCTAATTGAAATAATGTGTATATTTAATGTATCGTTAATAGCCTGAAAGTTTCTTTTTAAAACTTATGCGAATCAATAATTATTATGCATAAATAAAAAAAATAAAAAAGTTTGCAAACAATTTTTTTTTCTTCATACAGGAATAAATTAAACAAATTGAAAAAATATATTCCTCTCCCTCCCCCTCAAAAAAAAGAAACTGCAGATTTGGTTTTTGGTATTTTTCTGGATTCCTAATTTTCAAATGAATAAACATTGTTTATGAACGAACGGAAGTAAAAATCCATCAAAATCAGGACTTAAAATCCCAGGGTCCATACTTACTTTTCAGAAAAAAACATAAAGAAAGGTTTTAATTTTCCGCCTCAGAATATAATCGGCTTAACTCACACCTCCATAAAAAATTAAAAATTGGCCCAACCCTTTTGTGTGAATGTGGAAGAGCCGAACAGACTACTCACACATTCTAGAGTCATGCATCCTTATGGAGGAGCAACGGAGGCAGAGATCGCCTCAACCTACTGACTTGGTGACTAAGCTGTACGGCGATCTGGAGGATCTCAGGAGTACCGCCGACTTTGTTCTGTCATTCCCTGAGAAATAAAAAAAATTTCTTAGCCATTTGAATGGGAAGATCGAAGAAGAAAAAGAAATGCACAAATTAGATTTATATTTAGGTACGCCTTTCTTATTTGATAGAAAAAAAAAACTGTTATGTAGATTTAAGAGGAACTATATTCTGAATTTTTCCTTGTAATTTTATTTAGAAAAAAAATACATTTAATTTTTACAAGCAACTAAACTTTCATGATCACATAGTGCCTCCTCTTGGTTGAATTATTGTAATGTCCCAGAGAGTTAATATTGTAAATATCCATATCAGTTAACGGTTTTTGTACTTCCGATACTACTCCAGGATTCCGTATGACACGTGGTATTGTAAAATATAGGCAGAAAATTTATGTAATCAGCTTTTTATTTTGTAATTAATTAGATCTTATCGAGATAAGAAATTTTTTTTTTGCAATTAAACCTTTCTTTTTATTGTAAATATTAGTTTTTGTTTTTGGTATCAATTGAGGACAACTTTTTATACATATTTTTAATATATATATATATATATATATATATATATATATATATATATATATATATATATATATATATATATATATATATATTATTTTTATTTTATTTTTATTAACACTCGGATTACATGGACCAGGGATTTTACCAAGCATGTCATCGCCTCGTTACCTTGTTATCTCTGACAGAAATACTTTTGCATTTTATTTCTATGTTAAAAATAACAAGCTTGGGAGCTTTACGTGGCAATCTTAACGTATATGCGTGCCTTTTATATCTTGGTTTCATCACGTCTATCTTTACTTTCCTTAATCGCTTTCCTCAGCGACTTACTTCTCAAAAACCTCAACAGTTAGTGATTTTAAGTATGAAGACTTTCTTGTCTCTTTGTTTTATTAATTAACTGACCACTTGTTCTATTAATGGTTTAGATTAATATTTTAATTTTATTGACGGTCCATTGGTTTTTTTAACTTTTATTCTTGGCTCCGTATCTTTAAATTATATAATTAACAATTATCAGTTGGCTGCAATATGTAATTGCATAAGAAATGCCAGCTGAGATATATGTATCATATTCAAAATGCATCTATAGTATGTAAAATTTAAAAAGAGTACTGAATACATTTTCCTGTATTAAAATATTTTAACCAATATGAAAATTGAAGCAAAACAGATAATAAACGAAATTAGCAGTGTGTCCGTTATTTCAGTTTAATGAGTTCTGTATTAATGGAAATCCGTTAAACAAATTCCCACATTATGCTGGTCTGGCCATTCGGCTCTCTAAATCTATTCTCTACTAATGTCATGCTGCATTGTCAGCATTAAATATTTATTTTTCAATATGCAACAATAAATCATTAATTTTTATACAAATATAAAATAAACTGCAAACACTGATTTTTTATTCAGCAGCTATGATATTAAAGTCTTGGTTCGTTTTGCAGAGGTGTACACAGGGAAAAGGATCGGGGAATATATCTCTTTCCCTCGAAATTTACGAAAAAATTTTCATACGACCAACGTAAGGTTTGTATTTTGAGTAATAGTATGGTAATTTTTATCAATAATATTTGATGCAATTTTCATGCTTTTCTTTAAAACTTAAGCCCAATTATAGACATTTAGCTGATTACTTGCCGTCATCCTATTAGATCGCTACCTGGAAAAAAAATTTAAATCCCCTAGAAAAAAATTCTGCGTTCGCCGAATAACAAAGTTATGTGCACATAGATTGAAGGTTATTGCAAAGCAGCACAGGTTCGGTTACAGTCTGTACCTCAAAATTAATTTTGTAGCTATCCTACAAATCTTTTTTTTTTATTCATACCTGAATGAACGCTTATTCTCACTATAAAAAAAAAACTTAAATTGCATTGATTTAAATGAAATTCTCCTACCCCACAAAAAATAATAATAAGTTGTTACCCTGGTATACATAAATATATACACCACAATTATGGTGGACATGGGTATTTATTATATAATATTATATTATATTTATTTTATTATATGTATGGTTTTTTTAGATAGCTCATAACATTTATTTTTTACTTTCACTTGCCTATATATGGAATATATAGGTGGGGGATATATAATTTCGTGAAAAATTTCATAATTTAAAAATGCTCGATGTGAGTTGAAAGATTTTATTTTTTCATGTTCAAATTAAAAAAAAAAACATTTACTTAAATTCTTATTTATTACTAAGGTTATTCTTATTATAATATGTTCCATTAGTAATTTACCTAAACTAATTCTAAATACCAAAGGAAATAATACTCTTTGTGCAATAAAATTGATTTGATTTGAATAAATATTGTAAATCCATATCAAATTAGCATCGCGTATAATTGCTTAATTTTAACTATCGATGACTCCTAGATTCTCTTAAAATAAAATATTATCTCTAAGCCGCAGATAGTGTATAAAAAGACACCGGAAACATGAATTGATTACCGCTCAATTTTATGGATCGAATCTAACGTGCCGAAGCAATTACGCTCATACCCACAGCCTCAGCTCTCACGTGAGACCTCAAGAGAAAATGAGCTGAAGAAAACTTAGAACTTGAAAAAGAAAATTATATCCATACCGTATTATAAGTCATCACTATAACTTTATCTTATTATATCTTTTGTGCTGATCTTGCTTTAGTCTTATACGAGCAACTACTCGTACAACTTCATAATGCCAAATACTACAAGAATTGGCTATGTTTGAAATGTGAAATCAGTATTTGAGGTTTAAACATTTGCTGAAGTCACGATTTTTATTTTTTAAAACTTTAATTTTATATCTACATTTGTCAATCAACCTGTGACATTAAGAGTATAAGATATTTGATATAATTGGCAAGAGTGAAATCAGCACCCATCGGAATATACTCTTAATTTGAACTTTAAAAAAAAATTATTCTAGAAGATTTCTTAACCAGCTCCTTTATAGACTTCTTCCTGTATTTCCTGGCATATTATGTTCCGTGGTCATGTTTCGTATAAGTTTGTTGATATTTCCATGTATCTTTTCACACACATGAAATATTTCATATGTAGTCTGAATCTGATCTTGTACCATCGGTATGTGTGTAATCAGTGTGTTACGTTTTGATACTGACGTAGTATGGTGAGCAAGTCAGCATTTTGATCGAATCTCAATTTTTTTCATTGGAAGGACCGTATAATCGTTTTAACTTGTCGGTAAAATTTGTGAGGTTAGTAGGTACAGATTGGTTTTAGTCAGGCCTGCCGTCAGAGAGGGGCCGAATGGAGGCAAAACTACTAGCAAACAGTTCGTTGAAAAAGGAGATGATCATTTCAATATTATCTGATCCAATATTATCATATCATTCAATTTTATAATTTATCATTTCACATAATATCCCGTACTTTTATCATACTCTTACAGTGTACCCTAATTTATAAATATGAATGCTATTTATAGTTTTAAGAGAAAGGAAATTGTTGTCCATTGAGTCTAAGCTAGCATGGAATTTTGATTCGATTATTCAAACGCTAGCTGAAGAATGAATAGTTGCTGTTAATATAAAATAGTTCAAGCTTTACTTAAGTGATTATCATTATTAAGTAATTAAAAAAAAGTATTGTATTTAATCTAAAACAATAAACTTCTGTTATTATAGCGTTGCAGTAAATTTAGTTTTCGTAATACCTTAATCCCTATATTATTATTATTATTATTGACATAAATAAAGCACATGAAATATTGAATGGTAGCGGACATTTTGCCACGGGCTCGAGCTCGTTTTAGTAAGTCCAAGTAGGTCTAATTTTTTGTCGATCGCTTGTATAGAAAAGAATACAAATTACGTTAATTTAAAAAGATAAAATGACTTATTTATATCAACTTTTTTTTTTAAATCTTAATGGATCATGAATTATAATTAATCAATTACAGGCTAATGATAATTCACTTACCTGTAATTGACCGGCAATAATCAATCGTGGAGGAGCGCGTTAAACGGATTTAATTCGTGAAATTGAGTTCTTTGATATTAATTATGGAATTAATAAGACATTGAGCTAGGAATGCATTGTGAACACGCAATGAATAGGTTATATAGGCACAACAATAAAATGGAAACATCAACTGAATGAAGTTACAAGGTTATTATAAAAACAACAAAGAAAAATAATTATAAATTATTAATAGTATAATTAACTGTTTTTTTAAAAGGCACCGAACGATTTTTATCTAATGATCGGTGGTTCCTTATAAAAAGACATGAATGTAAATAAATTTATCAAATATAATGTGCACTGAAACATTCATGTTAAATAAGTTTAAGGAGAGGCATATAATACTGACCATGCCAATAAAAAAAAAAAATGGAAAACCAAGATTTCTTGAAAAGAGAGAGTGGTTTCCTTTGAAAGATTTTTCCAATAAGGCCCATTGGATCTTGTTTCTGCCCACGTCACGCGGCTGACATCCTCAGGATTAGAATTTACATTCTACCCCGGTATATGTCAGTCACAAATACAACTGCACAAGATGTGGCGTGCCCGGTTCGAACTGTAATTCCAAACCCACACAAGTAAAGGCCTATATTCAGCGGAGGTCTCTATAGCTTTAAATTAGCATAGCAATTTTAAATCTTATTTGTGTATTGCACTTCGATATTCTGAAAGCTTCTACCTTTCCACAATTTTTTACACTGCCCCTACGTGAGATCTGACAATATTATAACAATTATTATTTATTATTAATAATTATTGAGTCCAGTTGACGTCCGCATGATGGTATAGAAGGATCAATCTAATTAGGGATTGATGAATTATTTGCCACTTCTATAATTTTGTTTTTATTGAAAACTAGTTTCGAATGTTATACAATCATCTTCAGTTCTAAAAACACACAAAAATTCATTGTATTTGAAATCTTGCCTTAATTAAATTCATAATTCATAAATGTTTTCCGATACTAATTTATATTACATTTAATTTAATATCTATAATAACACCAAACCGTATTTTGAATTGCTTATTTTTGAATGTTTGTGTGTTTTTAGAACTGAATATGAATGTATAACATCCGAAACTAGTTTTCAATAAAAACAAAATTATAGAAGTGGCAAATAATTTATCAATCCCTAATTATTATTATTACTATCGAATCTAGAGAAAAAATATGATAATTCAAAAAAGTTTTCGGACGTGTTGTTACTTGATGTTTTTTTTTTTGAGGTAATCATTAAGGGTTAAAATACCTTCAGTTTTAAAAAATTAGTCATAACTACATATAGCATCGTTCTTTTAATTCACATTTATTAACTCAGATACTGTCCATTAACTTTTTTATTTTATTTTCAAAACCCCTTCTGAAATCATAACATGATTTGTAGTTACTATGTACAATATTTACATTAGTTCTTGAGGTATCTCCTTTTTCTGTATCAGAGTCACATTTTCTCTGATTCGTTAAAAGTCTGTGCTTTATAGTTCACTGTAATGCATATTAAAGTGCAGAGAGGGGCACTTTATATCTACTCTTTCATGGGTGCACTTACTAAGAAAATCTAACCTAAATCTATTCTAATAAACTGTTGAAAATGGCGCTGTAATCCGTCTCGTAGATAAACGCTGGTCTTAAAATGCTTTTATAAATTTTCATTTTAAGTTGCTGTGAGAGATCAGGGGAAAGGAATAGGCGATGCAGCCTGTGTGATCTTCATCGGAGGGAATGGACTCTATTAACTTTAACTATTAAGTATCATATTAACACGCTTTTGATCAAACTTCTGGGGTATGTAGTTTGTTCTTAAAGTAAAGTATAATAATTTTTAATTTTTTTAAATGTATACATAGTAGTTTATTACTATATAGGGTGTCCCAGGAGGAAATATCATTAATTGAGATAGGATATTGTATCAAAAATGTAGTTTAGTGCCGCCAACCGCTACATCATATCTCAATCCGTTTTTGAGAAATGATTATTTTTATTGTTTTCTAAAAAAAAATGTCTAATAAAGTTCCAAATTTCTCTTCTGTAACTGAACATTTCTCAACTTTTGTCACCATTTTTGAAAACTACGATTAGTAAATGAAGTGGCATCAAATCCACTTACTGCATTGTGGTAACTACCTTCAAGCATAAAAAAAAAATAAAAAGTGAAATTGTGAAATTGTTGGATCAACAAAAAAAAACATTCATAATGAAAAACACTGTGTTAGAAGTAGTAACCCACTTTGGAAAAAATTTTGGAGGAAGAAAAACCAAGGTACAATACATCAAAAACAGAACAAGGCAAATACTATATACTCGTATTGTTGTAGGTATCTAACCTTTTTTGACCTCTCAACCTCAACATCTCTTCGAAATTAGACTAACTTTGGAAACTTGAGTTTATCCTTGAAAAGCTGATGAAATGAAGCGATTTTTTTTTAATTCCCCAAGGTTCTATCTAGAAAATTCATTCTGTTAGATTCAAACGAGTATTTCTGAATATTATTTTTTTTAACTTGTTTACTTTGCTTTGGCTGCTATTATCGCCCGACGAAGTAATGTTTTTCTACAAATAGGTTGCTGCCTTAATGTAAATTCATGGCAGATCTGAAAAATGTTGTGAAATGTTCAGTTGCAGTCGAGAAACCCTTGGAAAAACCTTAAATATTCATATCTCGAAAACATTGAGATAAGAAGCCGCGGTTGGCGGCACTGAACTACATTTTGATAGACTATCCCATCCTTAATTACTGACATTTCCTCCTGGGACATATATTAGGACATATATATATATATATATATATATATATATATATATATATATATATATATATATATATAAAACAATAAGTACTTATATTATGGAAATAAAATGACCGTGACATGTAAAGAAACTACATATTGATGACATCCAATGACAGTTCTATTCCTGAAGCCCTCTTTTTTTCTGGCGCCTGGAGGGGTTATCGGGAATCGATTGGGAATGAAGGTTAGAAACTGGTAGGTTTGATTGGGTTTGGAGTTTGTAATGGAAGGATAGGCATCCTTCGCCTTTAACGCCATTCATGTTTGAAAAAGTACCAAATAATACCCATCTCAGTTTTATTGTATTGATTGAACCGTTTATTGTAGTTTTAAAATATAAATATTGCTTTGATATTATCTAAAAAAAAAATAATAACCGATTTGTTCAAATTTTCAGTTATAAGTACAAAATTTTTGGAAAAAAAAACAGAAGTGAAAGTGATTAGAAAGAAAGTAGCGGCTAGGCTACACTTGCGCTTACAATTGTTCAGAAGGAATTGAGAAAAATCTTTGAAACGTTTAGCTGTGGGGGAAGTTAATGGCCAGGGAGTAGTCAATTTTACCAGAGCGCACGGAGGAATAAATATTTTTGAGTTATCTCTCAAAGAACGTGTGGCCAGAATCCTGAGGCATCCACAGTGATATACCTTTCCTTAGGAATTATCTACGTTTACCAGAATAAATTATAAAACATATGTAGTAAGTAATTTTTGAAATATATTCTACGAGCAAACAAAGTTAAGTGTAATAAAATTAATAAAAGTTTAATCATAGTGTAATCTATTAATGAGATTATGTGTTAGTTTTAGAGCCTCGCTGGTTCGATTATCAGTACGGCTGAGTATTAATTGTGTGGGTTAGGGATGGTTATATTCGGATCCACTAATGTGAGTACATTCCTGATTAAAGAACTATATTGTATAGTATAGTAACTATATTGTAAAGTATTGTAAGGCCAGTACTAAGATTTTATGTTCAATCTCAAGAGAGGTATGATTAAGCTGAATATTTTACTTTAACAGATACATTTTTAGAAAACGGGTATGGCCAGTGCCGGAACTAGGAGGAGAAAACAAGAAGCACTTGCCATGGGTGGCATAATTTAGAAAGCGGTAAATTTCAAGCATAATTATATTTTAAGTAAAAAAATCCTAACCTTAATCAAGTTAATAAAATGAGTCAATATTATGAGATGATGAAATTTATTTCGAAATATTTTACCTAAAATACTTTTATTGGGAGGAAGAGGAGTGAATGAAGGGGCGGAATAATCAAGCTCATCCCCTCCCCTTCTCTGATGAAAATCCTAGTTCGTGTTCTGGGTAAGGTGATAGCTTATTTGGAAACAAAACTTTCAACGACCAAGTGAATCGGTTCGCTCACAGCAACATCATAGGATTCATGTACATTTTGGAAAATTATTTAAAAATAATTTATGTAGGTATTACTTCAAATTTACAGTTTACTACTTTTTCCATACTTATTTATGATAATTTTTTTAATATAAAAGAGCAAAAGAGTATGCGTTCCCCATAGATATAATAGATCGAGCTAAGATATTGTGTTGTAAGCTAGAGATATTGTTTCGTTAAATACACATCCTGAACTTTTAAGAACTGTCCTTTTGGGAGCATGAAGTCTAAACCCTGATGTATCGCAAATCAGCCACGAGAGTTCGCTGAGGTAAAGTATAACGAGTTGTAAAGATATCAATTCCAAATTGTTGTTTAAGTTGGATCTTTCAACTTCTCATGTACAGCCGTATCGGTGTTTCTCCACCGTTAGATTTTTTTTTGCGGCAAGTGGAATCTTCAGAAGCTGTTCATCAAAATATTTTATAATTTATATTTCTCGTTGACAGGATTTTAGTTTTTAAGCGCTAGATAGTTTAGTAGATTTACATTTCCCCGGCGAAACGTGAGAGTAGGGGTAAGTGCAGAACTCTGTTTTGGGACAAGTGTGTGTGTGGTGTAAACTTTCTCCTATCATATTTTGGCGGGTCAACTGGGAAATAGTACATTGCAATAAAAATCCTTTTTTTCAGTGCATTTATTCTATCATATTTCACTAGCATTTTCTTAACTGTCAATGAAGATTGTAAAATGTGATTCTCAGACAATTTTTTAACTTTTTTCGATGATTACATCAGTATAATATTCCTCCGGAAACGAACTGTTTTACACTTCCCTAACAGCCGCTACTGCTTCAGTAACGAGTCTTCCAGATAAGTACAATGCCCTATGCGTACTAAAGTACAAGTGCGTACTAAATTGAATTATCAATCTCATTAAAATGGACGTGGCCTAAAACATAATATTTAAGCATAATCGTCTAAGGAACATTTTTGAATAAAGAGGAAAAATTCAGCTTCAAAAATGAAGATTTTACAGTCATATCGAACTTTGTAGAATCTGGACGCACTGTCTCCATATTACCTCACTGTCTCTAATTGAGGTGTCTTCTTAGGCTGTTGATGTGCTGCATTTTGTCTGTAAACATATGGTCTTATTTTTTTCTGTCCTGATGATGCTTGCATGAATTAGCGAAACGTCGATTGGTTTACTGTAGAGACTTTGGATGTGGGATGTTCTATTTATAGCCTAACATTTATTTGTCTCCTTTAAGAAAATAAACTACATTGTTCTAGATAAATCAAGGAATTTAGAAAAACTATGCAAGATATTTCGTCGATGAAGTTCCCTTCTCCAGGATAGTGGCTTATAATTAAGTAGCACTAATTTTGAATAAAAATGGGAGAATGAATGTTGTGTTTCAAAATTTTAAGATAGGAAAAAAATAATGAACCTTCGAGAGCGACTAGAGATCTAACACCGAAAATACTATATATTTTGATCATAGATTTTTACGATAATGAAAACGAAAAGTGGCTGTAAGCATAAAAATGTATATACTGTTATTATTCTATGAGATTCTCTTCGCCATTTCGTTCGCAATTTTCTTAGTGATGTCAGTTCCCCGTTGATACATATTTCAGCTGGCTGAATAATATACACAACACTTTCTTCCGGAAGGCTTCTGACGTAGATATTCTTGTAAAAATTTCCACATTTCACGTGTGTGTAAAATTGTCTGCAATTTGAGTCTGGTTGTGTTCAAACAGCTGCGCAGTGCTTCGAGGGTCGGCAAAAACCAAAATATCATTTCTTTATTTTATTTATTTTTTAAATTTCATTTAAAATTTATCTAGGGATGTGAATTATAGTTTAACAAATATTTGTTTACGCTTTTGTAACTAAAAGTAAAGAAATAGTTTAAAATAAACATGTATTTTGATCTCGAAAGCGTTTATCGGATAGAGATATTACTACAATCCGGTTTTTCGTTTTCTATTGATTCTTCACTCGGTACGGACGAGATTTCTGTAATAGTAAGGTCTAAGCAATATAATATATCTGCTTGGAGGATCTGGTATGGAGAGTTATAATCTTTTTTAAAAGCGAATTTTTCAATGATTCATCAACAATTTTTTGACTATTTATTATCTAATCATTGTACTGTACAAATCTGTAACTATCATTTGAACAAGTTTGCGCGTTTAGGTTTTGCGTATATTTTTTTTACCTACTCTGCAAAATAGCACTTTATATTTAAGACTTTGATTTATTCGAAAGGAATTACAAATTGTTGAGGTCTGTGGTGACTTGCTTTCTCAGACTATATTCATTAAATGATTGTTTGGTTTTCTATCTTTACTATCATTGTCACGTTGCAACATTTCATGGAATTAGACTTTTGGAATAGAAAAGTCTAATTCCATGAATTATTTCACTCTTTTTATTAAGTTTAAAAAAAAATAGTGATTATTATATGACAATATAAAATAAAATTTTATAAATAATGTGACTAAAAGAGTGGAAAATAAGACAATTAATGGGTTGTCCTGAGGATGGGGAAATTCCCCGGAATGTTGATGATAGTGTAGTGTTGATGAAGATGTTAGTGTAAAGATGTGATAACCATTTTTAATAAAATATACTATAAAGAAGGAAGAAAATTGATTTCATACCCATAATTAAGCTTATTGGTCTTTATATATTTATGTATTATATTTTGATCTTTTTGTAATGCTAAATTGTTTAAATAAAATAACTAATCATAATGTTTTTTGATTGACAGTTTAGTCCTTAGATTTGGGAGTAATTGATTAGTAAAATATATTATCTTAAAAAAAAAAGTGTTACAAAATTCTTGGATCAGTTTTGTAAAAAAAGTAATTAATTTTGTAAACAAAAAATAAATAACTTCGATTTATAAATTTAGCATAATAAATAAATAAATTTATATCATAAACAATTTAAAAAATACAATAATTTATATCATTTTATTAAATTACAATAATAAACTATTATTATTAAATTTTTGAAGTAGTAATGGAGATATAAATTTTGATTCCACTTAAGCTATCAATTGTGAAACATCAATATCGCTGACGTATACCAATTCCGTTACCTTCTCATCTCCCTTTTTCTGCTCTTATTTTCCTAGTACGTTTTTATGACATCGTTACCTGAAGGAGCACTCATATCATGATGGCATGGACATTTAAATTGGAATAAAGGAAAAAAAAATACTTAGGTACATATGGAAATAAACATAATTCAGTTCTTTTTTTTTTTTTTGTAATTCTATTTATAAATAAAAATACTCTATACAATATTATTTTTTTATAAATATATTTTCTAGTGATAATCGATAGTTTTTTTTATTGCTCAAGGTGATTTTCTTGTGAGCCTTCAACAGTAACCCACTATTATATTAATTGGTGTTCAACTTTCCTGGTGATCTCATCTTTATTTTTTCGACGTTTCTTGTGAATCATTCCTCCCCCTTCATCACTGTGACCACGAAGATCTTTAGGAATATCCTCATGTTAGGAAAGAAAATAAACTTTTATCCTTATAATAATCTATAGTTCTTGAAAATTCGTTAGCTTTGTTTTCACGGGATGAAGTTGATATTCTTTAAACTGAAAGCCTATTTTTCTTTTTCTTTTCAACATTCGCTTTGGCCTTTTTAAATAAGGTACCAACTTCAAACTCGGGACCAGGTGGGAATAGCGGCAGTAAATATTATGCCATAAAAATTCGATTCTATCAGTTAAAAAAAATATTGGTATTAGGGCGAAATTTCCTAATATCTGAACACATCACCTTCTCTAATATCTATTGGTCAATAATCAATATTCTCTAATCTCTGTCCGTGGGTGCAGCAGAAAAATCAGTAATCCCAAATAAGCTTTCGATTTATAGTTTTTCGTGATTTTTTAATTTTTCTTTTTAAAGATTTCTGCTATATAATTTTTATACCAGAGGTACTATGTATTTTGTATAAAAATTTTCTTGGGCTCTGTCACAACTCATACTTGAACAATTTTATATATCTTAGGAACTAATACCGGGTTGGCGCTTTTGAACTGTTAACAAACGAAGTCTTCTTGATGTTGGTGTTCAATGTACAGAATTTTCATTGCGAAGAAGTAGTGTATTTTTTTTTTCGTAACCGAATATTCTTCAATAGAATTTTTGTTTTCTAATTAATATACCATTTTTAATTTCCAATGAATATTCTGTTTGCTCATACGATTATACTATCTCGTGTTTTATGTTTTTACACTTTAAGATAAAGAAAACTGTACAAAAAATTTGTCTAGACCAGCTGTTATCCGTTGATCTTTATCATGGATCCTACACATAGTTTAGTTTAACTGCTGACCCTAACCCTCCTACCTGACTAACCTGGATCTCCCTGTTGCAGATGGATAACCCCTGCTTCGACGACGACGTCCGGAAGGGCGTGTACACGATCGAGCGACTCCCGGACTGCGCGGCCAAAGCTGCCCAGACCGAAGGACAGAGGACCCCCAGGTCGAAGGTGGCAACACTGGTGGCTGCCCTTCTCTTGGGTACCATCATTGTCCTCATCACCACTGCGGCTCTAGTCTACACCCTCAGATCTGGTAAGTATCCATGATTATGCTCAATATACATATATACATTTAATAATTATCTGAATAAAATTAAGATATAGTAAGTGAATAAGATTTAAAAATCTAAATCTATGAAATATTTTTTATTTAACTTATATGCTCGATTATACTTAAGGCATCCTTTAACATCTTGCACTCCAAAACTAGGTTTACACTAAAGTATATTTAAGGTCTGAAATGAAACTTAGCTTTCCAAAACAATCTAATCTGGCCTTTTCGAAAATCCAATATGGTGGGCCTTTTGTGGTGTCAAATGTCATCCATAAACGGTTTCGGAAAAAAAAAATTAATTAAATCGATTAATTTAATTGTATTTATTATTTAAATTATTATTTTAATTAATTAATTAAATTAGTTAAATATATGCCTACTTTCATACTTCTGTGTTTTCTTCAACCATATTGCAATGGCCGAGAAGATGGTCCGGCTGGCAGTAAAGATTAATACTAAAAAATAGTCATAATATGAACTAAAAATTTGAATTACTTGTTATTCGTGTTACCTTGCATCTTTTATAGTGTTCTTTTTTTTTTTTTTTTTTTTTTTTATAAAATTACTTGTATGTGTACACAAACATACGTGTTTTTAAGACTAGAATTCTAAACGTTTTCTAATTTAGGAAGCAAAGGGCTCATTGTGTCTGTTCAGTGTTACACCTTGGCTTATTTTTATTGGGTTCTAGACACTACTTGTGGATAACTTATCCATATAGTTCGGTCTCTGGAATAATTCTTGTTTATTCATAAATTTGTTTTATGTTATTATATTAATTATATATATTATTATATATTAATTATATTAATTATTTTTATTAATTGTATGGACTAACTAAATTATACAGTAATTTTTTTTAATAATCATGATATAGTATAATAAAAACAAGTTTTTTGAGGACCAAAATGAAAATGTTGTTATTCAAAAACTATAAATATTTATGTATATATATATATATATATATATATATATATATATATATATATATATATATATATATATATATATATACATACATACATAAATATTTATAGTTTTTGAATAACTATATATATATATATATACATATTTATTTATTTATTTTCTTTTTTGTAGGCCTTAATTAAGTAGATTAATAGGTAATCAGTCAAAAAAGTTATTTTTGAGATCTCATTTATTTTACCCAATGTTAAAAATGCAGAAATATTTTTAAAAAATCAATTATTGTGACCAAACCAGTTAGGGAGGAAGCAATCTAATTTTTATTTGAAGTAGTATGTATAGTAACTTAATTCTGATTGGAAGTGAGTGATCTATGAATTCAATTAAATAATACTTACAGTTACTTCACTCAAAACAGTTTGGCTCTCTAATTTTCGTTATTGCTAAAAAGATAAAAATACACAAAGCTTAAAACATTCCAATACACTCAGACTTATTCCTCAAGCAACCTGTTACGTTGCAAAAAAACTTTACACACTGACTTAGGTATGCTAACCAGGCAATCCTTTGATGGTCATTAAATATAATGGCATATGCAGAGAAAGGGATATGGTTAATAAATAATAACAAATATATCGCTAGGCATTCTGAGGAAATTCTTGAAATCAATGTGTTCACTAAATTTATATGTGAAAAATTTGATTTATTCATAAACCATTGTTTCATCCACATTCGTTTATTTTTATTTCTCATTTCTTCATCTCATTACAAAACAACATTAACGACGACAACCTTTGACTTATTCCAGTGGTTCTCAAAGTGGGTGCCACAAGTACGGCACAAGGATGCGGTGAAATTTTTAAATAATTAAATTAAATTAAAAATTAATATATTAAACTATTAAACCAATTATAAAAAAAAAAATTGTTTTTTTATTACGTTTCTATGTCGGTTATGCTTCTGTTTTATTTACTTCCATGATTTATTATTTCATTTATCATATAAAAATATAAACAAATGAAAATAATAACTTTAAGGTTGCCGTAAATTTTTTTTAATAATTTCAGTGTGCCGCCAGACAAAAATGGGTTTGACAACCAGTTAGTACAATAACTCAACAGCAGTAATACTTTAAGTGGCACACTTTATAATTTATGAATAGTTTTTAGCATGTGTGATAGATTTAATTTTTCATTTCAAATAAGTGTTGTAGATTTAATAATATATTACTTGAATCGTTCTTATTTTAGGATGGTCACATATTTAATTTAATTAATGTCAGTCAATTATCAAATTATATTAGGTCCTATGAGACAAGGGATCCATGGAATAGTCAATTAAGATAATTAAAATGTAATGTTTCAGTTCACACGAACTACCGCTCAAATCCAGCAACCACCAGTTCGTGGGCATGTAAGTACCACCTATTTATTATTCAATTATTGTGAAAATTAAACTAATGATTTCCTTTTGTTTTTAATCGATGTTCAATTTCGGTTATATATGTTAGGGTTGCATAAAAGAAAATCTGAAAATTACTTGATAGGTTATAAATATTATTTTATCACTAGATATATTTATGATATAAAAAAAAAAAAAATGAAAAATTATTTATTTCGTTAAAAATCCATTTTTGTAAAACTAACTGAAGTTCCCGACGTTACCTGTGTTTTTACATTTTTTTTTTTTAAACTTTATTTAGGGGGTGAGGACGTCTTTCAAATATTGCCGTTCATCTGCTTAAATTCCGCTTTAGTCATAATTTCTTTTTTTCATTATTTTTTATTAGATTTGTTTTATTTGAAACAACCGAATTACAAGAAATTACAGAACTCGCGACTATTGAATAATTACTATAAATGGTTTTGTGTTCCTAGTAAGAGCAAATACAAATCCAGAGACAGTTTGTAATAAATTAAGCCTTTTTCGTTATTTTTCCTGAATGTTTTATCCAAAATAAAATTATAAAGTTGGATTTAGAGCTTTTACCTTATATGATAATATTAGCCATGCGACATCCCAGGCAAGTCAACCGAATCTCTTGCTGCAATTATGAAAATTGGCGTGTAGAAGAGTATGATAGCCGCCATCATTTCGTTCTGTCAAACGTTCTGTTACTCCTATCAGGTAAGAATTCATTAATTTCATAAAATAAAAATAAAAAAATTCAATTTTAACACCTTCATTGTGGATATTTGGTAATGCTTTCAGACGACTGTGCTGACTTTAAAACCTGGCCACCTCTTTCTCATTGAAGGGATAGAAATGTTGTAAGAGTAAATCGACCTTTTCCACTTTCGAGGGAGATGGGATCTTTAGATCGATGGTGGATTTTGTTGAAATTCGATACAAATGTTTCTCATTGGCCAAAGAAATTTTCTCTGGGACGATCAGCAATCTTATTTATGAGAGTTCAGTACTACTTTTGAATGACGTTGCTATTTGGATATAATTTGGCCGACTTAAAAAAACATAATTCAACAATAAATTTTTAAAAAATCTTAAATCGACCCACTTATTTTTACTATGGTTTTAATTTTTTTAGATATATATATTTTTTTAAATATTATAATGAAAGGAACCATTCATTTGAGTTTTGACCCATTTAATTCTATCCTTGCTTTCCAATTTCCAATTTCCGATGATCTTCCAAGGCTTCAGAAAGGAAGATGGTCTTACAACCATCTGGCATAGAACTGTCATTGGAGTGCTTAGCAGTTCTTTTACAAGTCACTGTCATGTCATTGTAATCATACGCGACATTTTGTATACAGTTATACAAAATTTGAAAAAACATATTTATTTTCAAATAAATAAGATGGAACTCGCATATGTGCGAAATCCTTTTTTATTATATTTCAAAATTTCATATCCTCGAACTTTTTCTTCTGCCGTAATGTATTTTATTGTATATTTGTCTGAGAGGGCTTATATCTGAAGTAGGAATATAACATTAGATGTTTCACCGCAGGTTCATGCTTACCAACGGTATTCGAGACCCTTAGGGAATTGAATTTTTTATATGAAAAATACATCTACCATGTTTTCTGTTATCTATGACATATTTATTATTAAAAAATAAACAAAAAACAATTTCGTATTTATGTAATTTTGAATGAACCCTATTACGATAATCTTTTTTATATATATATATATATATATATATATATATATATATATAAATATATATATATATATATATATATATATATATATATATATATATATATATGTATGAGATGGTGAGAGATTTTACTTTTCATTAGTTTGTTTTACTCAAAACAAACACTATGGCTTCCTAATTTTGAGTATAAAAACGTATCAGTTTAAGTTTATCATATTTATGTAGTTGTGTAACTATTTTCATTATAATTCTTATTTATATCATTGGTTTATTTGAAATAGCGAAATCGTAAATTGTTAACATAGGCTACGTTAATGAATTCATTATATGAAAATCTCGACAGACTAACGAAAATACTGCCTAAATATAAATATATATGCTTTGTCTACATGTATTTAGCAATTTCAAAATAATATGATGTATTATAGACGGTGTGATAAATATAATAAATGCAAATTCTGTGTATGCAGCAATATGATTGTTATATTTATTTTTATTATTTGTGTTGCGACAGTTCTTTATTTATATATTCTATTGTATTTATTAGTTTGTAAACACTGTGCGTTTTTACCTTTTTTTTAGAAAAATTGATAGTTTAATCACGCATTGAGCTTACCCCTCAAAATATATGATCGTTACTAACACTTGGATCCATATCTGAGGCAACAAGATGTTCGCCCTGTACAGGGCTTACTTTTGAGGCTCAATTTTTCCTCTAATTTTTTTAAATAAAGTCTAGCCCGTAAGGAAACTGAACCACCACTTCACTAATTTCTCGAAAGGCGTCCCTGGTATTAGTAGCGTTTTTAAATAATACCTCATTATTTAAATAAATAATGCCGCCAATTAATAAAATTTACAAAAATCGCGTTTGTTTTTTTTTAGTCTTATTGATATTATTATATTATAATATAGTATAATTATATAATGTTATTAATATTATTACCTTATCGTTGAAGGAAATTTAAAATAGATATCTTTCTCATAAGGAATGAGAAAGATTTAATAATACTATTTTTGATAGGGAAGTACTACTTTATGACCAAAGGTTATGAGGAATACTAGTTTTTCCCTCAAATCATTGATGGATCAGCTAGCCACTTTCAGGCTGGGTATGCCCCAGGAATAAATCCCAAATCCAGAGATTCTTCGCGGCTTATGTTGCCGAAAATATTTTTTTTCTTTTACAGCCAGACTTGAACCTGAGCCCAGCATTTACGAATAAGGTTTCATCAAATTATGATTTTTTTTATGTTGAAATGGAATAATGTTCAGATCTAAGGCAATCCGGCTTTCTCGAGTAAGGTCACCCGCGAGATACGCCGGAGTACTTGAAGTAGTTTCTATTATAGGAGCGAGAGAGTGACAAATTGCCGAGGCGGTGATGTATGTGAACACGGAGCGGTCCTTATTTACCTGGCCCATCCGGCTCATGAATATTAAGTCTGGGCTCGCGGACTGTCCCATGTAGTGTCTCTTATCTCTCTCTCTTGTAGTCTCTCTCTCTACCATCAGTCGTCTCCGACCTCCTCAACTTTTTTTATATATATCTCTTTGTGAATATAATATATTTCCTTTGAAAGGTTGCTCTGTTATACCTTAGGTCGCTTTATGGCTGACCATCAGGATCTGTCACATAGAGGTATACGGAGGTTTTGTCACATTTTTTTTTTTTTATATTGAACACGACACATACATTCATGATTTTGCGTCGTGGTTCAGCCACAAAACATCCTCTGCAACACAAGGTTAAAATGGTTCGACCATGTAGTAAGAATGGCAGAGGGGCGTCAGCCTTAGAGAATTCTAGGGTGGAGCCCAAGAAAAAGGAATGAAGGTTGTCCGAGAAGCATTGGTTATCAGATGCACATAGGGATATTTGGATGTTAGGAACAATTTGCAAGCTACTCTTTTTGGGATAAGTGTTGATTCAATTATCACAAATCACTGTTTACTTCTATATGCTTAATATACTTGTATCACTATAGCCCATGAAGGGGTCAGGCACCCACTTTATAGAGGCTGGGTGAGCTTTCGGTGGTCTTCCGATCCCAGAGTCGATCCACGTCGTATGTAGTAGAAGACAAGCTTTCAGCTTATCGGTATTCCAATACCCGGATACAGAATTTAGGAGTTCAGAGCCTTACCCACTGAGATAACCTCTCCTTATTCTTTAAGATTACCGAATGAAAATTTAGTTCTAATCTTTTTTTTTTCTTTTTTTTATCTTGTCCAATATAACATAAACAGGAATTTATACATACAAAAAATATAATTCATTTATTATTTAAAAAGAAAAATACACAAATATAGTTTTCGATCATAATTTTGTCTATGTCTGGAAGAAATATCTGTTTGACCATTCTACGTGGAAAGAAAGAACGCTGTAGTTGCCACGTTGGTGACAATTGCAGAATGAAAATTTAATAAAACCATTCTGATGTTAATTTCTTTTATTCCTGGCTAACAATAATGTTGTGCCACCTAAGAGTATACCATTGTTTTGTCACAAAGTTTTTTTCTTTATACGAGAATAGTCACACAGATATTTACTCGAAATATAAAGATTAATTTGGAAAATTTATTGATTATATAACATACTTTGTATCAATTTAAAAAAAAAAAAAACATATTTTATTTACTCTGTAGTCTATTGAGATCATTTTTAATTTTGTCTTCATAATAAATTTTTATATTCTTTGTTTAAATTTTCTAGGAAGTTCTTATCAATTTAATAAATAAAGAGAAATTGAAGGCTTCCAGTGTGATATCTACTTTTATTCCATTTTGGTTAAGACTTCGGTGAAAATATCTCCGTCTACAGAGTATTCTTTCTCTAATCTACTCCTCTCCTGTTTTCAGTGTTAACAATAAATTTTCTCACTTTTTTTTTAATAAAATAAATAATATCATATTGCTAAGAGTATTGGTTAGTCAATGGCCAATACTCCTAGCAATATGATGTTATTCATTTTATTAAAATGAGTAAGAAAAAAATCCTACAGCGTTTCTCTTGTCGGCCAGATATCCAAGACTTCAAAATAAAAATTGTCGGCAATTTGAACAAGACTGACAAAAAAATGCCACCATATAAAATTAGAAACAGGTTTCTGTAAGATCTCCCCTACATGACTGACAATCAAAGTACTAACAAAAATTTCTTTATCAAGAATTGAATTAAAATTTTAATCGTGGACCTATAGACAGATGTAATTTAATTAAAAAAAAAATTTGTAGTGCTGAATAGTATACTTCAAGCGCCTGCCTGATTCAAGATTGTATTGGAAAGATATTTCGCATTACATTGCAACGCTTTGTTAGAGATTTTTATAATCCATTTCATTCTCTTGATCTAAACTATTTTGAAAGGCAAAATTTATTAGGTTTTCGGGACACGAATAGATTAGTAGCCAATGTACGGGCGTTATGAAAATTAGGAAAATCATACTACATAAGTTTTGGTTTTAAGGAAATGCTCCTCCAAGTGCGGGTTTCTCGGAGACTGAAGTTACGCCGAATAGACTCTAGGTCAGGAGTTCCTGACTTACTAAGACCTTGATGACCCAAATCGGAAAACTTAAGCTTGGCGCACGTTAATAACAGTAAAAATTTTAAATAAAATTCTGTAAATAGACCGGAAGATAAATTAATATGAATAAAACAGTGAAGATAAATGTATTATAATTTTAATTACTATTTTACAATTGCAATTAAAACAGAAAATACAAATAAACCAAACCCTATTATAGCCAGAACAACTAAGTATTGTTTATTTTAATTAATATTTGAAAAATGATAACAAGAAAGACAAACTTATATTTATTATGGGCTTAAGACAAGAACTGCTTTTAGCCTTTCATTTGTTGTTTTGTTTTTTTCATTTATAAGTTCTTATGTAACATACACTCTTTTATCTTCTCGACCATTTTAAAACTTGGTGGCAACAATACATTTTTTGTATCATGCAAGGAATAAGAGGAGTAGGTTTAAGGATTTAGCAAGCTATAAACAAATTGTGTAAGTTAATTTCGTTGTTTTTTTAGTCATTTAAAACTTAAAGGACTGTATACAAACCATATTAGGCCTAAAACGAAATCGTTATTGCATATTAGAAATATATCAAATACCATGAAAAGAGAATCTGATTTTAATTGATCCAGAACCGGAAAAAATTGGAAATCGGAGATTATAATGAAACATTCTTGAATTCCGTGGTCATTATTTTATTTAATATATTTTTACACACATTATATTATTTTAAAAAAATTATTTCACTTTTGGAACAACTTAAATTGATTTGTCATCCTTGCCCTAGTTTTCAAGTTTGCCTTGTCAACGTTTAACATAGTTTGCATTCGAAACAAGATCATAATGATATGCAAATGAACAAATTATACTTTGATCTTAGATAGAGCTTGCCTAAGAATTTAACTATTTCTTGTGATAAGAATACTATCCCCTCTCCAACAACGGACATTACGATATGTAAAAAACATATTCATCCACGTTAAGCATAAATTATTATATATTACGTTCGAGAAAAATATCACTTCAATTAGGTATTGAAATGTATATGATGAAGCAAATATTGCATTATGAACTTAGGCAATTGAAATAATGACTCACCAATCTGATAAAAGACGAATAAAAAAGTCTATTTGTCTCTTTCGAATATAACAGGTTATAAATTAACTGTTCGTTTTGTTATCTAACGTTTTGACAAAGCTGTCAGGACTATTAATGGTCAAAAGTCTAGTCATCGAAGTCATCACTCATCGAGTATGTCAATGAGAATAGTTTCCATGGCTGTCATTGCGTTCTCAATTTCCTTCATGTCTATATTCATGAGAACATGGTTTAGAATTACTCATTCAACGAAATTCCGAGGAGATCCCATTTACGTCTTGGACTAGAAAAAGAGAAGGTAATTTTTTTTTCAATGCTTGAGAACGTAATAAGGTGATTCACTACGTCATTACTCAACAATGTGAATATTTAAAATTGGAATATTCTTTTTATAAACGTTTAACTTCAAAATCGGCACATTCACAGCTCGGAAAATCTCCAATTGTTGGATATTTGATAATTTTATAATTATTAGACATATTAGCAATTGGTTGTGATATTCATCACTACATCACAATTACTCATTTGTTTTTTTATTGCAATAGTAAATATCAATTAAATAAATTTAAAAAAAAATTACTATCCGTTATTGTTATAAAATTTGAATACACAAAATTCCTCATTCGTTTATAAATGATTCATTTACCTCTAACAGTTCTTATCGTTTTGTCTCTCTCCTTGCAGTAATGTGCCCTAAAGTAATGAATGAAAATGTTGCTGAATATTGCAATGCTCTTGTTAAACTTGGGAAAGTTTCGGGGCCCAGTCTATACTAAGAGAATTATTTAAGGTCCTATTTATAATATCCCTTTGTCCTAAGAGAACCATTATTCCACCACTAGGAGGCAAAAAGCCGACACGACCCAGATGCTGCAAAAACGGTCGATTTCATGAGTATCCACTGGCCGTGAGCCACAATGGGTCCGGGAAATTGAAGCTCGGACAGTCAAGTGGTTTCCCGATGGTTTCTCTGGCCAGTCGTCTTGAAAGGGTTTTTCTCGTGAATTCCGTTGGCAATAGGCGGTCATTGCGTGTTATGAATGAGGTAATCGGGAATGAGTGGTCGGGTGACAGGATAGCATGACTCAAAAGATCATCGTTGTCGGTCAATATAACCAATTATAATCGAAGGTTTTCTATCTACATATCTATCTACTTCGTGAAGTGAATCAATAATTTGTTAATTACATCACCTAGACCAAAAATGCATGCCGCATCATTTATTATGAACCTACTCAGCATCAAATTCGATAAAAACTAACTTAAATATGATATGGCTCTTCTTACCTTAAAAAAAGATAACCTACAATTTTTAGTTGATTTTCCTCAATTCAAAATTGTAAGTACCTATTGTAGTAAAGAAACAACACTAATAATCCACCCACTCTATAAATACTTACAAGCTAACCTACGAAAGAGTAGAATTTTTACAAATTTCTTTTGGGTAAATGTTTAAAACAGAAGAGCGGAATTCTCCTAATTCCTATTCGCTGTTTTATGTATATGCAATAACGAAACTCTTTTCAGTCATCATGTCTTTCAAAAACACGATCTTATATCACAGAAATATGCATACACAATTATGTGTATACTCCACACTAACTTCAAATTTTATCACCCTTATAATACTTGACTTTTCTTTTGAATATTTTGGCGTTGTTTACGAAATAAACTTAAACTAAACTTAAAAAAAACTCTTTTTTTTTTCCAAATACGTTTCATCCTTTAGACCTTTACTAACTATGTAAAAGAAAAATAAATAATGACAGGAGTACCATGAATTTTGTCTAATAACTTCAGTGTGCCTTCAGACAAAAAAAAGAACCATGGGTCTAGTCAATCTTGGGATAAGAAATTGTGGCCATGTTTTCGACGAATGTATTAGTCTACATGCATGAAATTTTCCTTCGTTCGTATTATTGATAAATTTAAAAAATATTAATGTGCATTATGATTTGATAATTGACAATTCATGGCCATCCATTCCAATTATTATTTAAAAATATATAAATATTTAAATATACAGAAATTAATTTCTTGAAAAAACGAAAAATACAAAGGAATCCTAAGAAACTCCAAGTCTTAAGATAAAAAAAAAAACCTGAACCACTACAATCCATGAAGGGCCCAAGACCATGTACTTTGTAAGGAATATTTCTCAGCCAACGGTTGTGCAAGGAGTTGATTTGGCCGAGATCATACTCAACCGCCAGGTTTCCCCTCCTCCCTCCCCCAATTAAGGATACCCACTTTATAGAGGCTGGAGGGTCTCCTGATCACACAGGATCCATCCACGGCTAATAATAGAATAAATAATTATCTGCCACAGCCAGTCTCGAACCCGGGACCGGGAGCATGTGAACACAGTACCTCACCACTGAGCTACTCCGCTCGCTTAGTATAGTAGAAAGGTAGAAAAAAAAAAAAAAAAAAAAAATACAATTATGAATATTGGCAATTAAAAAGAAATTATTCATTTTTTTCCCTTAGGCAGTTATAAACCAAATGGAAGTCATTTGTCATCTATGATTTATTCCTGAGTGTTTAATCAATTGCGTTGCAGTTTAAATGATAGAGGGGGCCTTTGTTATAGTTTTTTTTTGTTTATTGTAGTTATGATTGATATTAAAATTTAAAAATTAAACTAACAGACTATATTATGCTGAATTTAAGACCTGATGTTAATCACGGTTTTATGCTTCCTAAAGTGAAGGAATATTCGATTTGTTGGACCATTCATTGCTGCCTTTTGTATATATTTATATTTAGTGTATTCTTTCTTGTCCTTGTAACTAACCTACAGCGTTTACCTATCCTAAGATTTATTGCCTGTAAACATGGATAGAGCGAAAATTAGCATAAAACACGAGGCCGCATCATTATTCAGAGGACTCAAAAGAGGAAAAATAACAATTTTACTTTTGGCATTCCTTCATTTTTTTTTTACTCTTAACTTTATCCATTCATTATACTGAATGACAGTTAAGATTTAATATTTTGGAAAACGTATTTTTTTTCGCAAGCCTCTTTAAAAAGAATATAACGAACTAATCTAAGTTTCGCTAATTTGGGTGTCTTCAGGATAAAAAATGCTCTTGATTCACATTGTTAAATAAAATCATTCGGTAATTAATTTAGTCATTTAAATTAGTGAAGTGAAATGATCTCTATGATTTCCAGTCAGGAGTAAATGTCGCAGTTCACATGGATCCAAAAAAAAAAACTGATATATTAAATTATATTGTCTTACTTAACAATATGAATTAACAATAAGTATAGGAATAAAAACTTTAATTATTCTAAGAATGACGTTTCTCTTTCAATTATTTATAGGATTATGGTGCAGTATTTAAAATATAATTTTCCTTATTAAAAACAAAAATAGTGATATTTCTCTCCACCTAATAACCAATAAAAATATTTCTTCTCTCATAAAATTCTAGTTTTGTGTCAAAGATGCACAATTCTACGAAAGGTTTGATAGTTAGTAATAAACTCATGTTAAATATACTTTTTGTTTTTAATTTGGAATCTTTTAAAAATACTCAATTCATAATAGTTGATATCTGATAGAAGTTTTACTGTCTATTTCGATTTTTTTTTTTTTTTTTTTTGCCTTAGCCATTGCGGGTCGTTTTGTCTGATAAATATTAAATCACGAGGACAACATTGCTCGCTGATAAATCGAAAGTATGGAATACCATCATGAAATTGAGACATACGTTTAGACCTGACTTTTCCTTTTCTTTTCGACCGCAGTTGATACAGAAGTTGAGGAATCTGCCCTGGCCCCTTGGAGGACTGACGGAGACATTGTGAAATCTAAACCTTTCATCTGTTTGCCTCGGCCGAGATAAAATCTGTCCGCCGTGGGAAGACGGAGCTGCCCTGCCTAGCCAATAGTCGCATCGCTCAACGTCTGCTCTCCTTATACTTGGATCGTTATAAACTTTTAATTTGTCCTTTAAGGCTGTCTCTCTGTCTCCATAAACTTTTAATATTGTAAAATTTAGCATGTGCCTTTAAGATCACAACAAAAATAGAGAGCAATATTTTTTTTTTTTTTTTGGTGTGCCTATATACATATATCCACTACTAACAAATCCCTCATTAAGGTATAAAGCTTTTCCTTAAATTCTCTTATTTCTAATTCTTATAAAACATGTTAAAATGCATTAAACTAGTGTGCAAGTAACTGACAAAACTTTCTGACTTAATCTTGCTTAAGTATGAAAATCACATGTTTAATCTCTAGAAACTGTAAAAAATAAAATGTGATGTGCACATCACATAACTTTCACTTAACTCGATTAATTAGATAAAAATATATTATTGTTTTCTGAATATGTTATAGTGCAATTTTTTTCTGTTTATATGTCCAACCTTCAGGTCCTCAAAGATAATTAGAAAAATCAATTAATGTCAAAGTTTGGGTGTTCTGTGTTTTAAGACTATTAATAAGTGAACAAAATATTCCATGGTCCAATTAAAACTTACTTCCACTACTCAGGCGTTGTGTTTGCATACCGTGTTTTCCTCCTTTTTGGAACCTTCGCCAAGCTTTAAACCAAACAAATAAACAAGTAAGGTTTATTATTACCATAATCCTCTTCTAAAGCACCGTAACGTACTGGTATTTATTCTGGTTGATCTACTATTCTTCCCACAACACAAAGAGGTAAATTGTTTGTAAGATTCCTTCTCATAGAACAAAAGTGTTGAAAAACGGATTTTTTTTTTTAATTTGAGCATTAAATTTCAAGTCAATTTTTGAAATATTAGGAGTATGAATACATTAAATGTACTAAGAATAAGTTTTTTAGCTTAGCATTACCTTTGAAATGGTGCTTGTTTGATCTTTCTAAGTCATACAATTTTTGAACTATCGACGAAACCACTAATGCTTGCATTTACTGAAATTGGCCAGACGAATCGAAGAAAAATGGCTGCCATTTTTAAACGACCTAAGAAAAAAATATTTTCCCAAATCTTTTTATCTCTGCAAACATGGAAGAATCAACAGACAAAATATTAAAAAAAATAAAAATAAAGCTACCACTATTGGGCCAGTTCATATGGATTGACCCCATAACAATAGAAATTATTATCTACAACAATCACTTAAGTTTATGCGTTTTTGTCACTCTGTATTACCTTTTACGACTTAATATGTTAGATAATATTTTTTCTAACATCTTTAGCTTTCCAACGGTACATTATACATAAAATATTTCTGCTTTCTCCTTTAGTTGATTTTCAAATTCTTTCATAGTTCATATTTATCCATATTTTATTACTACTAACAAGAAAAGTTAGTATAATTTTTGTTATAAGGACCTCTCGAAGGACCTCTATCCTCGCCAAAACTAGAATTATTTATAGAGCGTTACAATATATGTATAAAATTTCCCCTCCTCCTCCCCCTTACCCGACCCACCCTTCCTTACGCGATTCCTAATAGTCTTTTCGGGCCTAATAGCTTCAACGGGTACGAACTCGGAGATTGTTAAAAACAGCGGCTTTTCGTAGCGATATTATTTATTTATTAGTTAATTATTTCAAATAAACAAAATTAATGTTACTTTAAAGGAAGACATTGTGAAAATTCAGCATTTAAGCCCTATTAGACCATTTAAATGAGAATAAGAACTGATACTAAAGCCAGTTTAATTACACACTGATATAACGGTTTGATCAATCCCACTGTTTTAAAATTTTATTCCGTAGTATTCTAAAATTTTAAAGAAAATATGTTTGTAATATCTCCAATAGCTAGAATTGTTTTCAATGATTGCTTGGTCAGTTTTTAGATACCCAATTTAGAGATGCCAACGCCAATTGATTCTTCCGAGGCCAAAAATGCCAAAAATAAGTGGGCGAAAATAAGTGGCTTTTGGAACTCCATTTCGGAATGAACTGGAATGTTCCGGACCCCCCTGGAGTCGGCAATAAACCGTCATAAAGTTGGCTGCGAAAAAGTGTAATCAGCGTGCCATACCATCCGTGAAATTATTTCATTCTTTTAAATCTGGTAGGCTCGGCAACACGGTTCTGTTTTTAAATAAGGTCATCTGTCTTTTAGGAAGCTACCCCTCCGACCTCTCTTGCTTGACTCTTATATATGCCTCTTCCGTATTCATTATGTCGAGGCCCGTTAGAGATTTGAAAAGAAAAATATTACATAGGAAATAAAAAAAGCTTTGAATAATAATTTAAACTGTTTTATAATTGTGGTCATATTTTAAATACCACATACATTCTGGTATTCAGTCATATTTCCTGTGGATTTGTTCAGGAAATGTCTTTGTGTACCTTTTTTTTTTTTTTTGAATTGCTGAAATTTGTGTTATATTGCAGTGTAACTAAAATTACAGTGTATTTTTTTTAAATTTGTCATTCATTTATTAAATATTAAACGCTTGTTCCAATGCCGATACTGTAAAAATAAAGCCAAAGCAAAGTTTTAATATAAATTAAATAATGTAACACATCATGAACGTAATATCTCATTTTTTTAAACCTTTTTCCATCCAAATTCTCTAGATTTTATCAGAACCTTACTCACCGTCCTAATCCTATAGCACAATCCCTTTTTACCTCTAATCATCTCCATAATTCCCCTCAAAGGTTGAAACGGCACCGGCCCCGAGACCTCTTGTAGATATGTACTCGTACTCTGGAGTTCTGGCAATGCCAAGATTCTCCACTCAAGTTCAGAGCATCTGCGGTCATAGTGCTCCTGATCAGCCTCATCTGGCGTACTAAGCCAGTGACGCTATTGAGAGGAAAGCGCTTGGATCTTCTAGAGTCCTTTTTACTAGGCAGAGTAAAAATTTTACACTTAAGTACACTTTTAAGAGTTCTTTAGTGTTCAAGATGTTATTTTACTTCATTGAGAGAGAGAGAGAGAGAGAGAGAGAGTTCGAAAACAAACAAAAATTTTCGAGTGCTGCTCAACTGTGTTGAGTTGCCAAACCACACAGCATGCGGGATCAATCGGGTAGACAAAGGAGATCAAAACGGAAGAAAAGGTAAATCGATCATGGAAAAAACAGTGCAAATGAAATTGAAAGAAAAGAAAATGGACCACATGGCAAAATAAAGTCACCGCCTAATGCAAATGGTAGTGTATAATTCCCAAGGAGTTGAGAATTATGGTTTCTGTCATTGTCTGGAACTGATTCTTTTCAATACTACATATCTTCTCTAAAAAAAACACCTGTTGCAAGCGGGATGGTATCCCTACTTCCGAACCAAAACCCGTTCACTGAGAATTGTCTTTCGCCAAATTCCTCTCTGTTCTTCTCTTTTAGATAGGGAATACACTTACTATAAATGTTCTCCTTCTCTGCTTGTATTATAATGTCTTGGTCTTGATCGTTCGTTTCGAACCATATAGTGGGATCTACTATTAGTCCTTTTTTATCTTTCGCACTAAACGCCAAAATATCCACAAATCTTGTCGAACCTTCGGTATCTACACAAAACACTTCGAGGAAACATTTATAATTTTTTTTTCAACCAGTTCGGCTACTTCGTTTAATTTAAATTTAAATTTTTTCCACCTATAATTTTGAAATAATTTAATTAATTTGTTATTATTTTATTTATTTCCCGTAAATATCGTGTGAATGAAATCCTTTATTACTTATACTATTGTATTTAATTGAGACATATTACGATATTTCCCAATGAACAACAATTAATTTATCTCTCTGAAAAAAAATATATGAGGTAAAAACTTACTATATGGTATACATTATTAAATAATAATATTACATAATATCTAATACAGATATTACTTATTCTATAATGGTTAGATAACTTTTAAGGTATCCTCCCATCGTTTCCTAAGCTGTAAGGACTTAAATATATGACACTTGTAGAGAAGATTCTCTCCTCACTGGTGTGATGTCCCCAAACACCCATTTCAACTTTCGTGAAGTTTATTACACTCAGGAGGGCGAAACTCTTCTGATAGTCCATCATCATGTACATAAACTTGTTATATCTTTTCGTACACGTTACATTTTCTTAAACCTTTAAATATTGTTCTTTCTTTATGCCCATATCATTAAATAGAACAGGAATAAAAGTTTATATTCTATATAATGGATTTATACCTATCTGCGTTCTTGGTTTCAAGTGAGAGACGAGAGAGAATCAATGAAAATATAAAAATGGTATTATAGGATTAGCGTTACTTTGTTTTTTCAGCATTTCTGTAAAAGTTTTTTCCATATTTTCTCGTGAAACTTAATACTTGCAATAAATACAATTTTTTTTAAACAAAAATTGAAAATTTATCATGCAGAAAAGTGTTCATATAGTAACAGTTTTAGTGAATGTAACTCGTTAGTTTGTTTTCAGCTCGTTGTTTTCACTTAATACATAATCTCTTATTCAAATACAAACCTAAAATGAGCCAAATGATCCAAATTAAACGCTAATTTCCCCAAAATGGGGAAATCGAAATGATTATGTTCTACTTTCGAACATGAATTGTTCAATTTTTGTTGTTAATTAGGTTGTGCGGATTTCTAATTTCCTTCACCCGTAAAAATTAATGCGGAATGTTGTTATTCATCTTATCCATCAGTTAATTTATGTTCAATAGATTATTGAACATATTTTTACCCGAAAACTGAGTGTACGAATAGTATCTGTATTAAGAATTTATATATTATGTAGTCAAATATTATTCAGTTTAAGACACTTATTTTTAAAATAATTTTTATCTGATTTGTATGAAACAAAGTTCATCCACTCCACTATGCCCGGTATTGTACGACCGCTATAAAATGAAAATATCACTATTGACTTTTATTTGATGGGGCTTCTTCAATGAACGCTCTGCAACTTTATTTCTCTCATTATTTTGCTGTATAACTTTTCTTAGACTTTGTTATTGCTGTGTTTCGAAGGAAGCGAACCTTCAACAAATTCCCACTCCTTCTGGTTACAGAAGTTCTTCTTTATTTGGCCATTATTGGTTTGTTTTTTATTATAATTATTAACCCTGTAGCTTAAGATTTTTCTTGCATCAAGTTTCGATTAAAATGAGTTTGTATGCAAACAGTTAAGAGACAAAAAAATAAATTTACATGCAAGAACAACCAAAATCTAGATATGGACTTATTTCCACTTACCTTCAAGAAGTCCGAACCCCATCTTTGTAATATAAAAAAAATACTTAGCGTTTGTATATGTGACAAAAAAACACGCTTACGTATTATAAGCATGTAGAATTCCCATTGTTCAATTTTATAAAAATACTTTTTGTACTAGATTATCGTGTGGTGAAGTGATTTTTTTCAAAAGTAGTTAAACACATAGAAAATGGTCTTATAAAAATATGGCGGTCCGTTTTCTTTCATGTTTTAAATGAAAAAAAAATGCTGTTATTGTCTGAATTATTTATGTGTTTTCTTCGAAATATAATGAAAGTATCAATTAAAATAAATACATGCGCTCAAATATTGCAAAATTACATACTATTTTTTTTAATCTTCCTCCAAAACCAGCAAACTCCAAAAATGTTTAGCTGCCAGATGCATGTAAATTTATTTTTTTTCTCCTGGCATATTTTTATTATTATTTATGAACAGTTATTTAATTACTAGTGACAAAAAATAACCTGATAACATTAGACATGCATTGATAACACCGATCCAAGATCTATTTTGTGATGCTGTGAAAAATTTACAAAAATAGACTTGGTTGGTATTGGAATTCAACGCCTCTAATATCCGGTTATACCGTTTGAAATCTTTTTGTATGATTAATTTATTAATTAATTATCAATATATTAGTAGTTAGCATAGAACTTTAATTTTGAAGACTAACGCACCAACGCGAGTAATTATCAAGTTCGAGATGGACCAGGCAAAACTTACAAGCCTTAAAAATTGAACATCTTTGGCATCCGCTAGCCCAATCAGTGACTGATTACCTCTTTAAGATGTTGGATCATTTCTAAAATTCTGGATGTTTTAAACCGCTTATGTGATTTATCTTATGACCTTCCAAAAATTTATTTCCTTTTAACTGCAGAACCTTTTTGTAAAACGAATTAAAAAATATTTTATATTTTATAGCTCATTGGGAAAATTCGATGAACCCAGAAGTTCAAACTACCTGAAGCCAGGTAGCAAAAACTGAGACTCTCATGCTCTGGACAGGCGATTGCTCCGTGACCAATGTTCAGAAAGTTTATTTTATAACGTGAACGGGTAACCACCGTGAACCCACAAGATAGCTGTTGCAATTAATGCATCCACTTTGAAATAATACTTTACACTTTAACACAAACGTTGGGATTAGTCGATCCGGAACAGGGCGTGGAATTCATTTCATAGATCGTTTCGTTTGTTTTTACCTCAACTGGAACAGTTGAATTATAGTTTCTCAGTAATGAGGATAATTGTATTGCATTATACTGATCCTCAATATCGGACTGGTTTATGTGCACGGTGACATATTTAACCTATTTACTGTCTATGTAATGATATGTGCTTTGTGCCAGTCAGATAAAATCTATTACTTCCTCATAAGGTAGAAATATAGTAATCGCCAAAAAATAAATTAAATAAATGATAATAATAAATAACTAAAAATGCAAGTGGCGTTCTCACATAATTTACATGCCCTGCATGGTTCCGCCATACATCTATCGGAGAATCTTTCTCTGGTACATAAGTAAAGCCGATTCATCCGATTGGCTCAGTATCCATATCTCAGAATCCTAGGACTGGGTGGACTAAGGTTTTATAGAGATGTACCTTCGTTGCTCTCGGAAGCAGGTAACTATGGAAATGATTATGTAGACCATAAAAACATCTGCTGGACATGCTGATAGAATATCTGATTTTCCTGGAGACTTCATTTTCTACATCCATTTAAAAGCCTTCTTTATAGCCACAGAATTCTCTAACTTTTTCGAATTCGTACTCTCCAATTTTGACTTGCTCTCCGGATCCATCTAGTTCGTTTTTGTCTCGTTTATTATATCATAACCATTCTCTTAGCAGCCTCAGCGAGGACAAGGAACGCTTCAGGGGCAGCCTTAAATGATCGTCCGATGAAATCAATAGCGTCGGTATATTCGAATAGCTGTACTTGGTAGTAGCTGTACTTCCGATTGAATGTTTTAGCTCCTGATGACTTTCTCAATGCTGATGTGGAAAAGAAGGCAGACCAACGCATCTCCTTGGCGGACATCCTTACTCGAGAATAGAGGCTCGGATATTCGTTACAATCTATACGCCTTCCATTGTAACCCGGCACATCCTCGAGAGCTTTTTGGATATTCCAAGCTCTTGTAGGGCAATGTAGAGTTATACGCACTGGTAAGGTTTTACAATTCTCTCAGCCAAAGGAAGCAGACGCTCCAAGAGCACAAGAGATTGAACCTTATATGCTGCCGGCAACAGCGAAATGCCGCGGCATTGTTTCCTTCACCCATACAGACATTAGGATGTTGTGAATCGTTTTGATCAGTTCCATTCCACCATATTTGAAGAGCTCCACTATAAGGCTTATAGCCTTATATGGGCTTACAGCCTTTATAGAATTGTGCCTTATTATTTTTAAGCTTTCTTACCGTAAACCGGTATAGAATTTAACTAAACTAAACTATTAAATTATTGTACAATATGTTACCAATAAATAAAATCGTTTTTTTAGTCACAGAAAGAACGGTTTTATCTTTTGTTTTAAGTTTTTGTCACCAAAATTAAGAAATATTAATAAAAAATATTTGTATTTATATAATATATTAAAAATGTATAAATTAATATATAATATTTTTTTATTTAGCCACAAAAATTATTTGGTAAATTGTAAAAATTTGCCTATATATATTGAGAAAAATAATAGATCGCTTTAAAAATTATTTTTTTACTTAAAACGCTGGCATGATTTGCTTTTGGTAAATTTAATGGAGTATAGTTTCTTCAAGTATCCTTTCTTGTATTAAGTATTTTTAAAATTATTATATAAATTATGTTTCGGGGTATTCTCCCTTTTTCAGGACAATACTCTGAATTACAAAAACAATTAATTTATATATTAGCATACTGTATAAATTGACTTCTAGCTCAAATTACCCAAAATAAATCTAATATAATTCTTCCATACGAACCGATATACAAATAAAATTGCTTGAATATATATATTGAATATTTTAGAATAATTCATTGTTGTTTTTTTAATTTAAATGCTTTGTTTAAAATAAAATTATTTAAGAAAATCATACAAATCTATTCCTATCTTGGGACGCCGGAGGAAAAAATTGTAAAACAAAATAGTAATGTCTATTATTTATTCTCTAAAAAGAAATAATAATAATAATAAGGTTTATTTCTTTGGATTTTTCTATTATAATTTTAATATATAAAAGCATTCTATATTTATTCTAAACGAAACTGTTGGAATGATATTTACTGACTGTTTCAACAGAATCATTTTTGTTTTTAAATTTGAGGACATAGTGGTAATAAATACTTAAGTTACTGATATTAAAAACAATTTAATCTGAGATGAGTAAATATTTGTAAGCTAATAAATAATTGGTTTAATCTTTACTCGAGCACCAGTTTGGACTTATTAATTTTAAATTTAGGCTTAAATTAGATATGTTTTCAATTGTTATTGTTCTTAAAATTCACTCGTTTCTGTAAACGTTAGCAACTGAGGAAAACAAATATGAAAAATCTTTTAATAAAAAAACCTACCTGAGAGAGTCACTAGTTTATTATAGATGAAAAACGCCCAAAAGTTAATCGTGAAAAAGTAGAACAGAAATTATGAGCACCTTTAAAGTTTCATTTGTATTCAGCGGATAGTTAGCTTTCGGTCCAGAACCCAAGAGCAAAACCCAAAAACCAATTAAAACCTTAGAATCCTCCGTGATTTAGAATCTTGTGGTATAAACAGCATCCAGTCACGCATTCGTGTCCCAACTATCCCTCGCCTCGGCGGGTCCCTGAGACTGGGAGTTCGTGTTCCCGACTTCCTAAATAGAGACTTTAATAAAAAAATATTAACTCGTTTAGAAGAAATAATAGCAGGACATATTAATGCGGTCCGTATCTTCAGTCCGCCGTCCGGAAAAATATTCCATATCAGAGATTTTTCATACATATCGTGAGGAAAACCATTTCAGCTTCTTTGGACTATAAAAAAAAGAAATAAAAAAAAACGAAGAATAGTCTGATCTCAAATAAGGCAGTGCAATCTTCACGAAAGATTAAATTTTATATATTTTGTTTGCTATAATCCTGTTTCTATGTTATATCCTAAACTCTTTTCGAACTAAATAAAACACTAGTTCTGAGAGAATCAAATGATTTTTTGTCCTTTACAAACGGTATCTAAAATATTGAAGTGTTACCAGACACATTTAAAACTTGAATTCAATTAGAGGTAATAGTTAAAAAATCATGGAAATCTGAAGAATTTCTGAAAAAAAGTTACCCATGCCAACGCCTGTCATCCGACAAGGAAACGCACACTGTAACAAGACCAACGAATTTCCGCGTAACTGGAAAATACTATTTTCCGAAAGTGGATTTCCCCTTTGTCAGTTGCGACGTGTGGTAAATTGTAGGCGACGCTGTGGCAGGTGTGGAGAATGCGGTTGATAGAAACCATTTTACCCTAATGGTTGATACTATGTCTTCACATTATTTTTTTTCTTCAGTTTTTCTACTTAAAGTTTATTGATTCTTAGGCCTAACGACTGCCTGACAAATAAAAGTGTATTGAAACCAATGGCCATAAAATAGATATGAAATCCTCTTAATTAAATAATAAAGAATGAGTAGGCTGATTATTAAAATGCATTTTTACAAGTAGCATTATTGCAGGGAGATGGAAAAGGTATACGTATATGTACCAATATACGCAAAACCTTATTTTTTATTTTATTTATTTATTTTTTTATAGAATAAAAATTAGGAAAAAAATGCTTTCGCGTAAACCATAGTTTCATAGCAAGTATTGAATAACAATAGTTCAGCTCTTGATTGGACTTTCATTTAGAAATCCATGTGTAGAAACCATCCGATTGTAGAATAATCAGTGCTCAAATTGATTACATAAGATATAAATACGTAGAATTACTATGTGTTTAATCAATAAATTATTGTGTTTCTATTAAATTATTTGTTTCACAATACCCGCAGTGTTTTGTTTATTTTCTAAAAAATTCTTTTTAACTTTTTACATATCTTTTTGCACACATATCCATTTATTGAAATTAACATAAAAAGTAAAATAGTGATCAATATAAAAACAACTACAATCGTAGTTAGCCTTACTGAATTTCTAAAAATTTTGATTAATGTTTTCTGGATAGGATCTAAACAAAAAAAACCTACTAGAGCCGAGAGGAACTTTTTCAAAGTGTTATCGCATAATCGAAGAGTTACATCTATGATAATGAAATATTTTAATTTTAACAGTAGAATGTATTTAAAAAACCATACCTTGTGAATAAATAAGTATTGAACTACTGTGCAACAGAAAAAGAAGAATAAAAAAGACAAGTAAGACATTTTTTGAAGGAATAACTATATTCAGTGTTTTTACCCTTCCATATTAAAGCAGTAATTAACATTTTAATTAAAATATTATTTTCAATAATTATTAAATATTTATTATTCATAAACTTAATTACTTGTGTAATATGGAAAGGTAAAACACCATAGTTATTTCTCCAGTGCTGTGTTGTCAAATTCCTTTTCTAAATCGCGTTTTTAAGAATTTATATTGAAAATAGATTAGACTTGCTATGTATTTTTTATATATTTGTAAAAAAATCTTTTGAAAAGGTTTAAATTCCATATAATTGAGAAAAAAAACTCCTAAAATTTTTTTTTATTTGATATAACGATGGGAAAGCGGCAAATTGTACTATAAGAAATGATCACATTAATGAATTTTTGTAATGAATTTTTGAGTGAAAATGAATTTTTGTAATCGACCAAAAAATAAAATTAAAAAATCATCCTCTCTAAATATGAGAATTTACGTTAAAATATAAGCGGAATCCAAAAATTGAATTTAAAAAATCCGTCCACGGCTTTCCTCCGAGACTACTGAGCCGATTTTTTTGCGATTTGGGGCCAAGGTCTAGTTTGATCCTCGGAGCTCGACATTACCATTCGCCGTTTCATTACAAAATGACGATCGATCAAAGATTTCATGCGCCCATATATCGGTTATTTATGTGCATAGAGAAAAAATATAAAAATACTTTGGAATTATTATGCCAAAACCTTTAAAAAAAATAAAATAATAAATTCCTAATTTTTTGTTGTTGTATGTATCATTATTTGGAAATAATAAACTCTTATATGATATAATATGATAAGCTTGGATGCGTTTTCTATTTGTCTATAGATTGCCATATATTCGTTTTGAAGAATCTTTTATAAAATATCACTATAGAAATACCAGGCAGCCTCTAAGGACTTAAGTCCGTTAAAGCAAGTTGGTAATTGGTATCGAATTCTCCACCACTAAACTCCAAACCTCGCTGCTTACACAACTAGGATGCCCAGACTGTTAGCTGTACTCCAAACACCGACCAGCCTGATGGCTATTTCTTGTCGAAAGGAAGTCGGCTAGAGGGGTCCATCAGGCGTGGAACCGCAGTTCTCTTCACGGTCTGCGAAGTAGCCTCCGTGGTACGATATGGCTTCTCTCTGTTTCCTTTCACTCCTTTGAATCGGGAGTTGTATGGATTTTAGAATGAGAGACCGGTTGTGTTAATAATTCTAAGTGCTTATTATTGCGAATTAGTTAACTACTACAAAATAAGTAGCGAAAAAAATAATTTTGGGTTCGAATTATTTTTGGTTTAATACTAATTACCTAATGTGAGTGAGGCTTTGAACGTAAATAAATAAATAAGGCTGAAACTAGTAGGAGGGGGAGCAAAGGGATCTTCAGGTTAGAGGTTCTTATATTTTATTATTATAGGGAAAACTTACTTCTCCATAACAATCAATCTGTATTTTTTTTAAATCAAGAAACAAATATTTAGAAAATTAAATTCAGGCTTTAAGAAGGATGTCATCAGAAATTTGGATATGATTCCATGTGAATAACATATTGATAAATAGCAGCAATTTCATCTGTAAAGGTAGATTTTCGCTGGTAATGTCCACCTTAGTGTCTGTTATTTGGCTACTGCTTGAAGGGACTAATCTAAATTGATTGATCTAAATCAGGGTGCATATTTCTGTCCTTGCGATATAAATGAAAACCATTAAATTTAAGACTTACTATTTCCTATTAATTCTAAATAATTAGTTCTTTTGTAATTAAGAAATTATATTATTTTTGTCTTAAAAAAAGGACGATTCATTATCATTTCTATAGGATTACAGAAAAACAAGGTATATGTATGATAAGGAAAGGTATAATGTCAATATTTGAATTTTAAATAATGAACATTAAATAAAATCACATAGCATGGCCATTGAAAATGATAGAAATAAATCTGGAACCTTTTGTATCTAATGTTTAATAAACCCGAAAGTCAATTGTATAGTTTCAAACTTTATTCTGTCAGGAAATCAGCTTCACACTCCCTATTCCAAAATCAATTTTCTTTTTTTTTTCTTATAAAATCATTACAACTTTTTTAAATTTAGGAAGATAGGAAGTCAGGGTTAATGGCCAAGAATAAAATAAAATAGCTGTGACTATTTATTTAATGCCAGTTAGATTAATTTTTTTTAATTTTGGTTATCATTCAACTATGTAATTTTTTTTCCTTTTATATTCTGTTTTATTTAAAAAACGTTTATTATATATTTACATCTCACTACAACAACGTTTTGGGCGCTATTGACCATCTTCAAGTTGTTTATTTTTATTTTTATATAATCGTCGTATATAAATCATCATTCGTCGTTATTAATTAATTTCTCTGTTTCATAAGTTTTTCTTATTTCTAATTTCCATGCTGTCCTTCCTCATTGCAATGCTGTTTTAATTGATGCTATAATTAGAAATACGAAAAATAAGAAAAAAACTTAGAGACAGAGGAATTAATTAATAACGATGAATGACGATTTATATATGACTAATATTTAAAAAAAAAACAACTTGAAGATGGGCAACAGCGCCCGAAACGTTGTAATGATTTTATAAGAAAAGTAAAAAAATTGATTTTGGAAATTGATTTTCTGAGAATAGAATAAATTATACATATGACAAATCAATATTATTAATACCTTTATACCGTTTTAGCAGGTATTAGCAGTTCTTTTTATTACAGTTAGTTCTTAACTGTTCCACGGTATTTATAATAAAAATACATTTAATCTACGATATTCTTAAGCACAAGGCTGAGACAGCAAGTGTGACGTATTTTTACATTCATTTTATTTTTTATGACTGAATTCCATTTGAAACTGTACCGGCACATCAAAAAGAATTTAAGATCAAAAGATTTTTATTCCGAGGTAAAGGTTTAATTCATGACTTACTGACTTCCTCTTTATTAAATTTAATTTTAATAAGCTGGGTTTTTTTGTTTGTTTTTTATTGAGAAATAATACAAGCTGCCACATTCAATAATAATTGAAATAATAAGCTGTATTAAATTATAAAATTGTATTGCTATAATCATTGCATTTCTTCGACAACCTAAAAAATATATAATTCCAGATCTCACTTAATTCACAAATTCTTGAGTCCCCTGATTGCTAAATAGTATATATGTTTTACTTTCCCTTTCGATTTCGAGTTTTTTTAATGTTTAGTCGTTGTCCCGTATTTACAAATATAAAGATGCCTGGAAGTTTTGGGGCAGATTGCTGTGTCAATAGTTAGGTTCAGTTTCGGGGAATAAACTTTTGGGAGTTTATGAATATAACTAACACAGAACTACTTTACTCTGAGGTTAAAATGAAACAATATATTATTTTTAATCCAGTAATAGTGAAGCTTTTGAGTAAGTCAGGTTAGACCAAAGACCAGCCCTTAGAGTCTTGTAGTTAGATGAGTCGTAAAAAATGAAGAGTTTATAGAAAAAATTTCTTGGGTCGCAGATATAGGAGGCAGTAAAAATATAACCGACTATATAAACTAAATAAAAACCTATCTTAAACTATTGTGCCCTTTTGAACTTTTGTAGTTAATCGCTCCTAAATGTGTCTAAAGACTCGAAAAAAATTTATTATTTTTTTTTAAATTTGAACTAAATTATATAATAAAAATATTGTGGAAGAATTTTTTAATTAGAAATAATAATATCAAGATCATAAAATGTTTGTACTTTAAAACATATTAAAATTTATGAAAAAAAAAAAAAAAAAAAACTTAGTAATAATATTTATTGAATTATTTCACCAGAATTCATCTATATTTTTGAAAATGACCATTAAAATTAAAATAAAATAAATTATCAGTTAGAAAGTAGCGAAGAATCAATTAAGTAACACAAGCAAAATGTTAAGCAAAATATTTAAGATAGACTATTTTTTTTATAGGGAATCACTTCTTATTCTATTTTAAAGAGTGCTGTTTTATATTAAATGAAGAAAACTCGTGATATTTATCATAATCAAAAAAATATTATTTAAAAAAATCGAAGTAAATAAAAAAAAAATTGATTGACGATTTGGTTTTTGGTTTGACAGGGATTGAGCACGACATTTTTTCGTGGTGCGGTATAGTCCTTGTACACTCTTAGCTGGAGAGCATATCTCACTGCCTCGGGCCCTGTTTTTTAATCTGTCTTTCTATAAGCCGTCATGTAGTTTTTTTTTTAATTGTATTGCTTATTCATCTTTTTCTTTTTCGCATGCTTCAAATCCATGCAAAATAGTTATTATACACACACACACACACACACACACACACTCACGTATAAATATGTACGAGTATATGTATCTATACTGTATAAATAATCTTTATTTTCTTTTAACGACGCACATTTCTTTGCAATCATACTAGCATGTAAGACATTGAATATTATTCATTGATAATTTTCTCAATAGAAAAAAAGGAAGGCAATTTAATATGGGAGGAATACAAATATTCTTATATTTTAGAAGAACACTACCCCATTTTCAGTAAAACAAAGCAGCAAAAGTATATTAATGATAAGGTTTAACTATTTATATAAGGTAGTGAGTGAACTGATAGTCTTCCCTAGATCATTTTATTATCATGCAATAATAATTACATGCTACATTCGGCGTTTCGAGGTTTTCCCTTATCCATTGGAATTAATTCAAATATTAGAAACATTAAAAAGTCATTCATCATTAATAGAATGATTTATAAATAGATTAAAATCTTACAGTTTATTGAAGTTATTATTTAAAGTTTAACTTTTGTTTTTTTGTTTATAGTAAATTGTTCCAATTTAAATATGATCGTAATTTGCTGTTTATCAGTGACTTGAAAAAATAATAAGAAGTTGTCTATTTGTTTGTTTGTTTTTTAAATTTAATTTAATTATTTTTCATTTTGTTTCCATTTTTCCTTTAAATTGCTGAGTTTGTTATTTTTTTTCATAGTTACCTTGACTCAAGTCAAGCATTTACCGCATCTAAATATGATTCCAACATTAAAATGTATATGTTAGACGTCAAACATTAGTTTATTTTTTTCTTTTGTTGTCTTTGACACTATTTCAGAAGGTCATTGGCGTCTTGAAATTGTCAGTATAATCTACTCTAATAATTTATCCTCTTTAGGAACAGATGGCGATAACATGGCGATAACATGGCGATAACCACAAGCATTAATAATAATAAACTAATTTAAGAAAAAAATGAGAGTTAATAATATAGTTACTTCAGGGTGTTGGAAATTTGTTTAAATGTAATTTTTTTTTTTCAATTAAAAAACTTCCAGAAGTGCTTTTGACAACCAATTCTGGTATGGGTGCTGGTAAAGGTGGAGGGACACAGTCTGGCATGTGGGCCTAGTGGTCCTTTTTGCCTACCTCGAGGATCGTACCGAATAGAGAAAGCCTATTTATCCTCCATGCCAAACCTTCTGGTTTTCCTGATGAAGTTCAGAAGGAACGACTATTCATTGGAGAGAGCCTCTTGTTCTCGGATTCTGTTAGATCCAAGCAGCCTGTATCTTAATGGCGCGTATCTATTGCACTCAGCTATGTAGTGTTGAGAGAGCATTCTCCTGTGCCTGCCCATTGAAGTGGCTGGTCTCATCCCCTACTACTCCATAGATCTTCAGGTGCCTTTTAAGCCTGCAATGACCTGTACGTATTCCGATAAGCAGTCGGAGTTCCTTTCTGTTGAGGCCCAGCAGCCAGTTGGTTCTAGAGGGAGGGAGTTTTTTAATTAGTAACTTAGCTTGTCTAAGGCCGACGCATGAATTTGTATCTCGGAGGTAAACTACACTGTGTCATTTTAATCAACTTCTTAATAGAGCAGTTTAAGTGTAGTTGAAATGTTTTTATACTCCATTATAAATTATATTTCAGACAACAAAAGAGTTGTATACATAATATATAGCCAAAGTGTACAATCCAACTGATAAGCTGAGTCCATTAATTTAACTTTTGTGAAATAGCACGTAGATAGTGAAGTTTATCTCCGAGGTCCAGAAATGCGGAAACCGTGAAACAAACGAAACCATGAGCCGGTGTATATTAAGATTAAGATGTAGCTTAATTTAATTAAGATTTATCGGACTAACTTTCAAAAGAAAAAGATTGTCGATGAATAGGATCTTTTTGTTTTTTGGAACGATTTTATGGCCTGGGATAGTACTTATGAAATTTAAACTGCATGACAATCAATAAAACCACCCACTCTCTTTAAGTCATGGAGAAAACTGCAGCCAATTCTGGGGAATGATTTAAACAAAATTGAACCAACAACAGAAGATGGCGAAGAACACTACGCTGCGACGTTATTTGAATTGGTGAGAACAGTTCCTGGAGAGAAAAACGTCGACGAAGAGAACATCATTGATTGGATGAACTGTGATGCTAACGATCCTGGCTTTGAGCACTTTACTGATGAACAAATTATCAACAAAGCAAGAGGCACTGATGCAGTTGATAATAAATCTGGAGAAGAAGAAAAGTGTTCTCTAACAATAAAAAAAATGTGTTTCTGTGGTTTTAAAACTTTTTTTTCATGTGGGCATATCAGAGAATTTCAGTTATCCGCTGCATTCACGGCACTCATTTCCACGGATAATCGGGAGTTGACAGTAAAAAAAAAAATATTCATACGATTAAAAGTGGTTCACTCATTTCACTAACAATGCTTCAAACTGCCGTTGAGTCATTCCGAGTTATCATTAACTGCTTATATTAAAATATACTCAATTTTAATAATTATCTATTTAACTCTTGGCAGGCTTTACATCGCGAAATAGAATAAAAAAGAAAATTTAATTTTTTTTTTTTTAAATCCTGTTAAAGCTTTAATTTTATTTCTTTAGACTGATAAATATTGAAAGAATTTACTCAAGATAAGTATTTAGTATTGAATTCCTTTAGTATAAAATCTTTGGTAAAATTAATTGAAATTTTAAATGTTTTAGCACATAAGTTGTCTAGTTTTTCTTTTTAATTCTCCTCAATTAAATAGAGAACTAGGCGGCTGTTATTCCAGCGATTAGCCTGACCTTTACCAAAATAAAATAAAAGTATTTTATAAATGTCTTCAATAAATTAATATAGGGCCAATTAAAGTGCTGAATCATGTACCTGTCTAGCATACCAAGACCCTATCGAACGTTCCACATCTTTCCAATAATATTGAAATATCGATTCTGACGTTTAGCGAGATAAGGGCCGGAAATATAAATGGGTCCTTTTGAACCCGCCGCAGTGTGCCCAAGAGACAGACGGACTGGAGAAAAAGAAGAAGACTAAATTCCAGTGCGATAGTGATCGTGATCAAGGACTCCGTGAGGGAGGTATTACCCGGCGGACCAATAGACGGGAATTATGCGATCCTTATTAGATAAAAGGGAACAACTGTAACATCCCAGGGTTTAGTCCCGCGTCTATGTCTCATCTTTCTCATTCTCTCCTCCCTCAGGGTTGGCAACATTGCGAAGGTCACCTCAGAACATTGCAATATTCTGTGTGCTGTGAACGTCTTCTCTGTTTACTTGGCATTGCTTTAGATGTAATCGTTTAACGATGACCATATTAATGTAGAAATTAACAGAATAATGACTGCTGCTTACGATATAAGAATTTATATAATACATCACATCAATGAGATTTCTTTCGGAGACTAAATGAAGCATCAAACCCGGGGAAGAGGAGTTGACATCTTCTTTGATAACGTTTAGTTTTCAAACCATTTGTAAATTGCTCTTCTTTTTTTTGTCACGGTGGGATTTGATATTATTTTTTTTTTTTAACAATATTTCTTTATTCACCTCCTGTATAAAACAAATACAAAAAACCTGAGAATATGATAGCCTACTACTAGGCGTACAGTAATAGTTATATGTTAATATCCTTCATGCTAAAGAAGGAGAGCAATACCCAGCGGCACCTCTTTCTGTCTTGATTTACAGTTTATTGTTAGCCAAGAAGATCCCTCATCCAGATCCTTTTCAGCCTTCTACGGGCATTGTCGGGCATGAAAGTTAGGGTCTTGTGAATTAATATTTGAATGGAAATAAAAAAAATTCAGCTTGGTCATGAAAAACCTATTTTAAGCGAGTCACATCTGGATACCAGACCTCTTCAATTCCTTCCAGAACTGCAGACGCTGAAATTCAGTGAAACCTCCTATCTAGTTGTATATATATAGTAACATTACATCTTACTTAAAAAGGTGTCGCAACATCTAGATTGGTTTGTAACAAAAAGCCTATGATAGGCTGCTTCATTTGCCTGTGTCTATCTGCAATTAAACCGTTTAGGCCACCACTTCTTCTAAAATAAGAAGTATAAAGATGCCTGATACCTTTGAGATAAGTTATATAAACCTTCTTTTTTTTTTAAATAAATGAAATAAATCAAAGTTTTATCTATTATTATTTCAATTTTAATCGATCATATCAGAAATGAAGTAAAATAATTTTACTTTATATCTGATATGTACAATTGTTGTGCATATGTTTCCCCACTCCTCTTATACTAAATCTCTAAACTACTACCATTTTACAAATAATTTGTTACATAATTTATTTCTATTGAAGCACTACTTTTTAAAATGAACATTGATTTTAATTAAATTTTTTCTTGAACTAATCCAAAATGATTATAATATTCCGTTTATAAATGATCTGGCAAAGAACAGATCTCTGTCTTTCCACAATAAACTGCAATATTATCCAAATCCTTAAGAATATAAGCTCTCCTCTAATTTCTGATTTTCGTTAATCTGAGGGGTCTGAAAAGGAAATGGTCTCGTGATCTTGCTACACAAATCTTAGGAGTGCTACTAATTGGTAGCAGATCTCCACGTCAAATTCGTGTCATTTATTTATTGTATATTCAGTTCATTAACTTAACTCATCTAGTATACAGTTATCAATTTTCGTAAATATATAAAAATTTAAAAAAAATTGTATTATTTAATTTCTGGTTTAAACAATGCATTTTAATTTTGAAAAGTCTAAGGTATTGGAATAAAAAATCAATAATTATGATTCCGAAGATTGAAGTGAATATTTCTATAATATCCTTTTTATGTAAAAACTTATGTGTTTGTGTGTGTAGAAACATATTTCAGAAACTACCTTAAAAATCGAATAAAAAAAGTATTCATATAAAAAAAAAAAAAAAGTATAAATCGATCTAAAAATTTTCTTTATGTTGTATCTGATCCTACGAATTTGAGATGATTACTCTGTACCTCTACAGTTTTTGAATAAATTGCTTTCCATTAAGTTGTAAGCATATATATATATATATAGGGGGTCGGGGTGGCCGAGCGGGTTAGCGCGCTTGCAAAAGTGCACCTACTCACAAACACAAAGATTGTGAGTTCGAATCCCGGCACCGGCACTACTTTAATTTAATTAAAGTAATAATTCAAGAAATTTATCACCCCTCCTCCTCCCCCGGGTATGTGAGGCCCGTCATCCTACTGGAGGCTACTCACACAGACCGGGCGTAGGAGTGATGACCCTACCCCGTGTACCTTAATTGTGAACCGCGTTGTGGTTTTCCAGGACATAAATAGCCGCCCGGAGGTTTGGTCCATGGACGGACTGTCTCGGGGAAAGAAATATAGGTCCTCGTGCGCCTGCTGACTCCGAACAGCCATAATCCGTGGATATAGACCGATTTGCCACTGTCCTTGAACCCGAGCGAGTCGGTGGGAAGGACACTGCCGAATTGGCCCCAAAGGGACCGGTTATAGAGCAATGGGCAGCCTGCCGCTGCACCATGGAAACCATGGTTCGCAGCAACGTGAGGTTGGGTGACCCCCTCCAGGCTGTCTGTGCTCCCGCAAGCAATAAATGTCTGTAAGAACACCACATCGCGCGGCCAAAGATCTACAAGGTCTATAGAGCCAACCGAAAAAAAAAAAAAAAAAAATATATATATATATATATATATATATATATATATATATATATATATATATATATATATATATATACACATATACTTATATATACAAATACACACCTTGATCATAGTGTACCTTGGATCACCTCCAAGATACACAAGACTGCAAGCAAGCAGCAAGCGGGAGTGTGGTTGTCCATGTGTTACTGTTTTCAAGTAAAATATAAATATTATTTTTAACTCAAAAAGTAAGAACTTTTGGTTTTGCTGTTTATGTTTTTACAACTTGACGATTTTATTTTGAGTATTAAATCAATTTCTACCTAAATCACTGCTTGTTGATGAGTGGTATTCCAGTTTTAAACATTGCGTAGAATGTTGAGAAGGTTCAATTTGTAAAACGGTACCGTCATGTACCTTGGACAAAACAACGTCTTATACCATTGATCAATCATCATAGGTACATGATGTTACAATTATTTCATTATTTGTTATACGTCAGTATGCCAAGAAGTTAAATTGAGAAATAAAGAAATCCTATTGATACTGAGCAAATGAAAAAAGCAGTTGAAGCTGTTACTGGACCACCAGAGGAGAAAATACCTGTAAGAGAAGCTTGTAGGGTTTTCAATGTTAAATTTTCCGCACTTAAGAATAAAAAAGGGCGCTTCATTAAAAAGTTGGATTTTGACAGTTAATCTCAAAATAAAGACGTAGATTTCATTTCAAAAGATTATACCTATAATTTATATTTCTTGGACATAAAACGCAGGAAATTAATGAAAAGCTGGAAAAAATCAATTCTGAAAGAGCGACATTTGACTATACAGAAAAATTCTTTCCAAAGACCAACATCATTTGCAATACCTACTAGAATGAGTTCTAAAGACGGATCGGAAATTATAGCAAATTCAAAGAAATATTTGATATTGAAGCCGAAGATGTTATGGTAAAACTGGCAACCAGGAATGGAAGTGCATATTACTATATAAATAAAATTTAGGTTATACTTTAATACAATGTTTCTTGTTTTTTTTAATGAAATAATTAAATACAAATTTCTGTATACTATTTTGTTTTAATACATATTAACTACCTTCTAGGTGTAAGAGGTTAATGATCCAAGATGTACTAGGGCATGATCAATGGTGCATTATATTCTTGCACCATCGATTCTATATCAATATAACATAATTTTTTTTTAAACTTTTTTAATATTTAAATTATTAACAAATAACATAGTATGTAGGAATACTTAATAAAATAAAATACCAGGGTTCTATTTTCTTTATTTACTATTTTCATTGATTGACTACACATTTTACAGTGTGTCATATGCTTAGTATATCATAGGCCTGCTTGCTCTTGTACTTTTGTACTTTATTATGAAATAGGGCCCAGGTGAGACTCTTTCCGTTGTTATATTTAAAAAATGCCTTTAGAAGAAATATAAAAGCAAAAACAGTATCCCATAAATAAATGCATATATCACAAGGTTGTGCTTACCGGGAATAATTTGTCTAAACTACATCTTTTTTTCTAAATTATTTTTTCAAACAACCTAATAACTTCAGAAAATACATAAACTGGGGAAATTTATATGACATCTCCGCAATGCAGATAAAAAAAAATCTTGTCGCAGACCAAATGATTTACTCACTTCTCAAGTCAACCTTCACCGACATGCCACGTTAATCGGAGCAATATAATGATTAAAGTTAATGCCATATGGATCTGGATTACCATTTATATATTACATTTTATTTCTCAAGACGAGGTTTCATTCTTATTGACAGAACGTGTTTTTTACGAAGATATTGCTGGATAAATCTGTTGCAATAATGCCAAGGTAATCTGTTTATGCAGTCAGAGATTCCGTGTCTCATTAATACAAGAATAGGTTGTTTGCGATTATTTAGATATTGATTTGAAATTACTTTTTGAGAATGGGATGTTTGTGATTATTTCGATTTTGAGTTTTTGTTCAAGTTGGTTCTGTGCTTTAACAGGTTCGCTTTGGTAAATCAGCTCTGTGTAAATCAATATTGAAATTTATTTAATCTTTCTCGGCTGAAAAGTAAAAATACGTATAGTGGAGTAGAAACGGTAATTAGAAACTGGTAGAATAAACAAATTTTCTCAATGTAATGCATACATAACACTCACAAAAAAACAGTAAGTGGAACTGGAGCATGAACAGGATTTTAGCGGAAACAAAAACTGCTAAAGAAAATTCATGAAAGAAATATTTATAGTGTAATGATTTTTATTCAGTATTATTAGCAGAATTCATTGCTGTTTTTGAAAAACAGAATACTTATGCTTTCTAGTATTGGTGTATCCACAGAAGCGGAGCTATGAGCGTTTAAAAATGACTCCAAAAGCGCCTTATGATGTTTCTGTCCTAACACCTCAGAAGGAGGAACGTAATTCTACGTTAAAAATTAAATTTATGTTGTTGTTTTTTTGATAGGGGTTTATTCTGTACTTTTTATCATGCAAACAGCCTATCATTATTTTAGGAGTTAGTTGATAAATACAAAAATAGTATAACGATTTTGAAAATATGAAAGTTTGCTCCTAAAATATGCAAACAAATGTTTAATTATAAGTATGAGGGCGGCTTATATTGTATTATCGATTCTTAAGCTGATTAAAAGAAGCTATTTGTAGGGTATTCTCACATATATTAACACAATTTCCACATTAGATGATATTTTCAATATTAAAGCAAATTATATGATAAATAAAATATTCACACCCATGTTAACATAATTTTCTCATTAGATTATATTTTCAGTATTAAAGCAAAGTATAATAAATAAAATATTCTCCCCCATATTATGCATAACACAATTTTCACATTAGACGAGTTTTTAAATATTAAAGTAGTCCATATTACAATAACACAATATATGAAAAATCGAATCATGTAATTAAAAAATTTTTTTACAGTCAAAGCCTGATTCCTTAATTATAATATTAATTTAGCAGATTTTAACAGTTTTATTGACGTCAACCTTAAAATCTTCTGAAATATTTAGATCATTTTAAGCTGTAATGAAAATAATTAAACCCATGCCCGTATCCGCTTGATGTTATGCAATAGTTTTCATAATATAATGTAAATAATAAATTGTATAAATTTTTCAATTTCGAAAACCGTTAAAATGAGCACTGACTGAATCTAAAATTCAAGATATACTGTAAATGTTAATATTTAATTTGTATTACAAATATAATTAAATATCCCGCTTTTTCGAATATTCTGATCCAAGACCCTTTATATTAAAAAGGAATAAATTAAGAGTAAAAATATTTAAAAAAATACAAATAGCCTTCCCTTTTTTCATTACTGAGGAGCTTGGGCCAATTTACTACAGCCAGATTTACTTGAGATAAAGCACGTTTCTGTAGAACAATCTCCCAAATTAACTTTTGTGTGTATTATTTACTTCTTTACAACAATATAATATCTATATTCCAGAATTAAAAGAATATTTGCTCACCCATACTTCATCATGCTCTTACCAAAACCTCTTTAAATTAAAATACAATCATACACAGAAGATATTTGTTGATTTTACCAGGAAGCGTATGCAGTTATCAATAAAGCTAGTAGTAGATAAAAGTTATGGAATATTTAATATAGTTATTCTTGCAAATATGTAATTATAAAATATTTTATTTGTCTGGAGATCTATCACTATTTTATCATACCATTATCACACTATCACATAACCTATTGAAAAGAGACATAGTGAATTAAGTTTGACATTTAGACTATGAATAATATGAATAAAATTTGCCCAAAGCGTCAAAATATAGCGATGCAAAGCGCACGGCAAAGTCAAACTAACATATACAGCAAAAAATAAAATTAATTATAAGGCTATTTTCGGAAGATTCCTATGATAAGTATTATATCTCTGCGGATAAAATTTATTTAAAGCCAAGCGGGCATTGTTGAACATGGATCTAAAAGGAATGACGTTAAAAGGGTGACAAATAAATAAATAACTAAAAATAAATCTCGTACTAAAAAAGTTTGCTGTCTTGTGTGCCTACGTTTCGACCTACTATCTAGGTCTTCTTCAGAGAAAACGAAGAGAGCGAGGTCAGATCTCGACTATCTCTTTTCATAAAAGAAAAGAGACATCACTCCATCACAGAGACTGTACTGTATTTTTTATTAAAAGTTTGTGTATCATTCAAAAACGTTTCGCCAACTTCATTTACTTTCAGAGCTAAAACATAACCTTAGCTCATCTTGTCGGATATAATCATTAAACAAGTACCTTGTCAGTTTTTGTACTTCATGTAATTGGTAATATTAAATAAATGCAGACTAAAAAAAAATTAGTGATCATCACCTCATATCATGTCAAAATTACAAGCCTTCAATATACAAGGGAGGCATTAGAATCAGCCAATAAGCCAACCCAAAATTTTGAAAATACTCCGAACCAAAACTTACTTAAATTGAATTATTATTTTGGGAATAACACGTTAAAATGAAACTAAAGACTCTAAACAAATGAAATTACTTTTCTATCTTACCGAATCTTGGATACAGAAAATATTACATTAACTAAATAAATAGACATATCTCATTTATCCCTCGGCTCACAGATTTGGGGAGTTTTCACACGGTTCGATAATTGTCAGAGTCGGACCCTATATTCCCTGCAGTCTGAGGCCTCCTCGATATATCGGATGTCGGACCGGTATCCGATTTATCGGACCGTCTGAAAACGGTCCTACGGTTAAGTGAAAAAGACATATTTCGTGATCGTCAAGAGAGATTTATTAACCAGCAATGCTGCCCAACTACATAGGGTTGCTAAAAAAACAAGGTGTACTTGTGAATCCTTAATAAGACCTTATGTAAATACATTTTAATTTTTTTTTCCGTTTTAACCATTCATCTACTTAGTACATAGTATTGTTATCTTCACCTTATTATATTACATTTTTTTCTTTCTTTTGTTTATAATAATATTTCTACTATATTCTCATTTCTTCTACAATTTTCTTTTCCAGTAATTTCCAACAATTTCCTAATTTAATATAAAACTTTTAATAATTGCAAAATTAAAGAGCTGATCAAATATAAAAAATTTGAAGCGAACACACATATAGACTAAAAACAGGTACGGAAAAAATAAACAATAATAAAGATGAAAAGAATAATACATAGATAAAAAACCTTTATTAATAAATTGAATGTGGGATTATAAGTTGTCCATGTTTCTAAAACTATATTAATTAATATTATCTATTAAAAAAATAACAATTCCCACTTTTTATTAAATGAACAATCAATAAAGTTGTAATAATATACAAGAGTAATAATAATAATAATAACCCTCCATTTAAATGTTTATTTTCGCCAAAAATATCAATACTCTCAGTTGTAAACAATGGCTATTGAAATGGATATAACATTTTATTATGTTGTTTTTTACATAGCAATTTTTTTCACTTCTCACCGCGGATGACCTGACGACCTATAAGGTCTACGGAGACAATGAAGAAATGGACGCAGTAATTATAACGAGGAATGGAAAAAAAGAAGCAGGCCCATTTCATTTGCATGCCATCCGCGGTTGAGGTTTCTTCTTATATTTTTTGCGAGGAGGCGCGAAATAAGGTGCTAATAAGAAACGGAATGGTTGCCCGCATTATTTCCTCTTGGTCCTTTTTTCAAACCACAGCAGGATCCCTGGGTCGGGTTCCTCGCCGAGCTTCCGTTCTCTTGTTGATGCTTATACACCTCCCTTTAGTCTAAGCAACAAAGGGCAGCGAGATTTTCATGGAGGTTTTAAAGCTAAGACTCGGGTGAATGGCAAAAAATAATATTCGCTTAACCTGCTATCGATATGGATTAAAAGAATAAATATAATAATATCTTCATTCATTCTGTAGAGAACATAAGCCTCTCCTTGGTGAGTTAATTGTCTGGAAAGTTTATATAAACAAAAGAAAACATCCCAAGTGTTACATGTATTTTAAGTGTACACAGATGAATAAAAAAAAAATTAAATTACTCCCCAAAAAGTGCAGCAATTAAAATAAAATTACTGATATGGTATGTTCTTTTAATTTTTTAGAAATATGGGTTCTTAGAAATTATTTCTAATTTATTGGGTTTCTTCCACAATTATTCATTATTTAAAATTTCACACCTCTATAGTTGGCACTCGTTGTTAGGATTATAAATAATTTATGATACAATATTTTGTTTCATTATTTTCAATAATGAACCTTTGTAATCGACAAAAAATAAATAAAAATTATCTACATAATAATTATATTATGACTGCTTATGATATTTGATGTTTATTTTTAATAGTTTGATCCCTTTCCTACTTTAGAGAAGTTAGTTCTTTTGTGTTTACAAAACTATTTATTATTGTTTCCTTATCAAGTAATGTTTTGCAAGAAATTAAGTTTTGAAAATATAAAATTCATTTTTCGGCATTTGGTCATGTTTTCCTTTATTCTATCACCACTTTGCGCCGTCCGCTGCCAGATGTTTTTCAGATTTGGCCTTAAAATCATAGCCCATTCCAGGTTGCTCCTCGGAACTTGATATTACTATTTGCCATTTCGTTTCTGAATGGCGGCCATTAAAGGTTTCATACATCCATATCTCAGCCATTTAGGAAGATAGAGGAAAAATATAACTTTTTTGGGATCATTGTACCAAAGACAAGAAATAAAATAAAAGTTTTTAATCTTGGTATAATGATTCCTAAACACTTTTAATAATGTTAAATAATAGTAATTAATAATTAGGTAATAATAAATTTAAAAAATAAATAATATATCCACTTCTCAAAAACAAAGATATTTCTGAAGAATTAATATTCTACATCCAAAAATTATTCACCTTATTACAAATCTTTAATTTTCCCCAGTTAAACAGATGTTACACATCAACATTTTCAATAAAAAATTGCTTTACCCCCATGGGATACCCCCCTAATAATTTTTTTCTCATAATTTTCCAAAAGTGGATATACTAACTCTTGATAGAAAACTCCTTATTTGTGCTCTAAGGTATGATGAGTTTTATTAACTGGCTTGTATAACCTAATTTTTAATCATTTTGTCATTTATTTTTTTATAAGCAGTATTATCCTTCCTCTCTTACATGAAATGATGGTCGTAACTATAATATCAAATTCATGTATCAAGTTTTAACATACGGTTATTTCAGTTTTTATAAACTAATACAGAACAGCAAAAATACAAAATGAGAAATAATTGTTTGGATATAAATGAAAAGTTCCAAAACTTTATGTCAAATTAAATTAAAATTATGTTAAATTAAAATTATGAGTCTCAAAAATTATGTTCTTTTATGATCAGTTGTTTGTAATTTAACATTTTCCAGCTGTTGTCCTGTATCCTCTCTTTTTCTTCAGTATGTGTGTGGGGGTCTTGGTGTGGAGTGCTGTCTCTGGCTGGTGTCTGTTAGGATTGTGGATATGAGATGTGTTGCAATATATTACAATTCTCAATTATTACAATTTTTTTTTTTTTTTTGTTAGTCTGTGAGTAGTTTCTGTGAGGTATTATAAATAAATATTACAATTATTTATATATTTTTAAATATTTATTTATATAGATGTGTGTGTTTAAAAAGTATATATGTATATATATATATATATATATATATATATATATATATATATATATATATATATAAGATATATATAACATAAGATCTCGTTTCGAAAGAGAAAATTTGTATCATAAACATTGGGTAATGGAAAAATGACGTTCTTGCATTAAAGAGACGAATACGATGCATTATTTCCTGTTCTTATAGTATTATTAGAAATCAAAATATCAATAACACAACAGTTGGAATCAATCTCACAGAATTGTTTTAAAATACATTGAAAGAAAAATAAAATATTTATCTATTATATCTGATTAATATTATTTAATTACTTATAATTAACCATATACATTGTTTTAAATAAATAAACGTTGGTTAATGTTCAGTACCTAGAACCCTTTGTCTTTTATTTTGAGGTACGTTGGGCTGTAGGCTTCGTCGGTTTTCCCACGATTAAAAAAAAGTGTGGCATTCAGTTCTTTGTGGTTGACTAGATTCCAGTCAGTGGACCTGACAAAATAACCTACATTTTTAATTGAATGGTCAATAAATAAATTGAATATATTTTTTTTTTTAGTGCCGTATTGTCTTACTAAGCGTTTTCATTTTATTCGGTTTCGCTTATATACGGTACAAAAGAAAATTATCGGGAAAAAACAAGAATGAAATTCACGGTATTCGCAATAAGTGATTCTCACCCTCGATTCACAGAAAAAAAAAATCAGGCTCCTCCACTTATTATAAATAAGTTTTATGTTTTCAGCAGTAATAGACAACCTAAATATTATTAAAATTATCCCATTTTGGTTTATTATTTTCCATTATATCTTGTAATACCTTTGATACCTTTGTAATCGACCAAGAAAAAAAATTAAAATCCACTCAAAATTTAAGTTTTGTATCGAGATTCTTACGTAGAGTCGAAAAGTCGATTTAAAAAATCCGTCCTTCCGTTGTCCGCGGCTTTTCATCAGGACTACTAGGTCGATTTTTTTTTTTTTTGCTCCCATGCCACTTGCACTCCTGGGTGATCCTTTGAACTCGATATTATCATTGGGCTTATTTTTCCTGTACTACAAAATGATTAAAAAAACTAAGTAGAAGCAGGAAACGTTTTTTAGTTATAGAATTTTTTATTCATTTCAAGTCACTGGTCTACCAGTAGAGGATCTAGACTTTGCGAGACCCTGGGCGAAAAGATATTGAGGGGCCCCCTTGGGGTTGTCGATAGTTCGATAGTTGAAGGTATCGATAGTTCGATAGTTGAAGCTATTGATAGTTCGATAATTGAAGCAATCGATAGTTGAAGCTATCGATAGTTCGATAGTTGAAGCTATCGATAGTTTTGATGCTACCAATGAAAAGCTATCGATAGTATCATTAGTTTAGTAACTTGAAGTTTAACATCTCAATCGCCGATTGTTAGGCCTAACATCATGAAATGGGAAAAGAGAAAAACGCCATAATAAATTTGAATAATATTTATTTTGAGAAACTTAATAGAAGAAAGACAATTCAAACCTCGAAAATTACAGAAATTGTTTTCATCTAAGAAAAATTAACAAAACAAACACAAATTACACATTTGATAACTACAAAAATGTAATTTTATCTAGCGCATATGTACATCAAACGATTTACTCCAATAATATCTAAAAATAAATGAACAAATTATTCTTCCAACACACACAAATTCGATTTTATAAAAATTTGCATATTTGCTTTGAGCGGAGACAGCCTATTCTTACGTTCGCATACTGTTTCGCCAGCCAAGGAAAAAACTCTTTTGGAAGGTACTGATGAGCCAGGTACACAAAGGTACTTTTTGGCAATTGAATCAGGCGATTAATAAAATCAATTATATTTTTATCTAATGTAAAACCTAAGTATTTATTCATGGTTATGAATATGAATAATAATTTTAGAGAGATGATTTTCAGAGATGAATTTACTTATTACTAATTAAATTTTAGGAAATGAAATGAAGCTCCTGGAATCTCCACCACAACATTTCTATTTTCATAGTCGCTTACAATAATTCTAAGAAGCGTAACTTAACCCAACGCCCTTGTATTGGATGTTATTTAAATTCTGCCGTATAAATTCCAGTATATATTTATTAAACTAAAGTAAATAAAAGTAGAATCATATTAAAAGATATAGTATTTTTATTTATTTTTTCTAGTTTTTCTTGAACTTCCAAGAAATTATAATATACATAGTCCATAGACTCCATAGAATTGTGATGGCCAAAGTCCTAGAAACACATTTCAAATTTTTTTTTTGGCATATATTTTCTTACATTCTCTTAAATTTTAATGTAAAGCATAGTAAATTTATATACTGTAAGAGAGAAATTTCATGGCCGCTACATAAGAAGGTCGGGCAGTAACTTACCGTGAGGAGGTTGTTACTACCGTATAACGAGGACTATCATGTGAATCTTGCCCCTGTTGTGTAACGATGGTGATTGCTCGTGCGGTTGACCACGGACACTATGTAGTGTAGCCACCATTAATATTCTGCCTTCCCAGAGCCGTACCATCAACATCAACAACGGTCATCTACAATTTTGCACTATTGCGTCTTAGATAGTTCGTGAATTGTAATATAGAGGGAGCAACATATAAAAAACTTATAATTCGAAACATTTTCAAGTCTAAAATTCTCTAGATTAGTGCAAGTTGTCTGATGCTAATAATCACGCTATTGCTACATTTGAAGGAATGCGTAATTTGAGTTTTTATCCAGGACAATAGGTCATCCTGGTGAACACACATTGCATAAACAAAAAAACAAAAATAAAACTTCACTTGTTGGAAAGTCCTTTATGCAGTCTACAAATTCAGTCCAGATACATAAAATTATGCAGCAACAAATAAATAAAATCTGAATTATGAGGTTTATGAATATATCAATGTCGTTATTGTATGTAATGGCTGATATCATTCAGGCTTAGGGAAAAATAATTAATAACTGAAAATGTAAGAATGGAATAATGTGCACGTTTGTGAACAAATAGAAGTTTAGAGTAATCAAAGAAGATAAAAAAGTCTTTAGATCGTGCTAGCAGGTAGCTAAACTTCTAGAGACCTCAAAAGGAGAAAATCTTAAGGAAGGTATGAAAGAAGAGACTTGAAAGAAATCTTTAAGACTTGAGAAAAAGTAAGGGATGTAAAACCACTGAGGACACAAGCATTCCTTTACAGCAAAGTTAGCCGTTGGTATTACATACTACTTAAATATTAGGAAGATTTTTTAAGTATGGAAGAGTTAGTTAAGATTTGTGTTTTTATTATATATATGATACTATTTTTAATACAAAGACTAACCCTCTTTAACTAACATTGAATAATTAGATCGTTACTTTATAACTCAAATAGAATTATTAAAAATATGTAAACGGTTGCTAGAATCGTTGTTCTTAAGAGAGCAAATACAGACTTATATCAACTGGGAAATTAATTTGTTTAAATAAATACAAGTCGGCAGGTATGGATATGAGATTCAAGAAGTGATTGGAGGAACACTCGATGAGATAAAAAATGCAGTCCTTTTTTGGTTCTTAACAATTGGAACAGAAAAACATTAAGTAGTACAGAAGTATCTAAGGAATATTGCTCCATAATTTTATCACTTTGCCATACGAAACAACTCTTAGGATATGCATAATTATGTAATTTTTATCTATAATAAAAAAAAGACCTTAATAAATATAAATTAATACAATTTAAATAAATATTTAGTTATTGTAATGTTAGAAAGGGTGTGGATAAAAGACAGAAAGGATTTTTAAATAAAGTATTAACAAATATAATAAATTTTAACCATTTTTTTCTGCATAAATATTTTTGCATAACATTAAAACATCATAGTACATATTATTTGAAACAGCTAGAGGAGAAAAGAAAATCCATAAAATTATAACTGTATCCAAAATCATGTACGAAATGGAGAGACACTGTTAGAGACGTTTTGTCGATTTAACTATTGGAAAGTGAAGGGTCAGCTCAGGAGTTCAACGTGGGAGTTAGGGAAGAGTGTGAGAGAATTTCTGGGGAAGGGTTCAAAGTGCTGCTAAATCGCTCTCTCCAATCGTCTACGCAGATTTCTTGTGATACTGTGGAAATAGCGAGTATGGTTGAGGAACTCTGTTGAAGTGTGTGTTTATTTATAAATATACACATACCTATATTTATTTATTGAATTTTCAAAATGCCTTCCCTATAAGTACCTTTAATTTTGTTTATTCTCCGTTAAATAATATAATTAATTACCAGTCCCTATTTGTTATTAGTAATAAAAAAATGTATACATGTTATAAGTAATATATGAATATTATAATATAGAATATTATAATATATATTTTCCTGTACTTTTGTTCTACATATGTATGTGTGCGTTCAAATTTTAATATTGGATTGGTTTAATAAGTTTTTCAATTATCTAGAAGTTGTGTACTAGATTAGGAAATGGTTAATTGATAAATTGAAAAGAAAATTGTGGAGAAATGAGAAGATAGTTGGATAGATTACAATAAAAGATAGAAAAAAAAAAGTATTGTAATCGAAAAAAGATAAAAATACTACATACTATTTAGATGTATGATTTAATGATAAAAGGGAAAAGGAAGAAAAAAATAAATAAAATATGTATATGTGTGTGTGTGTGTGTGTGTGTGTGTGTGTGTGTGTGTGTGTGTGTGTGTGTGTGTGTATAATGTCCAACTATGGATTGATTAGTACACTGTTTTCTGTAGCAACCCAATGAATTTGGGCACCATTGATGTTCAATGATGTATTTCTCTACTGGATAAGTAGAAACTATGAGAGAATTTGATAATTAATTAAAGGAGAAAAAAGGATATTTATTGAAAAATAAGTTCCGAAAATAACAGTTAGAAGTATAATATACCATTGGAAAGCTTACATATAAAACCGTAGAAGGTAATGGAGGATACCGAAAAGCCCATTAACTTAAAAGTGATTATAATAGTTAATAATTTCTACTTTTATATTATTTAATGGAAAATAAATGTTTCCATGGAAACAAAATGGAATTTCGATGAAAACTTCAGAATTTTCACTAGCCCTACTTGACCATAAATTAATTTCTGCTCAAAGTAGGATGTTAAGTGAAAGTTTTTTAATGCGCGCACCGCACGATCATTTAAAAATAGCGGAAAGCATAAAATCTTTCTATAATCTCGATGTTTAGTTGCTAAAATAGTTTCAAAGCTGAAGTTTGATTATATGTAAATGGACTTCTTTCTTTTGTGTGATTAAAAGAAAAATGTCTACAAGTTGTCTAAAAAAATGTCTAAAAATGTCTTTTATATAAAACTAGCTGTATATATTCCAAGCCCAATTGGATGAAAATTTTTCTCGGTAATCGACTGCATTGCCTAAAATTAGTCTCATTTAGTTTAGGCGTTTTCTAGGAACAGGATGAAAATGATAATAAATTTGCCAAAACGACAAAAATTCCCTTAATATCCGATTTTATTAACAAATGACACTTTCACACAATAATTTTAATCTTGTTAAAAGATTTTCATAGTGAACTTGCTTTCACGTGTTGTATCAAGTTGTCACGACAGAGATTACAAAATTACTTTTTTTTTTTTTTTTTATAGTTTTCTCCATTTCTTCCCTCCATAGGGGGATATGCATTTAATGCGTATAAACCTTCCTGAAGAAATTCTGTAAATGATAGTGAAAACCGATTACTTTTCGATTGTTGCGAAAACAAACATTCGCAGGCTGAATTTTTATATATAGAGATATTTCTTAAAACAAAAAAAAACCTGTACCACTACAACCCGATAAGGGTCTTGGGTTCAGTACTTGGTAAGGACCATACTGTTTCTAGGCCAACGGTTGTGCAAGGAGGTGATTCGGCCAAGATCACGCTCAACCGCCAGGTTTTTCCCCCAATTAAGGGTACCCACTTTATAGAGGCTGGGTGAGCCCCGGGAGGGTCTCCCGATCCCACAGGGTTGATTCTTAAAACAAAGGAATGCATAAATTATTTTACTAGTATAATTTCTAGGAAAATTAATTTAAACTCTATCATTCATTTATTAAATGGTATCTGACCACATTTTGGGCGGATTCCCTTCGCTCATATTGAACTCTGTCATCTATACAAAAATATTGCACACTAACTTCATAATATTTTATTATAAACGTCTAAGATAGATTTACAACTATTATTTAATAAAATCATGCAAATATGCTACCAACAATAAATAAATGACTTACAAATATTTCATTCAATGATCGTAACTAAGAAATAACTTTTTACTGAAGATGACAGACTTGAAAAGGTAAACAGATGTCATATAATAAATCCAAGAAATTTAAATTGATTATCTTGGAGATTGTAATAATAGAAAAATGTCTACTACTTACTATAGTAAAAAAAAGACTTCTTCAGTTACCGTGCTGAAATTTTCAGTAACATTGCGGATAAGTATAGACGTAGCAGTAAAAAAAGAAAAACGGGATCTATATTTAGAATTTTATTTTAGCACTATATGATGGAAGATATCAGCAGAAACATGGTTTATTTGATAGAGAAGACGAGCCTTCCTGACTAAGCAGAAGAAGGGTATCCTTCCAGGTGGACAGTCACCTCCAGGGAGTCCTATCAGGTGTGAATAGCCCAAGGGTTATTTATCGATCCTCCTCGGAGATATTCGAGTTTTTGAAGGCTCCCGGCCCCTTCAATAACAGCTGAGACAGGCGAGGTATGTAATAAGAAGGCCGTGGCAGGGCTGCCGCCAAAGGAGGCATCCGGCCAATTTGCGGCTCGGCACTGCCGTTTCTCTTTAGCGACAAAACCAATGACACATAGCCTCCCGCAGTGTCCGAGGGGAGCTATACTATCATTATCTTAATAGCGGAGGGTTCTTACAGGATTAAGACCTGCTCCTGTCATAGCTAGGGGTACTTTTTCTCGGAACAGAGTCTGGTTCATAACTTGGCTAAAAGGTCTTGCGCACCCAAAGCGATGTAATGAACCACATTCAGCAAAGTGGTAAAGAAATCGATCAATAGATATGACATTAAGATCAACTCCTAAAAGTAATAATGTAATTATCTATATCTACATTATTATATAAAGCTAATGAGTATATGTTTGAACACGCCAATTTCATGAACTACCTGTCAGATTTGAAAAATTCTTTTTGATTTAGATAGATCGTGAATGCAGGAAGGCTTTAGGCTTTGTAATATCACTCTACGATCCAGAGGAACGGAATAGTAACCATAAATAAATTGCTAAGAGAAAAAGTTTCAAACTTGTGTAGGTATCGTTGACATGACAACTTCATGACCGTTGAAGCAAGTTGACTTCACTACCTCCACTACTCGTTATTGTGAAATAATTGTGTGAAAACGTTATTTTGTAAAGGCTCAGAAACATATTATAGTTAGGGATTGATAAATTATTTGTCACTTTTATAATTTTGTTTTTATTGAAAACTAGTTTCGAATGCGATATATAATACGTGTTTTTCCAATAATTCCGGTGAGTAATTGTTTTTTCTGCTATAGATGGGAATTTCTTGTTTTAGTTAAATTCATAATTTATAAATGTTTTATAATTTATATTACATTTAATTTAATATGTATAATAATACCAAACTGTATTTTGAATTGCTTATTTTTGAATTTGTGTGTGTTTTTAGAACTGAAGACAAATGTATAACATTCGAAACTAGTTTTCAATAAAAAAAAAAATATAGAAATGGCAAATAATTTATCAATCCCTAATTAGATTGATCCTACTATGCCATCATGTGGATGTCAACTAACATATTATAGGTCATTATTTTATATTTGAGGGTTTAATCCAAATTTAAGGTAGTGAACCGTTGGGCTTTAACTACCTATATGAGTATAGATATATAATCTAGAGGTAGCCTAATGGCTAATATATCGTACTCCTTAATCTCGGGCTCGAGTTCGACTGTGGTTGAAAATTTATTTTATTTTATATCAGCCCTGGAAAAACCCTCCTGAGGCCGACCGAGCCTCTATAAAGTGGATACCTGGTCCTTCATTGGGTTGAGTAAAAAAAATGGATGCTCATCACTGCATCTAGTACAACCGTTTTTCAAGAAACGACTTTGCCAAGTCTCTCCATTCGTCGTAGTTGTAGACGGATTTTATAATCACAATAACTAATTGAAAAGTATTCGATATTACTGCGTTATACATGGATTTTAATTTTTTTTTGTTTTATTATTTAATCCGAAGAAACATTGTTGGCTTTATTACTTTATTCATTTTCACATATCTTTCATCCAGAAGAAAAATGTCTATTCAAAAATACTACTATCGAGGCCAAAAAAGTTCGTTTTTACATCATAAAACTATAAGACTCAGAAGGCGTATATAGGAGTATGCGAGTAAAATACTTCAGAACCAAAATGAAGAGAGGTAAAGATGAGGGAATAAATAATTACAAATAATTAAAAAAAAATAAAAAACAGCACAAAAGAAGACACACTGCATAATTGTTATATGAAATATTTCCTAACATACTAACGATAACTCGGTACGCCAGAGGTAAACTATCTTAAGTAACATTTTTTAAGCACTATAAGCATTTTCTAAGTTTGAGATAGCACTGTGTTGCTTGTTATAAATAGTGGTCAATCATCATATTTGAAGTGTTGCGTATTTTATTACCATTTTAGCATATTTACAGTACTTATACACGAAAAATAGGCCCAGAATAATGTAAATAAGATAAATAAAATCAAAATTAGCAAAATCGGACTTACAGCAGATCACCTCTTGACTTACAGAACGATAGGTTACCATTGTTGCGGTTTTCAATAGCAATAGCAAATACATATTTCTTTTAAAAACATGCGCTTGTTTTTCATTGATACATCAAACATATTTAACAATATTCACCTTTTTACTTTCGAAATCAATTGGTCTCTGAGCACTTCAGGGCAGAAGGATCAGAAACTAGAAGAGGTGCCCGATTGTCGACCTTGCGGTTTTCCTGGAAGGCAGAGTAGTCAGCACTGTGATCCACTCCGACCACTTAATTTATTCTCTACGTTGTGCCAGGTACTGATGTCAGTGTTGATTGGGCGCAAGAATCCTATGTCAACCTACGGTATTCATCCCACTAATTTTGGGTCATGAAAATTGTATTAAATTAAGATAAATTTTTTTTTTTTTAAAGAAAAGAAAGAAATATAATAGCACCGTTTCTTGCTTTAAAGATATTGCTGATTTTCAACGTAGGAACACGTTTCAAGTTGAAAACAAATGAGAAAACCAGTAATAATTATGTTTAAAAGTCGAGGACCGCTCGTATATTGAACGACAGATATACAAACACTACTACGATACCAAATTCAGACAAACTAATCGAGAAAACAACTTGCAATATTTCAACCACCCTAAAGGAATACATTACAGTTTATTTCAAGTGTAGCATAGGGAATAACGTTGGGGTAATAGAGCAGTGCCTAGACTTGATATCGCATCGGACCATTAGTTCTGACTCCATTTCGCCCCTGGGCATTTTTTCCCGACTGTTAGGGAAAATCGAACCCCAGTTGAGCCGAACATCAGGAGACCGACGCCTGGCATTGTTCCATTATCTCTAGTGGTTACTTTTATCCGCCCTGTGTTTCCTCCCTAACGGCGAGACAAAAGGGATCGTTTCGGGACACACTGCAACACAGAGAGGGCGAAAATAACTCTGCTATCCGATTTCGTCGTTACAGTTAATCGAGGCCGGTGACAATAAATATGAATACCAATTACAGTTTATATTTATCATTGTATATTTATATTTTATTAATTTAACAATATCATATATTTGTACAAAAGGCCTCGTTCTTGATACCCCTAATGAATTCAGGGAAATGAACACTTGTATTCATGGCTGGTAGTCAAAAGCGGAATTAATACACCATAAACAATAATTATGTTTTATAACCACTTAAAGTATTGTGAATGAGATAAAAAAAAGTACAATTAAGTTGAAGGACAATTATAGCTGGTTAATTGGTAACATTTACGTTCTCACGTCTCTAATTGCGTCTGGGACTTAATTCAGGCTAGATTTCTCCGCCATTTTAGTAATGAAGCATCATCATCACATTCAATACAGATCGCTGCATTGCGACCATTACACCTGCGTGTCCTAGATCCCTCGGGTCTCCTTTGCGAGGAAATGCTAATTAAGATAAGAGCGCTCCTAGCCCCTAAGAGGGCGAAAGTGATGAGCCTTTCTCCATTCGCCCGTCAACAACAGTCGTTCACGGGCCCCATTACACCGATAGTTATCGAACGGCAATCAGTCTATCGATTACTGAGATTACTCCGTTTCCCTCTTTGGCGAAAGAAAGCGGAAAAAGTTCCCCTTATCTTCTGGTATCGCCATCCAATCGGAAAAGGTACTTTTTTCGTAAATGGCGGATCGGAGACGTTGGTTTCAAATGTTAACTGTTAATTTAAGAGACTATAAAACCTTCAGTCTATTTCCAATCTTATATTTCTGCGCCCATTTATAATTTAATTATACGTTATCGTTTCTATTAATTTGAGCAAGGACGTAGAACTGCATCGGCTGCGCAATTAACCGTACCATTACAAATTAATGTCGTGATTATTATTGCTTTACATTCTTCAGAGAGCACTGGGTTTGTTGACCTTCCCAGCCAGCATTGTGGTAGCGTTACTGAACACCTCTACTATCTGCTTTATTAGCCAACTCACCCCCCCGGTTGCAAAATAGCACAGATATTATATATCAGTGGTGCAACTCGGGGTGGCAAATGGCCTGACACTTTCACCTCCATTCTACCCAATGGCGAATGAATGCGGTTATGCAACAAAAAATATTAATATCTGAGATTATATCTGCTGGACCAGTAGGTGTAGTGGACGTTTGCGTAACGGTATACCAACACTATTCGGAAATATAGAACGTTATAGAATTGGCGTTGATGAAGATAGCTCGTCGAATATGTGAATCAGAACGGAGGAGAGAACCGGAGGAACAGGAAGTAGTGTCTAGAGACCTCGAAATCAGACCGCAGTGTCATGAAGGCAGTGGTTTGCAAAACCATTAATGGCTGCCCACTGTCCTTCTTATGTGCTTTTTTGTCTTCGGTCGAAACGTCCCACGGGGAGTAGATGATGAAGAAATATCTTCTGGTCAAAGGATTACTGTCATTATGTTTACTCAATAATTTTAAATTGCCTTCAATTTTCCGCACTGTTTCACCCTATACCGTTTCCCACATCAGAAAGTATTCTATACCTATATTTCGTTACCTTGGTATTTTCTCGCCTCACTGAAATTACTCTACCACAACAATACTTAACGACCGGACATTTTAAAACTCTTTTACTTGCTTCGAAATTTCGTTTTCTTCGATTGGAAAATAAGTTCGCAACAATATGCTTTATATTAATTTAATTATTTTAAAGGAGATATTTCCCATTCTCAAAAACATAGGTAACAGGATCAGTTACCTATTCCCGATTTCGTTACTTTGCAATAAGATTGTCCTAACTAAAAATTAGCATATTATGGAAAAACAACTTTAGAGTTTTATTTCATTGTGAATGGAGAAAAAGATTTTAAAGCTTGATTTATAAAGTATTTTATCTGAAGATGTAGATTAAAAAATTTAACTCCGAAAAGTTATAACTTAAGATAAAACTCTTTTGTAGTTATAATGAATTATTTTTGAGTAAGGGCTTTACTATGATAAGCGATCTCTGTCGATTGAAATGTACGCTATGGAAGTAAAAACTACTTTATTGGTAAACTCAATTTTCACGGATAACTTGAAAATGCGATGTTCTAATTTAGTGTACATTCTTCTTGAAGCAATTACCAATCTCTTTTTTCAATGGATTTTCAGAAGCTATTGTATTCCTAAAATATGTTTCAGTTTGTATAAAGACAAATTGTTGAAAGTTACAACCATTGTTTATGCTATAAAACCATAACGATCGTAGAATTTTTTTTTTCTAAAAATATGTTATATGCGTTATATTTTTCAAATCAGACTGACCTACAAAATATTGTAAGTTCTGAGAAGAAATGTATCACTCGATTTTAGAAACAAAATAGTGAATAATCAACATCTTGGAGAGTAGTCGACCAAAAACCATTAGAAATAAAACAGTCATATAGACAACAAAATTAATAAAACTGCAAGAGCCGATCTTGATCCGTTTTTATTAAAGTTATTGTTAGACTGTGCAGTATATTTAGAATGCCTCTTTAACAGTTCCTGAACATTTCTAAATACTTCTCGTTCTTAGCGAATTCTTAAAGTTCCTTCGAAATAATTCTGTGCATAGAAGACTACAAAAATAGAGTCGACGACGTGGCATTTTTAAAAATATTTTTTTTTATGGATTGATAAAAAAATACAGTTCATAAAATATTTCTGAAATAGTTAATCAGATAATAATTAATATATCGTAAAATCAGAATTTACCAATTAAATGTTGTGACTCATTGTCAGAAATAAAACTGAATCAGAGTGTATAAAATCTTTTAGTTTTTTTTCTTCCTCGGTATCAAATATAATAAAGAATGAATCGATATTGATTGATGATAGCCGTGTAACCTTTCCGTTCCAGGTTGCCGAACAAAATCTGATAATTGGGGTGAAGTTGAACCGGCCCTACAATTATTAGTGTAATCTGTCCTGTGTGCGCTGGGCCAAGCAACAGGTTTCGTCGGTGAAAACATTCTCCATCAGATAATGCCCTACTTTGTCAAAACCGTTTCCATCATCCTAATAGCCATGTTACTTAATACTTTGGAATTCCAACTGCCAAATGAACCTTCTAAATTACTATTATTATTTAATGCATTTTTATAACCAATAACAAACAAATTATTTATTTTCTATTAACAGGTATTGTAATATCACTATCTGTTTATAGTCAATTCAATTTTTAGAGTGATGATTTTTTACATTTAAGAATGATAGATGACGACATATAGAGAAATTTGCATATTTATAAAAATAAAAAGAAACATGAGTACAATATTAACACATGTATTTAGCCCGAGAATCCTCACACTAAGCTCTTCCTAAGCAGGACTTTTGGAGGTTCAGCTCTTGCATCTTGCTAAAAGTTAAATCCTTTAAAAGCCAGTGGAGGCAAAGTGAGTAAAGGTAGAGATATGTAAGTGTATGTAAGTAAGTAAGATTGTAATTCGGTGAAATGAGCTTCCTGGCACAATGAAAAAAATGGAGTTCATTTCAGTGTGGAGCACAATTATTGTTGGTAGGATTTAAAATCTGAAACGTTTAATGCTATTATATTTATATTTCTCCCCCACAATCGAACCTGTCGTTCAGGAATGTATCAGAATAACCTTGTAAATTAGTAGAAAATTAACACAGTACTTCCGTAACAGACTCTCAATTAATTTAGTTATTCCTAGATTACGCAATCATATTCTTGAGACAAACATTATTACACCTCGGTAACAAACCGACTGAAGTGTTAATGATACAATTACCTCGGACAAAAACAACTTCTCTTGTTCTTCATTTTATGACCTTTCAACTATTAAGTAAAAAAATAATACGAATTAGAAAAAAAAAAAAAGGTGTCGTTCATCGTCAGTTTATTATCCATTGGGATTCATTGTCGTTTTATTATAGGTTGGAGAGGGTTCATGTATATGGAACAGCCAGCTTAAGGATTTCTTTTGTAAGGACCTGTGTCCTTTCTCATCGTGAGAATGTGCCAGAGCAGCCTGCCTCACGGAACTGTCAATGGTTTTCGGATTCGGGAGAATTTCCCTCCTCGTTTTTGAAAGTAAATAATTTAAAAGACCTGTTAAATTAAATTTTGAAAAATCTGAATCACAGTGAGACCTGATATAGTAATATCGCTCTCAAAACCTTATTTTTTAATTATTGCTATTTTGAAAAAATAATTATATTACAAGGAACTAGGCCAAAGATGGAACCTGAGAATGTAAATAAAAGACACCTTGATTGTATACAATTATCATTAAATCCAATGCTTTCGTCTTCGTCTCATTCTTATGTTTGAGCCTCTTAGGAACTGTTATATTTTATTGTGAGTGAATAAACCACCTAAATTAAAAAAAAAAATATTTTAGTCAAAGGCAGGTATATAGACACTATTAAAAATCTATCAATGCATTTTTATAAATTCATAAGGGGCGAAATTTATGAACATAAAGTTTATGTTTTTCAAAAATACCTTTTTCAATTTTGCGCAAAAGTTTCATAAATATGTAAATTCAGTGTTAAGTGGAAGCTTTTGTGAAAATATATCTAAAGATAAAAGTGTGAAACTCTTGCGCCAAATTTAAAAAAATATTCTTTTTTATGCTAATAAATTTCGCCCCACCTTATAAATTTATGAAAACGCATTAGTAGATTTTAACTAGGACCAATATACCTAGTTTTACCTGGATGTTTTTAATTTAGGGGATTTATAAGCTCACAAAAAAATATAATGATATAAAATATTATATAATATAATATATATAATCCCAAGAAGCTCAAAATTAAACTGAAACTAAAACGAAAACATTGGATTTACTGTTAATTGTAAACAATTAAAGTACCTTTAATTTACATTCTCGGGTTCGATCTTTAGTCTAGTTCCTTTAAATATGATTATTTTTTCAAAATAACAATAATACGAAAAAAAGGTTTTGAGCGCGATATGATTCTAGCAGGTCTCACTGTGCGACATTTGCAGTCGTATGTTAGGGCTAATTATTAGCATCAGATGGAAATAATTGAATGAATAGCGGAATTGATGTAAAAAATTATATATGTTATTTTAATTATCATATAACAATGTTGTGAATAACAAAATCAAATTTTTGAAAAATGGTTTTGACAATTACCATTTATTTTAAAATCACTTTCATTTGTAAATTAAAATTCACTAATATAAAAGGTGATTTTTTTTTTGTCCTTCAAATTACATAGTCGGATAATTATATATATATATATTTATATATATGATAGAATAGCAAAAAAAATTTATTCTGGGATGAGGTCCCTTAAAAATAACAAAGTTCACAAAAATAATAATTATTTCTGGCCAAAAGACTTATTACGGTAAATAAATAAAAAAACATTAAATATATACAATGCATAGTTACCAAAAACATATTTAAAAAAATGAAGAATAGTGAAACAATAGTTATCCTACTAAAAAAAAAAAGAAAAAATTATCCTTTATAATCATTTATAAAAATATCTAGCAATAAATAAAAGATTCTATATACACAAACTTATATCGGAAATAAACAACATAAGGTTATGTTATAAATATATGTTATGTTTATATATATATATATATATATATATATATATATATATATATATATATATATATATATATAATAAATATGTTCTACGCATGTTATTTAGGAGGAAACTGTTTAGCTTTGTTCTTTTCAGTGTTCACTATAATGTTTGAAATATGTAAACTATAGAGCTGGTTGTAGAAAACAGTATTTTTAAACATGAGATATGAACATGAAAAAAGGGTAAAACTAATTTACTAGGACTGTTTGGTGTCTATGTAATTTCGATTTTACAATTCTGAAACAATTATTTCGATAGTTGTTGTATTGAAGGGACTGAGAAGTTAATAACTATCCTAACAGTCTGTTCAGGTATCTCTAGTTGATGACCTATAGACTGCAAAGGGTTACGAAGTAACGAGATAGTTAGTAACTTAGTCTGACTAAATTCAACCCGATGAAATAGTACCCTTGAAAAAGCCTTTCAACGAAGACGAAGCTCTATTGATTTCAGTTGTACTATTCAAGAAACCACTATAACCCGAGGGCTTATTCAGGAGCTTTATTAATTACGGTAGTCATTGCCTCCTATATATCATTGGTCATTATACCGTCCAAGGCAGCCATTATAAATATTAAAAGGAAGAAGATAGAAAACGTTAACAAACTCCTGCCGACCATCGCTCCCTTTTAGCTTCCAAAATTACTGTTATCAATCCGTGAAACATATAAAGGAAGCGGGGTATCCATTTAGAGGTTCTTATCTTTGCCTGCAGATTTCGTTGCTGTCTTGGGACCTTTACTATATTGTATAGTAAGAGTAACTTTCGAGAAGTTCCATGTTTGAAATATGACTTATGAACTGATTTATTCTGATTTACAAGCCGCATTTAGTCCCAACCAATGAAAGTATTATTGTTATTATTTAAATCTAATTTGGCCGTCGTGAATAATAGATAGGCCTTAGGTATGTTACAAAAATATTGATATATCGATATATTTGTTTGTATTAATTTATAACATTTGTCAATAAAAAAATATTTATGTATATTGTATACTAGGAACTAGTAAAAACATGAAGTAAGTTGCTTAAAAAAGAAAATAATAATATGTTTGATAGGTTTCAGCCATTATTAATTCAATTTTGTTTTTTTTTCCTTTTTTTTTTTCGATACTCAGATTTTAATATCGATATTACGATATATTGAGTTTAAACTGTCCGAAAAAATATCGATATATTACTTTTAAAATATCGATATATCGAACTACTATTGCGATAAATTCGATAACTATCAATACAATATTCATATTTTTTTCGATACTCTCGCCCCTAATAGAAACCCCCGTCCCGATCTCGCTAGGTCCTATTCTTTTTTCATTTAGAGCAAAAATAATTTTCAATAATTGGTCATTTGTAAATTATACTTGATTAAATTATACAGAATAAATATTTACTCATAACGATTATTTTATTTTAACAGAAACGTTGTTAATATACGTTTAACGTAAATATGAAAAATATAATTTCTTTTTTAACTGTATATGAATAAGTCTAAAGAAAAAATAGGTCTTATTCTTCCACATTAATTTTAGAAATATTTAAATTGAATATAAGGAACCATTGAAAAATACACTATACGTCAAAATTCCTAATTTTTGAGATGCTTATAATAGCATATGTTCGAACATAAAATAATGATAAATAATTAAAATAATATTGTGTTTTTTTAAATATTAATTTTAGAATTATTTAAATTTAATATAAGGAACTATTTAAGAAATTCGTTGTGTGATATAATTCCCATATTTTTTTCGGTGATGTTTATCGCGGCATAATAATTTTAAAAAAATAATTTTTCATTAAACTTTCAATGACTAGTATCTCCATCCTAATAAGAAAATGTTCGATCGTTTGAGGTTGCATTTTTAAATCTTATGTATGTTAATTGTATCAGTAATTATTGCAATCAATAAGTGATACTAAAATATAATGACGTGATTATTATATGTAACAATAAAACTATGGTAAACCATATTGTAACTGTAATTAATATATATCTCCTTACACTGACTTATGAAGAAAAGCGTCAAGGATGAATGAAACATTAGAGCATTTAATATGGAGAGTGATTTACAAAAAATAATGATAAGACAAAAATCTTAAAGACAAAAAATTCGTAAAGCTTCCCCTCAAACTTCATTTAAACACCACTTATTTCTGCATCTCCTCAAATATCAATCATCCGCATCTATGTAAAGAATGCATGTTTATGTATATATATATATATATATATATATATATATATATATATATATATATATATATATATATATATATATATATATATATGAATTAGTAAACATAGCTATTTTAAATTTGAATATGTATTTTCATACCTTACTTTATTTTTCTCTTTTCCTATAATTTAATTGTTTGTTCATTTTTATTGTTTCTTCTAGTAGACAATGACCCCCAAAATTCTCATTTATTCAAAAATAACAAATAAAACAGCAATCGTGTTTAAAATAAAGGATTCTAACCGTCAATCTTTTTAAAACAGCAGTTTATCCCAATAACCTCATTCAAGGGATAAGAGTGACACGCCATGCAAAAAACTCAAAAGAGATAGATGAGGGTCCCTCATGAGCAGCCATTTTCATTTATTTGAAGTCAGGAGGTCCTGCCATCCCTCGTGCTGCAATACCTCATTTATTCGCCATTGTTTCTTACCGAAAAGGACTTACTCTCTTCAATAAGAAACCTATATAAACAAAAAAGATTCCTTCGAAAAAACTCTTGCTGAGCGTGAATGAACTGGAAAAGCTATTCCATTCACCACAAGGTGAACGCTACAGCCGAAACTTCGCGGCATTCATGTCTCAATGTCGTGGTTAAACCTTCACGGGCTTTCAGTGCGTATTAAAGAGCTTCTAATAGGCAGTTACGCTCGAAGGCATTAACGTTAATGGAAACAAAAATGGAGCGAGATAAAGAACTATTTCGAAAACGAGCGCGCCATCTTTCTGGAATCATGAGAAGATTAAAGAATCATTACGCGGCTATAGCTTCCGACGGCTGCAAATTCTCAGGAACCTTTGGCCGGCGAGATGTGATCGCCCAAGGATTTGCATTCAATACCACACGCTAAACACCAGTCCCTATAACGAGAGCTATTCTTTTATATATCCACAGCCTCCTTTATTTCCGACCGGTTTCCTCCTTTTGCGTTGTGTCCTCTGTCCACTGCCGCTTCAGATCCGAGATGTGATTGGTCGGCTGTAGCACAATTCTTCGGCAGGAATCACTAAGTCTCTTGTTCGGTGGAGAATTTGTATGAAAACTTGGTCTTCTAAATAGCAAGAATTCATTCGAAGTCTCAAGACCTAAGCAAATATGGTAGCATGGGAAGTTGCCATGTTGGTTTCACATTATCGATTTTGTATGTAAAGTGAAATTTTCACTTCACTTCAGAAATTTTCGTCACTTTTTTGTTCTCGGTTGATTTAAACCATGAAACTTGTTTGTAATTGTGATTAATTATTCTCTCACGTTGGATTGTGAAAATCTGTATTGCTGAGGAAAGACGATAAATTGTATTCTTTCGAGAAATATATATTTGAAAGTATTTTGTTTTTAACAATTTTTGCTTCCACAACCTTCAAAATGTAGCTAAATGCGGACATTATCAAAAATGTTCATTTAAAAGATTTTCCAGGACTTCTCCGAACTGGGAATACTATTCAAACAATTCTCATATCTGTGTCAAACCCATTTCGCCATCTAGTAGCATTATGATAAAAATAACATTATGGCTGGATATTCTAAAAGGAGGCCAATCTCAGCTAAATTTAACTCTGCCTTCTTAACAATTACGTGTTATCGGAGTGCACAGACTTTGTAACAGCTATTTCTGTACGGTGATCGTTTCGCGTTTGACTCTCAATCAACCTTGTCTAAAAATCAACTGAAGAATGAGAACCCAAAAAGAAGAGATTCTTGAACTTTGCAAGACCATATAAAGTAGTAGGATTAATCATAAAGAAATAAGCGTTACTTGGATTGAAATGAACTCAAAATTATAAATGCAATAATTTACTTAAATGTAATTAGGGATTGATAAATTATTTGCCACTTCTATGATATTATTTTTTATTGAAAACTAATTTCAAATGTTATACCATCATGTGGACGTCAACTGCTTAAATGTAATGTTGCCGAAATGTTATTTTTCAATAATATATTGGGTTGTGTTAGTTAAAAGTTGTCATAAGTGTCCTTGATTACTCCATGAAAACTTTGTTCATATCAGTAATCTTAATAATGAACTGAGCCCTATGTATCTGTACACGTTCGTATATAATAGTGCAACAACTTCGCCAAAGAGGCATTCAATTATTCAGGTTGTTTAATTTAATTTGATTTGATATTGTAAGATTATGAAATTATAAATAAACCTCGAGTTGCATTTTTGAGTTAATAAATACATACATATATATCGACTTTAAAGACATTATCTTTGGCTAGCCTGCACCAACTGAACTTTGCACTGTTTCACACCTCGTTCCTTGTAGGTTCTTTGTATCTTCCGTTAATTGAATCAAGTGATCTTCAACTACTGCGGCATTCTGTTAGACTTTTATAGATGCTTTAAAGGATTACTTCGCATAATATACCGCACACCTTAACCTCGTTAAATGTCTTAACGCCGTGTGATAATGGCTGAACAGTTTCTTCTAGCAATTCCTCATCCCCACCGTTTCTTTGTATTGCATTTAACACTCGATGGTTCTTTTAAGTTAAAGGACTCATTTCAATTCTCTCAACTCTGGAGAGAATATGTTTTTGTTTCCGATTTTTAATTCTTTTATTGAGATTATAGCTAATGAGTTCCTTCAAGGATTTTCATTTGTCCTTCGCATGCTTAAGTGCTGATACTAGGCGTAGGGTAAGGAGGGACTTATAACTGTCTTTCTTATTTCATCTAACATCCCCTAATTTTAATTATTTTTGTTAATGTTTACTTATTTATTTTAGTAACTTCTTATTTTTCTAATGAAGCTGAATGTTCCAAAAATATTCTTTTGGAAGGATTCTCAAGACATATGTGTTCATCTCTCCTAGTCAACATTGCATTGCCCGTTTTCATTAAAAAACAGTTCACAGAAATACTTATCAATCCTCACAAAGAATATGAAACGTTAAACCAGTTTAGAAGTCAATTGAAGAAGTTCAATAATCAAAACTTAATGCCTCTACGAGGTAAAATGTATCAAATCCTTTTTTATGTTTAGGGAACGTGATCAACTCCCGACCATACATTGCACCAAAACACACGCATAAATCAGACTATTCTGAAATTATCATGCTTCTGGCTTTTGAGGGGAGCTCGAATAAAATTCAGTTCCCTCCTCCCCGTTTTTGCCGCCGAGCGGTCCTTAAAACAAGAAATATTATGATTTTTTTTTTTTATGAAGGGATGAGATGGTCTTCCTGAAGAAGAGATGCAAAGTGGGTCGAAACATCAGATCTTTAATAAATAGTTTTTACTATTTGTGTTCCACTTTTGGACCGCCTCCCGGACCATCTCATTCCCCTTCATTAGTTCTATGGTCAACCATTGATTATTCAATACGATTTTTTTTTAAATTTAATAGTCGAACAATAGAATCGTTATTTGTCAAAAGTTATACAATGAGAAAAATAAATATAAGAAGAATAAAATGAACAAAAATGTATTGCATTGAATTTTGATTATGAAACTAATCATTGTTAAAAACTATGTTAAGGCTAAAAACATAATCGGAATATTAAGTTTTACAGTTTGAAAAAGCAAAAAAAAAAAAACTTTCTCAAAAGCCTCCTACAATTTTCCGATTTTAACTCAACTTCTATTAAAGTTTAATTCAAGTTAAGTATGGGGGGAAGCACGTGGCCTCCTCCCCTTCCGCCCTCGTCAACGCTATGAAGCCTATGAACTAGAAGATATTTTTGACCTATGCCCAATTAACACTGCTTGCCGTCATTATTACCTATCTACCTCAATTATTTAGAATTAATAATACTTATTTTCTTTTGAATTTATTTCATTACATTATATAGGCAGTGTTGTGGATTAAAATCGTTTATTGTTAATGGATAATTTACTGGTCTGCTTATGTACTGAAATTATATTCGTCACAGTTACCAGATATTACTAACTAATCTTTATAAATACATATTTTTAATTTTTTATAATTATTATAATCATTATTTATTAACAAAAAATGAGTACATATATCCTATTTGTACTGTATGCCCGCCCATACTTATATGTGTTTAGATGGTTTTTGGGGATGGACTATTGTTATTCGAAAATATTATTATCAGACGTATTGTGAATAAATATTTTCCTCTATATTAATTTTCATTATTGTTTCTTGAATTATATTTTTCGACGTTTCGGGGCATTTTTCCCATCATCAGGAAATCTATATTACGATATTAAGTAACACATCAGTTGTAATTAATAATTTCCCATTTGCAAATATCAATATTATAATTTCTTATCTCATTTTTTACCTCCCATCAGTAGCTATCTTATTATTCGTTTATTCTATTCCATCCATATATATTAATATTGTGTCAGTTTTTCAAATATAAAAATTACATATTTTACAAAGAATAACTATATTAAAACTGATCCATTCCAGAGCTTCAATGCTTTGTTTTTAATTTTAATCGGTATTCCTATTTTTTATTTTATTTTTTTGTTTAATTTATATTAATATTGTTGATATATTTTGTTATACTATATTTCAGTAGCAGAGGGAGGGGAGGAGGAGAGGGAGATTGGGGGATATATTCACCTCCTCCCCCCGAAATGTAAGGAAAAAAAATAAAGTTTGTATTTTAAGTAATATTTTGGGTAATTTTTAACAATAATTTTTGATCCAATTTTAGACTTGTCCTTAAAACTAACTCCGAATTACAGAAATATAGGTGATTACCTGCCTTCTTATTATTAAATCTCTCCCTAAATAAATTTAAATCCCCCCTCGAAAAATGGCGCCTCTGCCATATTTAATTTGTTTATGATATCTGCATAATTTGAATTCATATTTTCAGTATCTGTTTTGGAAAGCAAAATCATAAAGATAGCAACAATTAGACAAATAGTAGAAGGGAGGACTTGAAATTAATAGATAATAAAGAAAACATTCCAAGAAGTTATCTGATGATGAATGGACTAGTTTCCTTGTAAAATATATAATTTTTATTTTTGAAAACTGACAAAATATTAATATACATACATACATATATATATATATATATATATGGAATGGAATCAACAAATAATAAGATAGCTACTGATGCGAGATAAAAAATAAAATATGATTATAGTGTTATTACTTGGAAACGTAAAATTATTAATTACAAATGAATTTTTATTTAATATTGTGATTTAGATGTCCTGATGATGGGAGAAATGCCTCGAAACGTCGAAAAATGTGATGTAAGAAGCTATGAATGAAAATTAATACAGTACATTTTAATCACAAAATGCCTAATAATATATATATCTAGATACATAACTTCCAAGATATAATTTTTTTTTTTTAATTGGGAAAATATTATATATTTGAAATAGCTTGTTGCAGTTAACTTTATTTATGTATGGGGCCTTTCCCGAAAACAAATAAACCAATTATTATGTCAATATTGCAAAAATAAATATCGGCAACTCCTTTAATTCTGGATACATAGTAATATAAATTAAAGATAGAACAAATATATATAAGCAGACTGTTGAATCACTGTCTGAATCATCAGTTGTTTTATTCAATTGTTTGACGATGACAGACCTGAGTCAGCCATAAAGCACATTGTGGATTCCGTCAATTATATGATCTCACTATGAACAATGACAGTAAATTGCTGAAGGTATTCTTCCTCAATAAAACATTTCGTATTGTTGAAAGTTTGTTTATAATTAAAGATTGATTTCTAACTTTGACCAATAGTTTTTATGTAGAGAAATATTTTATATTATTCTGTAGTACCTATAAAAAAAAAATGTAAATTCTCGCTAGATGATGTTTCGATTTATTTTTTATTAATTCTTCTTATTAAGACCCAACTAATTTATTTATAATGATTTTTATTTTATCAGCAACTTATATTATATTAGGGGAAGTTTGGTTGACCGTGGATATAATTAAGAAAGAAGTTGGTCGGGGGGGAGGGGGGAAGGAAGGGGGGGGAGGGGGTGCGGTCCAAGAGTAAGACACTTATATTACTTCATGACTTTTATTTTATTCTTCATGAATTATATTAGTTATTTATATTCAGCAACTTTCACGTTTTCTTTATTATTTTATGTTTCAGCTGTTCAATCATTCTTCAATATCTAATTTGATTTATAAAACTCTTGGTATCCAAAAAAATTTATTTAAAAAATCTATTCTGAAGTTTGCTCCATTTCTAGGGATCTCTCGTTGTCCAAATAAAAATTCACAGTTTTGCAAATCATAGTCCGAAATCTTGGAAAACACTATCTATTTATCTAGAAAAAATCTTTTAAAATCGTTGTATGAAGATAAATTTAGTAAATAAGAACCGACCATTGTTTGTTCAATTTTTTTTTTTTTTTAGTATGTTGATGAATAGTAATATTATTGTTACTTTTTTTGCTGGCTCCAGACCAAGATATCAAAACAGAACAATTTGTCCCTTATTTTTTGTTCTGTGGGTCGTGTCTTAAATTATTACGTCTGTATGTACACGACTGTTCGTTCCTTCCAAATAGTCTAGCATAGGTACATTTTCCATGGCCATTAATGTTTGATACTGGGATCAATTGGCCCTGAAACGTTTCATATTATTTATAAAAATAATTAAAATGAAAAAAATAATTATTAATTAATTAATTTAAAAAAATAAAATGAATGTTAATGACATTAACTGGTAGCTGAGAAATTACTACGTACATACGTAAAACGAACTCACGTATTTGCTTTTAAAAAATGCCATAAATAACTTGACGTTAAACTTACTATCAACCTTAACATTTTTTTGATAAGTATGCGTATTTGAAATGTCATTTGTTGTGAGTAACCTGATATGTTATGTTATATATGTATATAACAATTCTAGATATTATTTCTTATCTTATTTTACTATTATTATTTATTACTTCTTTTTTTTATACTATAAAAATTAATAATTATTATATCAAAGGAATTCAATAATGTTTTTAAGACTTATCAAAGCTATAAAGTCGACTTGGCATTATTTATATCGCACCCCCGCAAAAAAATTCACACAACTCAAAAATGTATTATTTGAGAAAATCAACTTAAAGAATACCTTACTGTAAAACTTATATTACAAGCTTCTTTTTCAGTTAAGTATTTACCGCCATAATTGCTTACCTGAAATTTAAAAGAAGTTTGTACTATTTAAATATAACTTGTATAGCATTTTATACGTTGATTATTCTCAAATCCTGCGTTTTTAAGTTGTGTCACTTTTCTTGCAAGGGTGCGATATGGAAGAAGGGCATTGAAGGTAGCCCTAAAAAGGAGATTAATCTTGCGGCTTTGTCGAGGCCTAGGGTCGGGTGAGAGATTTCATTTTTTGGTCGGTCACACCCACAGTTATTTATTGACGACTTTGGAAGCCAAACTTTGACGGCTCAGGGTCATTTTTAATAAATCAGGACTCATATTTGCCAATTCGTTTTCCAAGCGAGATGAAAATGTTTAAAATGTATGAAACTTAGTGGAAAAACAGGAATGATATAATCAATCAGTTTTCGAAAATTCTCAGTACTCAATACATCCTATTCTGAAAAAAAAAAAATGTATGTGTGTATCAGAAAATCTATTTTAATAATATAGTATTTAATAGGAGATTATAAAAATTTCTGCAAAAAAAAAAGTATTATTCAATTTATTTTTGTAACTTCAACTAACTATTCGGTGTACTTGCGGCTCCAATAGTTGCTATGCGGCAAGGTATACCTGAAGCGCCTGTCGGTGTCAAGATTGTCAAGGCACATAAGGCCTTCTTACTACTTACTGCATTACACACTTATGAAGGTAGTCCTTTCCTTTTTTATTTCTATATTGCGTTAGGAACACTAATGATCTGTTATCAAATATAGTAAACACATTATTTATTACATTTTTTTTTCATTTTTTTTATTAACGACAAAGAAATTTGACATCTGCAAAGTATACTGGCAATAAGTAAATTTGAACTCCTATCCGGATATTGGTTAATATCTCTTGGGATTCTGTCATATTCATAAAAATTAACTTATGTTTTTAAGACAACAATATTATAATTTCAGAACTACATCACTTAAGATGATAGTATACCAATATTAAGTGACGTATTGTTTTGATGAAAAATAATCTTGACCTCATAAGGCGCGTCAGGGATGCTATGCTTTACGACTATCCGATACGCAAGTTACACCGAACTGACTATATTCATTGCCGATCTCGAATTGATTATTTTTAATCCTAAGATCGCCCCGAATCTTCAGCAAACATGTTTCAATAAAAGTTTTAAAGTCCCAATGGCCATCTAATAATTTGTAGTATTTAAAGAAGATATCCTTAAAAACATATTCTTTCTCTTTTTATTTTTCCGCTAATTCGCAAAAGCGGTTTTTATGGAGCTCAATAAATGTAAAGCTTTTCATTTTATTTTCTTTGAATAGTAAATGCTGTTAAGACGAAGGAAATCCACTGATAAAGGAATTTTAGGATTTTTGATCAAATGATCACCATGACATTTAATTTTTTTTTTTTTAATTTGCTAGATGGTTAATGTAAACTCGATACTACACATACACAACAGGAGAAACTCATCCGATTTTCAAGTATATAGGATTTCTTCTTATATTATTAAAACAATTATGTATAATTGATTAGTAAAAAAGCATGATGCAGATTTCTTTATTGAGACTGGTTGTCCCTAGTTGATTATGGCATTTTATAACATAAACAGCAATTTCATGGTAGAAATTTGATAATTGAATTTGATTGTATCAGCTTATCTAAACATTAGTGGCTAACTAGTATAGTGCGACAAACGATAAAGTAGCTTACGCAAGAATATATCGAAATGGGAACAATAGGACTGCAGTGCTGGTCAGAGGTTAATGACGAAGTGAATCCAATGTTTCGCAGTTGCTCGCCAAGCATTTTCTTTTCTTCGTTAAATGAGACTTATATCCGAACATAATACTAAGAATAAATTTATAATTAATTATAATGGTTTATTTAAAAAACAGCATCTGCATAAATAGTGAATATTACTAATCGGTACCGCGATGTTTTGGTCCATTTTCAAACAGCATAGCTATTCATCTGAAGGTGGGTTTGCACGCTTGCTAAACCATGGCAAGAGCCCACATGCACATGGCTCGCCAATGCTTGCATGTGTTAGTGGCCGATCCGGTATGGTGTCGGTTTTTGGATACCAATCAAAGGAAGCTTGTGGCAAAGGCCACAGAAGTGTTAGTATAACATCCACACATTTTTTTATTTAATTGTTTCATTTTAAAATATAAAAAAGTTTAAAGAGGTTTAAACCGAAAATAATATCTGACATAAGTTCGACATCTGCCATGCTTACTTCTATGGAAATCGATATTTGACATTTGTTTGTTTCTTTGTCAGCCAAACGGTTGTAGATGTTCGGGACCTGCGGCAAATGTTTAAGCGTGAAATCCCACCACAAGACACGGAACAAAAGAATTGACTTGCAGTGGATCGGTATGAGAGACCGAAACTGTGTCTCCTTTGCAGTTTCGTCTCAGTGCTCAGTATTGTACCACTCGCACGTGGATACTTTTTTAAAAGTATTTTTATTCTTTGCCAACATTTATTTTAAAAATTCAATATGGATGAATAATTAATTAGTTATTAAACTATGAATATTAAAATGTCTCTTCTTGTACAAACAACTGGCTAGAATGGGAACTCGCTGGAGACTGTCTACAGGAGACTTTTTATGACATACGCATCTCTCACACCGATCTCCTCCGTGTGAACCAAGCTTTACTTTTTTTACTGTAATCCAAGTTTTTCCTCGGATCTTTAAAAGCCAATGTTTGTTTTTATTTTTTTTAAATAAAAAGGAAATAAATAAACTAACAATAATTTTTTCTACATCAACGGAAAATTCAGGTCTGTTTGAAGTTTAATTAAACGCCTAATGAAACACCATTCATCAAGAATAAACGTTTTCCTATTCTTTTCTTTTCTCTCTTTTTTTTTTAATTATTCGAGCCTTTTGTTCTGACATAAACGAACTCAATTTCTTTATGCAAATTGTCTTTATGAGGCCAAATTATTGTTAGGGCTCATTGCTTCGCGGCAATCCATTCATGAATATCTTTTGTGCAAAATGTTGGTATTTCTTAAATTTGATATGTTAATTATTGCTTTAATCGATAGCACGGCATGTGATAAAAAACAAGGTCGATGTATCTGCTAGTCTTTATATCAAAGTAAGCATATCTGTAATCATTTTAGTTGCTTATACAATTTAAAAGAAGGTGTTAGTAATTAGTCAAAAAAAGTTAGTTAAAAAAAAAAAACATCGTATGTGTTTTATCGAGTTGATTCTCGATAAATGTTTGTTGCTCGTTATTTCTCTAGTTATACAAAACCACAGGACCAAAAACCTACACTACTGAAGTTTTTAAAGAAACTTTAGGAGTAGTAAGTTAGATTTATATTGCCTGTATGTACCTACCATTTATACTTGTGGTAATTAATTTATCTCAAAGCTTCAATTTTTTAATCCTAATAAAACTCGTTTTATATTAAGGAAAATTTCTAACTTTAGCCAATGTTTTTTATTTAGAAATATTTGCTATTATTCGGTCAAAATAAAATAAAGATAAAAAAAGAATGTTTGTTTTGTCGATAGTTGACGTTTCAACTGATTTATTTTTTATTTCTTCCTTTCAAGACCCTATTTCTTCTTTTATTTTTCGTTAAATCTCAATCATTTTATTTTTATTCTGTCAGTAACATATCATCGCCACCACGAATTACTAACAAATGTGAATAATCGCATTTTTCGAATTTCTTAGTTTTATTAATTTATCAGATGCATATTTATAAAATAAAATCATATGAACGCAAATATAGGGCTCAGAGAAGTCAAATGGTCCAGAGATTACGAAATTTTCGCAAGTAAAATACATATAATTCTTATTTAGCTCTCTGAAAAGTAGCTATATTCACCTTCCTTGATTACACGCGGTACCGAAGATATATTTTTAACATCTCAACCATTCAATTACCTCACTTGAGTCCAAACACATTATTTAAAAATAAAAAAAATCCAATCTGCGGTTTGCGTTGCTATATCCTTCTCTCCTTCTAATTTACTGAACCATTTTCAATACAAAAACTAGGGGGTATGCAATATGTAGTGAATATGTAGTCATTCAAAGTACTCTCCGTTGTCGATAACTTTAGTAAATCAAAAATTAATACTTGGCTAGTTTGGTTTGTTTTGAGATAAATTGTGAAATTTTAGTTATGCTTATGTTGGCTCCGAGCTATGATATCAAAATACAGCTATTTTTCACTTATTATGTAGTGTGTCATAAATTATTTTATTGTTTTATTTAATTCAAGTTAAATCATTTCTCTGGTTTAGTTCGAACGGAGAAAAATCTTATAATCTATAAGAAATATTAATATATGTGGTCATTTCTTTTTTTTAATAGTAAACATTTTTTTGTTGCGAAAACTTCTTCGAACATTTTTTCCTCTCTCTCCTCACAAAAAAAAAAAAAAAAATAAGTAAAAATGCAGAATTGAATTCAGTTAAAATTAGTGGGGTAATTTATAATAAAATAAGGTTACCAAAATCATAAAAAGTTTGAAGGAAAGAAAAAGTATAATAAAAAATAATAAAATTCTAAAATTATTGCAAAAACTTTGTGATCAGTTGTTTTCCCAGCAAAGTCCATAGGTATTTTTGAAAATTAAATTGATATAAGAAAGAAAATCCTTAAAGTACATTGATTCTCTTGCTCTTCCTATAATTAAAACTATAAAAAAAATAGAAAATGAAACAACCCTACAACTGTTGGTCAGTAATATAAGAAATATCAACATGATTATATCGGAAAACATAATCTTTGTTGAGGATTACCTGTAGACTGATAGAACAAAATACAAATAAATTTGACAAATTAAAATGAACTTTCGTGGAGCCACTGGCGGATTTACGCACAAGGAGACTACGCACTTGCTTGGGTCGACAATGTTTGTGTAGCGGCAAAATTTGAGTGAAATTATATTTTTAGGTTCGAACGAATTTGTAAGTATAGAAACTGCTCAATTTAGCACACATATTTCCACATAGGTTTTAAATGTATCTCTGCCTCTCTAAAATATATAACACGGCTGGAGAGCATTATCTGCAATGCCTATGGGAGGGAGGCTGAAAACAAATCCGTCGCTGCATGCCGCACGGTCTATATGGCTGTATATTTTCTTCTCAGAAAATGGTACTTTATTTGTTCATATTTCAAATTTCAGTAGATAATCCGCAAGATATTTTTTATGAAACTTTGTACAATTCTAATAATTTTAATTATTTGCAGTAATAATGAAAATTTGTGAAATAGCGAAAAAGTTTAACTTAACTCTAAATATAGAAGAGTTGTGCCAAAGCTCACATCATTAGTAGCCTCCGTGACATGTCCTGCCCAGAGCCGCGGGGTGACACTGCGGGGAGGTTGGAATTAAATTGCTTCTTTGTTTTAGCCACGCAATCCTTCTTCCTTCTGTCTTCCTTTTCTTCTTTGGCATGTCCTCCCTTAACAGATCCTTGTATTCTACACTCTTTTGTCGGTAGAACTTTAGTTTGTCCTTGTTTCTTTTGAGCGAGTTTATCCCTGGAAAATTATCCTCAAGAGGGAAGGGAATTCTTTAAGAGGGCATCTGAAATTTGCGGTCGATGTTTATTTCTTAAATTAAAGGACAAAACCATGGTAACGTTAGACCTTGGAGAAGGCGTAACTAGGCTGGAGCAAAATATGCAAGATAGTGGATACGAATTTAATAATATTTCAGGTTTGATTATAAATAGTTCGTTAGTTTTCCATCATATGCCAATGCTGATGCTAAAGAAATTGGCTTTTCTAAGCTCATTGATATTTTTTCACAGAAAAAATCTAGGAAAAAGTCATATAATTAGACTAATACGGTCTAAACGGGTTTGCAATGCAAGAAGTTTAATAGTTAGATTACCCTGTAAGTTCGTGTAATCAATTAATTATAAGCAACACATTTAAGCATTGTCTCTATAAATTTATATAATTATATAAAATAACTAACTATTAGATTTCTATTTATTTCATTATCCTTATAATTTCCTTGGTCTTATTAGGAACAAAATTGTGTTTCTGATATTTTCCATTTCAAATGTTTATTTCGATTTAATATTATAACTGTATTAATAGTTTCATCGACTGCATAATCAAAAATCTAAAACATCTTATTTGGATAAATGGTAATTTCAGTTTACAGTGAGTAGAATGCATAAATCGAATATCTTACTGTTTTATTGGGAACAAATTTAAGAGCTTGGGAGAGGAGGCTTCTGAAAAATTATTTATTATTATTTACCGAGGAGGCCCGATTTGCGTCTTTTCTCCGGCGACTCTGAATGCCCAGTTACGTCCCCTTTTGGAGATTCGGAATTCTGTTTTGAGTTATTTTAAGTTTTTGGATTAAAATGAATAGCTCTACTTACTTTAGTTGAAGAATTAAATATTTTTTAAATATTTTATGTAATGTTAATATTTAATTGCATGCTACTTGGATTATTATCGAAACCAATCAAAACCTATTATAAACTAACAATTTTTAATAATACTAAAATTTAAAATCGAACTTAATTAACATTTTAATATTGAATTTTTCGTCTGTATCGGCAGTTTGACTAACTCTTGTTGATTTTTTTCAGCTGAACTGATTGTGAGCGGAGAATTCAAGATTTCCAACGAACCGTTCAGATCTTCGCTCTACAATTTGTTCTCACCTGACTACAAGCAGCTCTCCAAGCGAATAGAGAATGAAGTAAGGAAATATATATATATATATATATATATATATATATATATATATATATATATATATATATTAAATTCTGGTAATATTGCAGATATCAAAACAAAATACGGACTAAAATAAAGATAATGATGTGCTCTACATTTTTGTCCTCACAACACATCACCTAAGTAGTGAGGAAAGAGGTGGAATGGAAAAACCATTCACAACTAGAACGAATATTAATACAAAGCCAAGCCTTTAGTGCTGTAAAAGTATATTAAGAAAAAGAAACTCAGGCTTGTTTTTTTTTTCTTGTATGATTTTATCAATATACTACCTCCTGTAGAATTTTCAATCCTGAAAACTCTGTCCTTTTTTTATTATGAATTTTCAAATGTGACCAAAAGCCATCTTTGGCAACTTTTAAAGGCTATATATCTCGTAAGGGCGTGAGTGAAAAATTATGAAACTGATACGGTTTATACCTCTATATGCTGGGAACAAATGAGCTAAATTTGTTGACTGAGACTCAACTAATTCCAGAGGTATAATCTATCAAATATTGCTGTCTCGCAGGAGTCAGCCTCAGCATATAGTGAATTTGTTTTTACTATTCTTTACTCTGAATAATTAAAGGCAAAAGTTTTATTTAAATAATAACTTACTTGTCCATTTTTCGATAAAACTGGCCCAAAAACTATCTTTCAGTTATCCATAAAATTGTATGGTATGGTTTCCATTAAGAAAACTTCTTGAGTTGTGAAGAAAATTACCTCAATGGAATTGAGACTAAACATTCTTAACTTCATTAATAGGATGCTTCTGAAATTCATACACTATGCATGTGCCATGTCTGAGGTGTTCACTTACTATACAAATACCGAAGACCGTTTGCTACCTCCGTGAAGTTGGCTCCCCAAAGTCAACTTTTCTTTTGAGTTCCAATAGCACCCTAAAACTTCTATGGTTCTATATAATTTTTATAAATATCTATTTCTATTGTTTAAACCACAAAAAATTGCAACTAAAAATATGGAGATCACCTTCACACTTCTCGCAACTTTGAAACCCTATACCTTTCTTGCTATCAACGTTAGCAAATAAGTTAAAAAGGATAACTTTTAGAACATTTAGGAGACCACCAGGACTCTCAGTAAAACACCCTGTTACCGACAAAAAAAATTTGTTTCTTTAGTTGCTATTTTTTGTGGTTTAAACAACAGCACTAGGCATTTCTAAAAATACAGAGAACAACAGAACTCTCTGTAGGGATAACAGAAGAGAACTCTAAAAAACATTTTGACTTCGGGAGCCAAGTTCATAGAGATTAGATTTCTATGAATTCAAAGGGAAAGATATGCTGTGTAGTAAGGCAGCAATATTTAATGCATTATAACAGATATCAGTTGAGTCTCAGTCACCAAATTCGTTTCATATGTTCCTATAAACAGGTGTAAACTATATTAGTTTCATAATTTTTCCCTTTTGAGAAAATTAGCTTTTAATGACTTTAAAAATAAGAAAATGACTTTTGGCCATATTTGAAAATTAATATTAAAAAAAAAAAGGGCAACATTTTCAAGATTGAAATTTCTACAGCAAGTAGAACAATGATAAAACCATACAAGAAACAAATCAAAGGTGAGTCTCTTTTGCTAAATATACTTTTATGTTAATTTTCATTCTATAGTTTTGAATTTTTTTAACCACTTTCCTGATTATTTGGGTGATGTGCTGTGAGTAAAAAAATGTAATTGTTTTCAGCTGCAAAGCAAATTTAAATTGGCCACAAAAAAAGAAAAAAAAAAGTTAGAGCCTGAAAAATATTCTAATCATAGCTTAGAACTCACCAAATAACTAATATATGGTAAATAATAGAGAATAACTGGTAAATTATCAATATCAAAAATGTCAAACAAAATTTATTCATATTGGGGGAATTCAAATGGATTAACACTCATTATAAATTTCTGTTTTCATATATATATATATATTTAAAGACCTATATATAGAATACTATTTTATATCTAGGACCATTATGATGGGTGTTTTATATCCTTTTTTATTACAGATCAAAATGTTCTTCAAACTCAGAATAGTGCCCGATGTCTGAACAGGTAGAATTGATCGATAGAGTTTTAAACAAACAATCAAATTTTTCTTATGACCTCTCCTCACAATATAAAATCATTACTAAAAAAAAAAAAACCTGTACTACTACAACCCATGAAGGGTCTTGGGTCCAGTACTTGGTAAGGACTGTACTGTTTCCAGGCCAACCGTTGCGTAAGGAGGTGATTTGGCTGAGATCACTGCTCAACCGCCAAATTTTTCCTTCAATTAAGGGTAACCACTTTATGGAGGCTGGATAAATCCCAGGAGGGTCTCCCAATCCCTTTATCTATATAAAGGGATAATCTTTATAAAATCCTTAGCATATTACATATTTTAAAAAATAATGCCTCAAATAGAATTAGCTATGAAATTGCAGATTCAAAATAGATACATCCATTATAAAATCCATGCATGCTAATCCATTTATTTGTGGGAAACTCTTTTTTCCCTATTGATAACTGAGTAATATTCTATAAAAAAATAAAATAACACTCCAAAAGCTTTTTATATAAAACAATTATTTGATTATTACAAATAGTTGTTTCTTCATATGCCATTTTCATGCCATATCTGACAATTCACTTTTCATACTGTAAAGTTCAAAGTATAAGTATATATTCAAATTTATAAATTTATTGTTTCAGTTGGAGCTTCTGTTTGCTAATTCAGTTCTCTGGGCAGAAATGCAAGGTGTTGCGGTGACCAGTTTCTCTCCAGGTCTCCAGGTCAGATGCAGCCTTGCACTCCAGCCCAAAGATAGCCTCACTATAGGAAAAATAGGTTTAGCTTTCCTTGGAGGTTTGAATCATTCACATGGCCACCTATGGCTAGGTCCCTTCACTATAGATGTTCTCTCTATTGGATTCCAAGGTTTGTGGAAGTAAATGTATAATTAATAACACTTACATAAAAATTAGTATGACTGAATCAATAACAGTAAATATTATCACTTCCATGAGCTTACAGAATTCACTTTTATCAAATAAATGTTTTTTCATCTGCTACATTGACTTAACTGCAATTTGTTAAATAATATTTAAATGATCAGAAATTGAAATTTTCTCCTAATTCATTTATTTTGTTTATTATGAATCTTTAGTAGTATAATGTTAAAATTTAATGTGCACACTTCATAAATCTTGATATTAATAAATTGTGAATAAATCATTATTATTAATTAATGATAATTATTTATTTATTAAGGTATTTAATATATATTAAATATTTTCAAATATTTTTCCAAAATACAGAGCACTCTATTTTTTTTTCGAATGATTCTGAAATAATATTAATTAATAGTTTAATGATATGTATTAATGCTACCTACCATTGCACAGTGGGAGAAAACCGCAAAAAAGTGGTCAAAACCCCTTCTCTTATAGTTTTTTCTAGGCAAATAAAAATTTAAAACTCAATGCATATATATTCAAGGCAAATCGTCCCAAATTTTTAAAACAATATATCAATAACCAACCGCTGGTATTCATAATATAAGCTTAACAAATTGTGGAAATTGATAATAAATCACTTTAAAATAATCAACAAGAATGTTAGTAAGGATGTGGATGAGCGATGTTGGAACATTTGAACAACTACTGAGATACAGGGCTGTGAATATCTGCAAAAACACAAAAAGTTAGATATATCAGTGGTTTCGTCTCAATACCTACTTTTTATTTTAAAACACTTTATGGCCAATCTTGTATAGTATTAAATTTCCTAAAAGATTTATACAAAATATTTATAGTTACTCTGAACAGATGCTAGGAAATATTAAAATAATTTTAGAGAAAGTGGACTGGAAACTAAAAATATCACCCACAATTCAAATTAGTATTTCTGGATGTAATGTTATCTGCAATCCATTCTCTATGTAGTATATATGAGTAGTTCATGAGATTTGTGTGAATTCTGGGGTAATAAGTATTTTTTGAATAATTTATTAGCATTAATTCTGTTTTTCTTTTTGTTTTTTTTAATTTTGTACATAAAAATCAACAATATATTTATTGTTATATATTTATATAATATAAACAAATTTGTATAATATATTTATATTATTAGATGTATAATATATTTATATTATTAGATATATAATATATTTATATTATTAGATATATAATATATTTATATTATATAAATATATTCAAATGTATAAAATGTGTGTTTTTTGCCTTGATTGTTTTATACAGCCAGACATTATTATTTTTTTTGTTGCTGTGGTTTTAATAAATTTATTTATTAGGAAGTTAAAGAATTATGACCGGTTTTGATAGTTTTTGTCCCATTATGCCTTGGCTCTTTATATTATGTATTTTAAATGCATAAATATATAAATATTTTATGTATAGAGAAATGCATATCTAATGATAAAATATTATAATTGGACTTGAATTGAATGAATACCATACCAACATTTATTTATGAAACATTTAAGATAAAAAGACATTATTCTTAAATCAGGTAATTTTTAATTATTATTAAGTATTTTATATGTAACTTACATTGGAATTATTTTTCTAATTTATGTTATAGCAAGAACAGAAGAGGTCTCTTGGTCACAATGGTCAGACTGGAGTGACTGCATGTTGTTTGGAGCAGATGAACTAGTGAGGACGAGGAGAAGGGTTTGTCTTAGTTTGGACGGCCTCAAACTGAGTCGGTCCGAGCCATGCCAAGCTATATCCAAGCAGGATACTAATGACATCGAGTTCCACCCTTGCATAACTACAACCCCTCCACCAACCTTACCCACAGCAGAAATGATCTCTTTTTCAAATGAGGACTTAGCTACAGCTGATACCAAGCCTGCAAATAAAAGTCAATCGACAACTACTTCTTTCAAAATAACATCAGAAACTATTACTACACCCAGTACTACCACTACAACCAATCAAACAGAATTACCTTCTACAACGAGCCCTACAACTACAACTACTAAGCCTACTACCACACGATCGACACCATTGAGCTTAACATCTACAAGTGAGAATATTTGTTTTATTTTTAATTCCTATCTTTAATTTACTTTGATATAAGGCTTCCTTACTTGTAATGTTCTCTAAAAACCACATTACCATTATTAAAAAATGGTTCAAGATCTCTGTAAAGAGATGCCTACTAAATCACTAGCAGTTTTCAAGATCCATACTAAATCTTTGGAGTTACAGGAATCTGAAAAAAATTATTCCAGGTTCATAAACGCTGGCATTCCCCTCCACACTTTCTTTGGTCATACATTCCCAACTCTCTTTAAGTCAGTAGCCATTTTTTCAAACCTCTTGGGTTGTGCAGTAAATATAAAAACAAGGACAGATTTTTTTAAAAACATTTATGAGAACATTGTTGACGTATTATTCAAATTATGATTTAAACAAAAAAATAATAATAAAGCATTTTTACTGATAGGAATCAAATTTCCTAGTTACAGAACCAGGAGGTTGTTCATTGTGCGCAGTTAGTGAAGTTTGCCTTGCCCTGGAAGGTGATTCTGTACCAATATGCAGAGCTATAATAGACCAAACAGACCCTACAGGTTGCGGAGGCTTGTGCCAACTGGGTACTGAAATTTGTCATAGGCTGGGGCAAGGTGCTTTTAGGTAAGTTTAAAAATTAATGTAATTATATTCAATTGGCATGTCAATGTAAGTTTATTTTACATTTTACTAAGTAATTCAGATGCAAAAGGGATTTGTAAATATTGAGTTATTGTCGATCACTCCAAATGGAACATGGAATACTGAATTTGAGTAAAGACTATTTCAAGGGCTCCACTGACAATCACTCCACTCCATTGTTCCATTTTCATTTTATGCATATTAGAGATTATAAATCCACTAAAAATATTTATTTACTTATAATTAACATTTATAAGTATTTTCTAATATAATTATTAGAAAAAAATAAACAAAATTATAAATTACTCATATAAATATTTTTTTTTAAATATTTTATACAATCAATTTTCTTAAATTTTGACAACACTGTATTTAGTGACAAACAATTTATATTATTATTACCATAGCACAGTCTAAAAACTGTGCAGTTGATTGTTCTATTCCATCTGTTTTCCACACTCACAATCAATTGGAATAATTGGATTATGTTAGAATGTGGTGGATTTTAAGGCCTTCTAGCTGCTCTCCTCTACTCCAAAAACTCCACATAGGATTTCGCACTCACGGTTGTTCCATGCTCTATTTGGTATGGATTGGATTGATCGTCAGTGACCCCCTTTAGGTTTCAAATCAGTGGGTTTTGGAAAATAAATCAAATCATTAAAAATAAAAAATTTTTTTGCTTTAGTCAAAAATTTGCTAAAGTGGACATAATCTTTTTTGGATATGGGCAACTCATGTCTCAAAATAATAAAAGCAATGAAAAATATGAAAGGCCAATAATTTTTTTAGTTTTTATTTATGTTCTCTTAAGGGAGCAGAGTAACTCAATGGCAAGGCACTGTGTTAACATGCTCCCGGTCCCGGGTTCGAGACCGCTTTAGCAGATAATTATTTATTCTGTTATCACCCGTGGATTGACCCTGTATGGCACTCCTGGGGCTCACCCAGCATTAATAAAGTGGGTACCATTAATTGGGAGAAAAACCTGGCGGTTGAGCATGATCTCGGCCAAATCACCTCCTTGCACAACCATTGGCTTAGAAATAATACAGTCCTTACTAAGTGCTGACTGAACCCAAGACTCTTTACGGTTTGTAATGGTACACTTTTTTTTTTTTTAAGCTTCTTAAAGCACTACTAAATCCTTGTTTAATTGCTTTATTCAAGTATTTATGTCAAGATGTCAAATTTGTTGAACTCTATTAAAACGAATCCAGTTATTACATTATCCATAGCAGTTAATATGTACTGAAAAGAAGAATTAAACTTTTAGCAATGTATTATTATTATCAACATTATGTCTGATCCTACTATAAGGATAAATGAATACGATTGTCTGAATTAGAAATTTATCAAAAATAAGCATAAAATCATAAATCAAGCATAAAATGTTATTAACTGAAAAAAGTTATAAATATTTGTTTCAAACTTTTAGTTATAACGTTTATCTATCTATTTGTTCAAATCTTTTAGGTGTGTGGATGATTCAAAATGCTTGGAAAATGAGTGGCAATGTGGAAACTCTCTTTGTATTCCACTTATAAAAAGGTGTGATGGTCACTTCAATTGCTATGACCACACGGATGAAAACAATTGTGGTAAATATTTCATAATGTTAATCTGTATGTTAAAAATATAATAAATCGATTGGAAATTTCTACAAAGGGTCTCTATATAATTGCAGATTGTGACCTAAATACTCACTTCCAGTGTGGTAAGAATCTTTCTTGCTTGCCACGAACTAAAAGATGTGATGGAATAGTCGATTGCTGGGATGCCGCTGATGAATCAAACTGCACCATAGGTAGGAATAACTCTTAATTCTAACAAGTAACATTTTTGGAATTTGAGTATAAGATGCTATATTTAGTCTTAGTGGGGCAAAACTAGCAGCTAAACCAAAGAAAAAATTTAAAACTAGCTTAAACTAAAAATTAGAATTTATGAATTGAAAGTAAAACTTCAGATATTACAAATAGGGTTTTTAAAATTTAAATAAAAAATTATCGGAGTCTACAAATTAAAGATTAAATTCTTAAATTTCTAAAAGTAATGTGTAGCAACATTTATATTATTAACATATTAACCAACATTGGCGAATACAGTACTAGAACTTGCTGTTAATTCATATGAAATAAAAACATTAAGCAAATTATTTGTCAGTTGCAATCCATATCAACATCCATAGGTAACATTTAATACCTACTAAAACCATTAAACGAGTTTATAAAACACTTTAAGTTGAGGCAAACAACTGTTAATTTTGAATCTTCCCATTTGAAATATTCCATTCTTTTTTGTTATAATAATGAATTGGAGAATTTAATTAGAATTAGGCAACTTCAGTTAAATTTAGTGTAGTTTCAGTAATTATTTATAAGTCATTTCATTTAATTTTGTAATACTTTTTTTTTTCCAACATGTGCTAATTTTCAAATAATTTCTTTATTAATATAAACCAGGGTGAAAATTTTGAAAAATTCACTTCTTAATTTATTACTGTTTGCAATTGATAATTAACTAATTTTGTTATTAAAAACTAAAACTGCAGTTCATTATTCAAAATGCTATAAGATCTACAACTAATGGATAAAAATCTTGCGATGGAGCATTTTTTTCGTTTTAGCTCTAGTAAAAATTAATTAATACATAGTGAACCATAACAATAATAATGATGAATTCTACATAATTAGGGATAAATAAAGAGTTGATTTTTCCGTCCTTCCCCTTCCCACACATCAAAAAAAAATAAAAAAAATTAGCATGATGATTATGAGAATTTCTATTTACAGCTTGTTTGGATGAAACTCAGTTCACCTGCAATGATAGCCAGTGCATTCCCAGTAAAAATTTTTGTGATGGATTTGTTGACTGTAAAGACCATTCAGATGAGCCATTTGGCTGTGGCGGAGTTTGCAAAAATCACGAATGGAGATGCAGGTATATCTATTAATGTTTCATGCTCTTTCATATTCATGTGGCAATGTTAATGGAAACAATATGTTAATTTCACTAATTGCATTTCAGTAATGGACGCTGCATAGTCAAGAGAGATGTTTGCAATGGGCATGACGATTGTGGAGACAACTCGGATGAAATGAAATGCGGAAAGAGAAGGGGAGGAAACATATAGAATATATTACAGTTATTCTAAACCATGGCCAAAGATTATTAAAGAAACCTGTGGTACTGCATTTGTTTAGTCGTATAAGGACATTGAAAAAAAATAAGAATCTTAATGACAAATTTTAGAAATTTTAACAAACTCTAGGCTTATAAAGCATATTAAAAGTTTGTTGTAATGTAAATAAAGTCTTCCCTTCATAAATTAATTGAAAAATGAGTTATATTCACTCAACACAATTTCTTTGTGTAGATATCATTAAAGTGTACTTAAATTATTTGTAGAATTTAATTTTTATTGAACTTCCTGTTTTAGTGAGCTTGATGTAAATATTAGCAGTTAGTATAATTTGATATTTAGAAAACAATTATGTTTTTTTTATTCATACAATTTCATTTAGTGACGCAGAGTCAGGTATTATTGTAAATTATATTTTTGTAATATATTATTCTCGATTATATTTCTGTATGTACTTCCGTCCTAAATTACTTACTATAAATTAAATCGCTAATAAGTAATTATAACCTATTAATAATAAATTTATTCGTATACCTAATTCGGTGAAATTGAATGTTTTATTTCAATTGTATATTAGTTACCCTGATAAGTACATAAATGTAATTAACATTATTTGCCAAGTTTGTCTAGCTGAAGGAATTAGTTCCTTATTATGTCAAAAGGCATTCAAAAATTATGAATAAACTTATATTTCTTTTTTCAAGAGATTTATTTCCTATTATCCTCACAAATTTTTGGCATTACTTACAAAAAGAGATTACTTCATTCAGAATTATACAATAATGTTAATATCTCTTTTGTGAAACATTAGTCATACTTTACTCAAATATGGTTTGTGCATACAATTTTCTATGGATCAAATGTTATTTTGATCATGAAAACGAATAAGAAATGTTGAACCATAAAATATAGCTATGACAGAATCAAAGATGGGACAAAAATGTTTTCTACATTTATTTTACAATACAAATAGATAGGTCGGTCCTGTGTATTTACTGTCCTGTGCATGTTCTAATAACATTTTACAACCTCGACGCTAGCAACCAGATTAGATAAGGGAGGAGAAAGACAAGCGGAATTAAAGTAGTAAGTAGCAATGGGGCTTATAAAAGATCTTAATTTTTAAGGTTTAGCTGCATAAGTTGTTTAATTTTTACTTGCAAAGCCACTGGATTTAATTCAATGAAAATTTAATGCGAGAATTTAAAACAAAACAGTAATATTAAAAGAATAAAAAGTTATTAAAAAAATATATATGGAAGAAATATAAGCATTGGAATGATACTCATAGAGAAGTTTCAACAGTTTGTTGGTTTTAAAAATTTGAATAACTTACTTTAAAAAATAAAGTACATACAATAAAAGATTATTGAAGTTAACAGTTCAATGAAGCGAGGTATCGTTATCACAAGAAAATATCTTATGTGCCATTTTGGTGATTTTTAGATTTTGGCCCCATATTGTTCATTAGCACTAACGGCATCTATTAAAATCGATTCAAATCACTTGATTCAATTTAATTCGCCGCCAGTGTCATTTGGAGAGATATCATGAAAAATATCCCATGCGCCTAATTTGTTTTTGATATTACACATGAGTGACGTGAATGCTTTACATATAGACAAAAGCACAGACACACATCCAAGAAAGCTATTATGCTAGTTTTTGTTAGATTAATTTGGGAGTACCAATTTAATAAAGATTACTTTTATTTTCTTGAGAACTGATACATACATAAGATGAAGACATTTTCAATGCCATTGATCAATTTCTTTCTGAACCTAGTATTATAGGGATAAATATGTTATGTATTACAAGTGATGGTATTAACATGGGCCATGCTCAACTATAAAACGGGATTATTAGGAAAGTTGAAAGCTGTTGCACCACATATAAAGTGGACTCACTGTTCTATTCACAAGGAAGCTCGGGCGGCAAAATATATGCCAATAAAGTTTAAAAATACTTTTGATCAAGTTGTTAAAATAATAAATCACGCCACTTACAATCCAAGCTGTTTAAAGCCTAATGCTAGGATATACAGAGTGATTCAATTCATAATGATGTTGTATGTCGCATAACGAGATTCTATGGCCCTACCGAAGGAATGCTTTAGAGAGATTTTTCGAGCTATGAGATGAAGTTCGGGTATTTCTTTATACGAGAGTAAAGCAATAATAAGAAAATTATAATATGGGCCAAACAAGTTGAAAAAAAAATCATTTACGAACTCTACAAACGGTTTTGGAATTTAGCTGTGAGCAATTTAATTTTTTTGTTTTGAATTAAGAGTAATTTCATAACGATGGTTTACCTTGGCATCTTTTATTTAAAGTTTTATAAAAATAAAATATTTGGGACTGTTTTTTTTTTGCTTTTTTATAAAAATGCTTTGCATTGCATTTTTTATTAAAATATTGGTGTAAAATTTTTGTTGATATTTATTCCTGTATCTTTTTTTTTTTTTTTTAATTTCTGTATAATTTTAAATGGTCAATAGTAAACTAGGTAGAAAAAAATTACTTAGATTAGCTATTGAAGTAAAAGAAAGAAAATTATCTGCACTCAAAATAACAAATGTAAAAAAATTTTCTTCATTTAATGCTGTTTAATTTTTTAGTGACTAAATTGATTTTAAATAACTGATTGAGAATGAATTAAAACATTTACTACTCAGGAAATTAAAACATTGACAGAATTATTGTAACACATGAGAATTATCAATAATCAAATATTTGTTTATCCATAAAATCTAGGACAATCTATTATCTCGTAAAACTTCAAACAAAAAGATTTAAAATAAAAGACATCTGTAAAATTCAAGGAGCTTTTCGTAAATTAATTGGATTAAATTTAAAACAAAATTCGAACCATAAAATGTTGTCGGCTAATGATAAAATGTACAATTCGGGCTTGAGAATAAATTTGAATAATTATAATTGTAACCTGTTTGATAATGAAAAATTGTAACTTAACTTTTAACACTGAGGGCTCAACGCATCACCAAAAATAAAAACAACTACAAAAACAATTTTCAGCATTGACAAATAAAATTCACGTAGTGGAATAATTTCAGTTTCGTTTCAATTTTGTTTTGTTATGTAAAATAAGTTTCTAAATAAAACTTATTTTACATAACAAAACAAAATAATATATATACCAAAATAATCATAATTATAGAGATTATGACCTCTTATCGTTGTCATCCTACCCTCGGCCTCAAGGGCGAGGGGCAAACTGGCAAACATATTATAAGAAGCCAAAATGAAATCAATTGAAATTAAAACTCGGAGCTGTTTGGAGCTAATACATTATTTTACCGTTCCATAACATCACTAGTTTACTAAGAGACGGGTAGAGCAAACTGTTAAGGTGAGACCGAACATAAAATGAGTATATGTTTGAGAGATGAACTGATGAAGAGGCTTAGTTAGAGGAACGAGGCTTTTATGGAATTAAAGATGATAAGGGGAACAACTACCTAGATCAACCTTCTTCTTAATGCTTGTAACACCTTAATACTGATGGAAAAATGGAACTATTAGACTTATCATTATTATGGGAATTATTATTCCCAATTTTTTCCCGACACAAAAAATTCAAACAGAATTCCCGATCTTCAAGGCTACACTCTGACTGGGCTTTGACTTCCTTTAAAGGACAGTCTGGTACACACACAAGTCAAAACAATCTTCAAACAAAAACATATATATAACATAACATATTCAACGTGACTCTATTCGCTCTAATAAATAAAAAAGCATAGTAGCAACAGCAAAAACCAAAAGAGTATCAATGGGTTTATTATTTAAAAAAAAAGGTAAAAAGTTATAAGATAAATAAAACTCATTTTATAATTAATATTATAATGTTAAAAAATAAAATAAAAGTTATATACAAAAACAAAATGTCTATTCTTCTTCCATACTTTCAACTTCATCATTACTAGAAACCTTGGTTATTTTTTTCAGCTTGTCCTTATCTTTTACATAGCTGACGAATCCATCTTTAGACCAAGAACACAACAATATAACTTTGAACTCCGCCATTTTATTGTCAAGTAGTTTCTGAAATAGGAAAAAAAAAATTTAAAATCAAGATGTTTTGGGATAAATACATTTCAATCAAATTTGAAGTCAATTTCAGTGGATTCACACAGCAATGATATTTTAAAGAATTAAAAAAAAACAACTAATAATTGATTTTGTCGCCTGTCGATATAACCTATTCAATTAAATCAATGGATAACTAGCTTAAAAGATTCTCATTCCTTAAGTTTAGAAGCCCATCAAAAAACTTTTTTGTACTCAACCGATCTTGTGGCTCCCATGTGAGGAAAATCTTCTCCTTCTTCAGTTGGAAGTAGAAACTGCTAGGGATAGAGAAGCTAGAAATTGTTAACTAATGAATGATTTATTTTATCGATACAAATCTTACCCCAATTATTGGATTTTTATTGGCGATAATCAATGGAAGGGAACTACTAGAGAGGAAAACCAATTAGGCACTCAGTAGCCTCCTGTTTCCTTGAAGAGCTTAATGAAATAATAGTTGAAAAATAACAAACAACTGACTAGCAACCAGTCCATCAGGTCTATTAAGTTGTTGAAAGCTATACCGACTGTATCTTCTTCTTCCATGGCTCTACAGCCCTTGTAGGGCCCTGGCCTCCGCAACAACGCCTCTCCAGTCTTCTCTGTCAGCAGCTCGACCTCTCCACTGTCCGATTCCCATCCTCTGCAGATCGCTCTCCACATCAGGTGATCTCTGGGCCTTCCTCTTCTTCTTTTGCCTCCTGGTTTGCCATATAATAGTTTCTTCGGGTACCTATCTTCTCCCATTCTTTCTACGTGCCCAAGCCATCTTATACGGGTTGATTTGACATAGGTGACTAGGTCTGGTTCATTGTATAGGTCCCGAAGCTCTCTATTATTTCTTGACCTCCATTGGCCTTCATTACATACTGGCCCAAATATCTGCCGGAGCACCTTCCTCTCCCAGATCTGCAGCATCTTTTCGCATTCCTGGGTCAGGGCCCACGTTTCACCAGCGTACGTGACAATCAGTCTTAAGATTGTTTTATAAATCAATAATTTTGTTTTCCATGACAAGTTCCGAAATCTTAATGCTTTTCGCAATGCAAAGAGATATCTGTTGCCTGCTGAAATTCTTGCTTTAATTTCTGCAGTGATGTCATTCTTTCGTGTCACTAAAGCCCCCAGATACTTGAAGCTCTCCACTTTCTTAAATGTGTGGTGGAGCAGTTGCACATGACTCTGCTCTTCCTGCCCATCATTTTTTGTGGAAATCATGTATTGGGTTTTTTCCTTATTTATCATCAGACCCAATTTTTTCCCAGCTTCTTCAAATTCCTGCAAAGCTCCTGAAAGCGCCGCTTTTGACCTTGCTGATATCACTACGTCATCAGCATACGCTAGGTGTTGGGTTATCCTGTTACATATCGTTTCTCCTGGGTTGGTCCTGATTGATCTCGCAGCTTGCTCGAGTGCTATGTTAAATAATACAGGTGAGAGGGGATCTCCTTGGCGCAGACCATTCTCCACCTCAAACTTTTCTGATAGCATATTTTGGATTTTTACCCTACATCTGGTGTTTTCCAAGGTCATCACACTTAATCCAACTAGCTTTTCTGGGACCCCTGGAGTTTTCATTATTTCGAGCAGTTCATTCCTGTCAAGACTATCGTAGGCCTGGCAGAAATCTATGAAGATGTGATGGAGGTCAATATTGTATTCATATGCTTTCTCTAGCATTTGCCGTATGGAGAAGATATGATCAGTTGTGCTTCTAGTTGATCGGAAGCCACTTTGGTATTCGCCAATATTTCTTTCAGCCCATGCCATAATTCTTCTATTTATTGCGACTGAAAGTACTTTGTAGACAGTGGGCAATAGAGCGATACCTCTATAGTTTTGGCAGTTTAATCTGTCTCCCTTCTTATGTATTGGGCACAACACTGCCATATTCCAGTCCTGTGGCATCCTCATCTCCATCCACACATCAAATACGAGGTTATATATTTCCTCCACCACTGCCCCACCCCCATATTTCAGGACCTCATTCGGGATACCGTCTATTCTAGGTGCTCGGTTGTTATGGAGTGCTCCAATTATTTCCACTATTTCTTCCCTATCTGGTGGCATTTCTTCTTCATCCACGTTCAACGAATCTCTTCCATTTTCCAATTATGCTTTTATAAACTCTGGTCCTCCAGGTTGGGGGTTGGGCGTGGGACCAACAACCCTGTTCTGTAAAAACTGTAAGTGTTTTCAAGAAACCACAAAATACCGACTGTATATTTTATTATTATACGGAGAAGAGTTAAATAAAATAAATTAATTTGTGTTAATAAAAAAAAAAAATCTTGATGGAAAATTTATTTTTTAAAATTAAGTTTTAAGTTGGACAAAACTGATAATATTTCATGGGTTTTACACTGGCTGTAACATCAATGAATAACATCAGCACACCAACCAGCCCATCTCTAAGGATTGCTTGCAGCATAATTACCACTAAGATTAACATTTTTAAATTTCTACTCTCATAATTATTTAAATTATGAAATAAGAGAACCTGCTATTTTTAACCTTCATAGAGGTTAACAACAACTGCTATAAGAATAAAGTAGCAGCTCATCTATACAAGGGGATATTTGGCTTACTTGGTCAGGACTTTATTGAACATGGATGTTTAACAAGCGACCTAGACTTGTGGTTAGAAAAATAACAAAGGATCAAGATCAGCAACTTTAATAATTTTTTCAAAGTTGTAATGAAGAAATTTGAAACATCTTATTTTTTTAAAATGTATTAAGAATAGCGATAGAAGTTATGTTAACTTGGAATGATGATGATGATTATCTTCTCAAGAATTGAAAAAAATGTTCTGGAAAACCTGAAGTCTGAAATTTTTTTATGAAATAAAACGAGTGGTGGATACATTTGATTGAATGGTGTCCAAGTGTTAAGGCATCACTTTATCAACCTCGAGTCTGAAGCAGATCCGGTTCAAATCCGGCCTAGATGGGTTGAAATTTATTCTATGGTAGACCCTCGGAACGAATCTCAGCCTTCCCATTCTGGCTAGAACAGGTAGGTAACCTGTAGCATAACCCATCCTGTCTGCCTTAAATAGAGTTGGTAAGGACATTAAATCGCAAATAAAAAAAGTGTCCAATTATAGTTGTAGCAGAAAAAGAAAGAGGTGGCCAGTATTTTTCATGCTCTCATTAATAATAGCACTGTAAATTTACATATTTCATGTTTTTTAAATAATGACTTGAAATATAGACTAAAATTTCTCGAGGAGAATGCACTACAGTATTTATAATCACAATTACAACAGATCTGGGAGCTACAAGAGTGGAAGATTGATAAACTTTTCCAACTAAACAGTACAGTACTATTAATGTAAATAATTATCTATTGCATGAAATATCTTGTATTTTTAGCTTAACTTAAAATCTGTACAAATGCAAATCTGGGGAATAATTTGAAACTAAATAAGTAACTACTAATTAATGGGCGTAACTAAAGTTAAAAATATAAAATAATCATGTCTAACCAATATCCTGGCTTGCTCTGGGGTAAGAGATTTTCCTTCCTTGCAAACAGGATGTTCTTGAGTCAGTGTGACAACACCCCTTTGCAAACTTGTAGGAAGACCCAGCTGCCGTAACTGAGGTTCCATGGAATGAGAAAATTCCGGTAAAGGTCCTTCAAGGAGTGTAACAGTCTTAGTTGCAATGAAGCCACTGCGTGGATAATCATAGGCAATAAAGTTATCGAAGTATCTGCAATTAAAAATTTATTATTCAACATTTATTTCTCATCCGTACAAACAAAATATTTATAGGGTACTTACTCAACAACTTCTTCTTGAGACTTATTAGTAAATAAAAGGCCACATTGGCCTTTGACAAATTTAGAAACCAAATGAATATCTTTTTCCACTTCTTCTGATTTTTTTCGACCTAGGCCAAGAGTCATAACTTTGTTTTTTCCAAAAAAAAACCTAGAAAAAATACACTGCATCAATTTAATATGCGAATCAAATAACCTAAACAAATTACTTAAAATATTTTCAAAAAAATATATTTCAGCAAATTGTAGTCACTAACAACATAAAAGGTTGTATTGAAGTAAGTTATTGTTGACCATAGATATAATTAAGATAGAAGTTGGTCAAGGAGTTAAATTGAGACTTATATCGTCTCTACGCCTTCACATGGAGTCAACCGAAACACAGAGGAGGGTGTACATCCGGCACATGTGCCGCTGATAGACTCCTGCTAACTGGTTGTCTTAACTCAAATATAAACAGTGAGCTAGTCTTTGATCGCACCCCCAAACCAACTTCTTCCTTAATAAAAGATAGTCATTTTGAACTAATTAGAACAGAAATATAAGCATGAAACAAATACTCCAAAAGGATTAAAAAAAAAAAAAAAAAAAACATGCTATAGAAACTGCACAGTCTGACAAAAAAAAAATTTTAATCAAATGAAATATAAGGTACATATCTGAAGGTAAGAAAGCATTTACCCATTTTTATTTGGCATTTACCCATTTCAAATACCTCTCTGTTTAATACAATTTTTTAATTTCATTAAAGAGTGACAATATTGTGAATAACAACAATATTGCGAACAATATTGAGAACAATATTGCCAGGAACCTATCTATCATAAATAACCATGCTAGAATATTCTATCAAAAGTCAATAAATCTACTTTTGGAAATTATTTAAAAAAAAAAAAAGCGAAAATTATTATGCAACATCTCATGTAGATAAGTAAACTTTTGATAGAAAAGGCTGGGATTTAACAATTATTTGACAAGGGAAAATTAAATTTTTGAAGGAAACTAAACTACCTTTAGATGCAGAATCTTTCAAGAAAAGATTCTTTCAGAAAAGTGGATTTATTAATTTTTGATAGAATTGTTGTCAGCTCTATAAAATATATTTCGCGACTACCAGAACAAAATAATTAATGATAGGTAACAGCGTTCAAAATAATAAAAGCAGGTCTATATGCAACTCCTAAGACAGCTATCATAAACTACTTTCATGTTTGGTGGATTGACAAGGGATTAAATAAGTTATCCATATTCATCTCCTTAAACGCTCAGGAACACAGAACGGGATCTGTTGCGGCGATCTAATATATAACTACTTACTGCACTATGCATGTCACACAGAAGGCAATCTATGCAGCAAGCCAGTCTTGATCAATTCTGGCAGCGATCCATTTCTATACAACAAGAGCGACCAAGAGAGATCGCTGATCGTATTCACTGTGCCTGAGCCTTTATAGTTCATACCATTGTGGATTCATATCCTTCTTTTTTAACTAACTTTCTGGGCTTGTCTCTTGCAATCTTTTCATACAACACTTGCTCTTGTGATTCTAGAAATTTTAATTCTATTGTCTAGAACTGGTGGGTAATGTAAGTATTAGCTGATTCTCCATGTATAACTTTTACACACATTAATTTTTTGAAATGTTTGCTATAGGTATCATTCTGGGGAAGGAGTTTCCAATATAGAGCTCATTGTCAATACAGAAGTTGAACATTCCTCTTTATGCTTTCATTGAATACTTGATTTATTATGTAACTGCCTATTGATCTCCTTAGGCCTGTTTCACATGAGGCGGTTTAGCAGATTCAACTAGCTGCTTCAGCAGGTGTTAAGATTAGAACGAATAGGCTTAAAATATATAGTCTCTAACTATTGGAGATATTTATTTGCTTAAATGATCAAATAAATATCTCCAATATTCCAATCTTAAATTTATTCCCATCTATAACAGAAAAACCAATTACTCACCGGCATTACTGGAACCCTTGAACCGTTTACCTATAAACATCCTACCAACCTTCCTTTCAGTGTTAGTACAATGCGAAAAGGAACCATTACAAACTTTTCTGTTTGATATAATCAGAAACTTGGTGAGTACCAACATGTATTGGATTTCTTGTCTGAATTAAATTCATAATTCATAAATGTTTTATAATACTGATTTATATTACATCTAATTTAATATGTATAATAATACCAAACTATATTTTGAATTGCTTATTTTTGAATTGTTTGTGTGTTTTTAGAACTGAAGATGAATGTATAACATTCCAAACTAGTTTTCAATAAAAAAATTTATAGAAGTGGCAAATAATTTATCAATCCCTAATTATAATAATATTATATGAAAAATTAATTTTTTAATCAAATTTTTAAAAAAATAACAAATAAACAAATAGAATTCACTTGAAGAATTGAACTGATGTTTTCTAAAAGATAATTCACTATTTTGAAGGTATTTTCGATATTTTAGTCTTGTTATCAAGGTTAATACTTGAATATTTTAATGACTTATTTTTTTTAATTTATTCGCTCAGCAATAGGGACATTTTGGTACTAAACTCATTTTTATACCATCATCAGAACCACAGATATAAAATAAAATAAAAATGTGCTTGGCAAATACAAACTTCCCAATTTCCTTTTCGGGCTCCTGGAGCTCAGAATCATAAATGAATTGGTGGATAATATCGGACACCTATCCAACATTTAAAGGTCTAGATTCACCTAAAAAATTTTCTACAAAATCTACAATACATATGTGGGATCCTTTTCTTATGAATTGAGAATCAACTAAACAGCCTCGTGTGAAACAGGCCTAAAAGATGAAAGATATCCACCAAAGTAACTAATTGAATCAACTGAACTGTCTCATGTGAAACAAGCCTTACTGCCTTTTCTAGCACTCTGTGTAATTTCAAATCCTTATAATTCCTTTATTACATCCAAGTGGTAACTAAATTTTACTTAAAATCTGGCCTTCTCTAAAACACTAGTACATTAGTCGGTTTATTAATAAATATTGTCGATGCTTCAGTTGTGGTTCTATACTCACGAGCCAGGAGTCTATAGGATAGAAGCAGAGGAATTAATTTTTCAATTCCTGGTTTTATAACACATACATCTTCCTTAGGTCTGGTATTAAAGTTTATTTAAGACGAATGCCAAGTATAGCCATTGTTCAATTAAATTATTCCTAAGCTCTTCTTTATTATTTTACTAGGCATAAGAATAATAATAATTATTCATTTCCTGTGACAGTTCTAACTCCATTCCTTTGTCTAATAAACATAGTCCCAACCTTGTGTTTGTCCAAAACTGAGGTGTAAAAGCAGTGATACCAGGGTGCCCCAATCCTATCAGAATTATGACAATTAAACATGGAATGAATTGTTTTAACAAAAAACAACAATACATTTAACGCTAGAATGTCAACAAAATAAATAAAATTACCAGCTATGTCAAGGGTAAAACAATTGCAAAGTAGCTCCAACATGGCTACAGGTCCCATAACATACTACCACCATGTACATACAAACAACTTTTGGTATAGAATTCTGGATTGGTATTTAAATGTCTTTCATTCAAACTTTACCTTGCCATTTCTCCTATTTTTTAAGAAACCTGCCTCTCCCCACCACTGCATGGTGCGGAGGGTATTGAAACACACAGACCAGAGATAATAACATTTATCTGCTATATGGCTTTGGTTTTGGTAGATCTAAGTTTAGTTGAATAAAAACTAGATATTAATAAGAGGACAGAGATCAGATAATACATTGGATTTTAGCTGTAGTTATTATGACAAGTTAAGCACATTTGTTAACTTATCTATTTCACACAACTCAATAAAAATACATCAAATTTACAGATTTTGTTTATTTATTTTTTTATTTATCTTGATTCTTTCATTTATTAATTTAATTCTTCCTTGTAAATCTTTGCTGTTTTAACTTTTCATTAATTTCCTCAATGTAATCACTTACTATTTCAAATGAATTTCAAGCATCATAATTATTGTTATTAAGAGCAATTATCATTGAAATAAAATACAGGAATTGCGATTATCGCCAGTTGGAAACCTAAAAATTGTGTTTTTTTCAATGCTTTCTTAAAAAAAGAAAATTATTAATTTAATGGATTCTATTTCAGTTTAGCTCCTTCAACATGATGGATGTGCACAAGATATTCATAGGGCCTTACAATACATGCTGAAAGTAGCCGAGAGTATTAAACCTTTTATAAATTAATTGTTTTGGGGACTGAAAGATTAATTTATAAATGTAAACATATTATCTTGTCAGTCAGTTGTGGTTTATGGCCTGACATCATAATCTGATTTATATTTATGCGAATATATGTGGCAGCGTTAAAAATTTGTATTCATTGGGAATATTATAGGTTTTTAAAATTATTACTGCTTCACTTAGATCACAACTGTCGTCTTCTGCTCGCTAAGCTCACTCAAGGGGTAATCATATCTTCAAGAGATTCTTTTCAGTTGAGGTTAGGGCCTTACTAAAATTTTAATTTAGTTATGTAATGGAAACAAATTTTTCAAAATCTTCAAGAACTCATTGGTCGACAGGCTCATATGTAAATACAAAAATACATATAATAAATTACGTTGGTACTCTCTGGGGCCTTGCAACTCACACGATTGGCTTAACCCCAAAGTACTCCTGCCTTTTGGAGTTACAGTGGTACCCGTGCCAACACAAACAGCCACAGCACTGTTTTTTTTCTATTCAGAGGTTTATATCTCGTAAACTATTAAAGCTACAAAAATAGGGTTGTTTCGATTCAACGTTAAATTTCCTTCCAAAAACCATGATAATAAACACACATGTACTTGTACTCATCAAAAAAAGTCACCAAGATGACAATGGTGGTATCGTGTGCCTAGAAAATAAAGAAAATACTTGAGGCATTTCCATCAGAAATAAAGAGTTCCTGCCCTTTGAAAAAAAATGTGGCCCATTTGCCACAGGCAAAAGTGCTTAAGGGTTAAAAAGAATTTATAAAGGAAATAATTAATGTGTCTTAACTAAATTTGATTATAGCATTAATAGTATAAGTATAAGTATTAATAGCATTACTTTGCCTCACAAACAGATAACTAAGAAAATTCATTATTTAATCTAAATATGTTGTAATGCCTGAATCAATATTTAGACACACTTAGCAACTTTCATTATGCACACTAAGACCCTAAGATTTAAGGTTTCTACCCACCCATAATATGGGAGGAGATAAAGAGAATTAGTTTAAAAAACTAGGAAAATGTGAATGTGGTGGGGACTACAAATATCGAACAGAAATGGTTTCTAATTCGTGAAAAATAAAAAAATTCACTTGAGCTATAACTGGATAGGAAAATTAAAATATAAAAAATCACCTGCTGTCATTTTTCCAATCAGCTCTTAAACTTTTCAGTTGTGTGTTCCTCATGTTCGGAGTTGTGAAGACGAAAACATTCTTATACTTCCCCAAGCAATCCTTTATGTCTTCTACAAGTTGTTGTTTAGCCTGTAGACCCTTTTTGGTAGTTTTAGTCAAGGAAACTAAAAAATGAAAAATGATCACAGATTAAAAAGAAAAAATATTAAAAATACAATTCAAAAAGTAGTGAGAAATGTATTTACCTTTCTTATCTCTTTTTGATTTCGGCATTTTAAAAACAATATACTACATGAACAACAAGGACATGAAAACAACTAATCAAATGCTGTAAGAATGCACGTGAGAAATCAAAGTTTGGAAAAGGTTATACATATAACTTCATATTCCAAAGAGAAACGATTTAATGGCAAACGTTTAGAAGAAAAGAGTGAACTAGTACTAGATGGAATATTTAAAATTATCATATCATGATTTATAAGCATTAAAATATCAATAACTTTATTAAAAAACAATAAAATTAGTATAAAAAGTATACCATTAAAATCAGCATTTCTTCCGATTTAAGAATGAAAAATGGTATCCTGCAAATGAGCACCCCTACTGTGTCTACTCTTTCAGTAAAGTTTACCATCACTCTTCTGCAGACTTCCACATCAAGGCTTGCTATCACTAGACCAATTTCTTCCTTGAGTTGAGTTGTGTTTCGAGGATTATTTTCGTAAATATTTGACTTGGCGAATCCCCATAAAAAAATATCTGATGTGGACAGCACATGACTTCCTGTATGACTATTAAACTATAAATCGGTGGCTCAAAAAGTGATCCTGATTTTGGTTACTAGTTTGCAGTGCCTCAAAAACGACACTCGGCGTTGCGGCATCCATCTATTGACATGCACAGGCACACTCTTGTTTCTGGAGGTCTCATTCCGTTATTATGTGTCATTTTCATTCAGTAGATAACAAGTTTCCAAGAGATTTATTCATGTTCCATGACAACATTAAAACTGTCAATATCACTAGATAAAGCATTGGAAATCGACAATTTCGACATTTTAAGCGGAAAAATCCACTTAACTAATATCTTATTCTCCTGCAGCAGACTTGTTCATCTCGCAAATGGAGAGGAAAACCAGTATTTTATACTCAATTTTAACACTTGAAACAAGTAATAAAAATGTATAATTGGATTGGAAAATAAATCGCGTTTGTAACCTTTCTTACCGAAACATATGATTTTTAATTTAAATATAATTTTTGATGTAAGCTTATTATGACCTTCAAGTAAAGTACCCTTTTTGGCTTACCAATTTTAACCAAAATATAGTAAGTACATTCATATCGATATAAAAGATCGATATAAAATTTACCAAATTTGAGATATTTTACATTATATTTTAATATAATTTTTTATGAAATTCTAATATGACCTTCAAGTAAAGTACCGTAAAGTTCCAATTTGGACCTAAATCTAGTATGTTATTTAAATCAATATATAAGTTATAAATACTAAATTTGAGACGTTTTGTTTAGTATTTTAATATATTTTTTTATGGAAATCAATTATGACCTTCAAGTAAAATACCACTTCCGGTAATCAAGCAGTAACCAAAAAGGAAGGTTCACAACTAGATTTTACAACAATCATAAATACAAAATTTCAACTTTCTACGGCTAAGTGTTTTTGAGTTATGCGAGATACGAGCGTACATACGTACGTGCGTACAGACGCCACGACGAAACTCGTCAAAATGGATATTTCCGTCAAATTCTGAAAACCGAAAATTTTCGCGATTACAATACTTCCTTTACTTCGTACAAGGAAGTAAAAAGTCACAATGAGTCAGGTCGCAGGATCGTGCTGACCAATTATGGTCGCCGCTTCATAAAAGAATAAGCCCAGGGAATTTTTCACCCAGCAAGTTCATTGTTTCATGTGCAGGTGGCATGTCGCGCCGTCCTGCTGAAACCATGAGTTTGTGATATCTATTGTTTCCAGAGATTGCCATAAAAATATCTGATGTGGACACCACATGACTTCCTTGTACGCCTATTAAACTATAAATCGGTGGCTTAAAAACTGATCCTCAATTTGGTTACTAGTTTCCGAAGATTGCAGTATCTCAAAAACGACACTCGCGTCGCGATATCCATCTATTGGCACACGCAGACATACTCTTGTTTCTGGAGGACTCATTCCGTTATTATATGTCGTTTTCTTTCAATAGGTAACTAGTTTCCAAGAGATTTCTTCGTGTTCCCTGACAACATTAAAACTGTCAATATCACTAGATAAAACATTGGAAATCGACAGTATCGACATTTTAAGCAGAAAACCCATTCAACTTATGCTCGGAAAATAAGACTCGTTCAGCTCACAAATGGGGTAGAAAACCAGTATTTCACACTCAATTTTAACACTTAAAACAAGTAATAAAAATGTTTAGTTGGATTCTAAACCAAATTGTGTTTGTAACCTTTATCACCGAAACATATGATTTCTGAATTTAATTTTAATATAATTTTTGATATAAGTTTATTATGACCTTGTACGTACGTACAGACGCCATGGCGAAACTAGTCAAAATGGATTCAGGGATAGTCAAAATGGATGTTTCCGTTGAAATCTGAAAATTTTCGCGATTACAATACAGCCCTCCAGTCCAAATGGCACACCAAACAGTAACTCGCTGCTGATGCATAGGGCTTTCTTGCATCACTTGTGGGTTTCCCAGATTCAGTAGTTATGTTTATTGATGTATTCGCTGAGATGGAAGTGAGCTTCATCACTGAAGATTATCTTGAAAGAAAAATCTTCGTCTCTTTCTTGATGACCAACAAACCATTCAACGAACTTTCTGCGCTTTGCATGGTCTGCGGGAATCAATTCTTGAACTAACTTAATCTTGTGTGCATGGAAATGCAATCCTTTACCAGTATTCGTCTCAAAGAGGAGAGTGAAATACCGAACTCTTGCGAAAGACGACTTATTGATTTCATTGGACTCGTCGTTACATTGTCCCGCACAATTTCCACGTTCACTTCGGATCTGGCAGAACGGGATCGCCCACTTTTTTTTGCGTTTCCGACGGTACCCGAAACTTTGAAATTTTTCAGTAATCGCCGAACTATAGTCTCATTAGGTGCCTACCTGCCGAACAAGGCGCGAAATCTGCGAACTGTTTCTGCGTAACACTCTCCGTATTTATAATGAACTTTAGCAATCGAAGCTCGTGCGATTGTGAACCGCTTCATATCAAGACATCAACAAATAACAATAACTAATGCAGTAATCTCTTATCGCAACACATGTAGTTCATACAAATAATTATGTCTGGTCTACCAACAAACTTCACCAAAAATGGCTGAAAACTCTTGAAACAAAAATTATGAGGTAATGTATAATTAGTTAGGTTTGCTTCATCCTGAGGTACAATTTGAATCTTCCAATGGACTGAGATCGGCATAATTTATCCACTTGACTACATGAAGTCATTGTTCTCTAGAAATTTGGACTACCTTAGCCTTGGGTTCCAGGTAACCACTTCCGAACCGCCTTAAAAAATTTGGAAAATAATTAGGGATTGATAAATTATTTGTCACTTCTATAAATTTGTTTTATTGAAAACTATTTTCGAATGTTATACATTCATCTTCAGTTCTAAAAACACACAAACAATTCAAAAATAAGCAATTCAATTTATAGTTAGGTATTATTATACATATTAAATTAGATGTAATATAAATCATGATTATAAAACATTTATGAATTATGAATTTAATTAAGACGAGAAATCAAATATATGTTGGTATTCACCATGGTTTAAATTGATTATATCAAACAGAAAAGTCAGTACTGGTTTCTTCTCGCATTGAACTAACAATGAATGAAAGGTAGGTAGGATGTTTATAGGTAAATGGTTTAAGGGTCAGGGTTTTTCCAGTAATGCCGGTGAGTAATTGTTTTTCTGTTGTAGATGGGAATGAATTTAAGATTGGACTATTGGAGATACTTATTTGGTCATCTAAGCAAAAATCTGGATTGGATTTCAAGGATTTTATTATTTCAAGTGCTTCATATATATTGAATTTGAGGCTGTTTTCAACGTGATGTATTAATTTAACTCCTGAGTTTTTAATGAATTTATGATTTTTTTCATTTAAATGAATTGCAAAGTTGGAATTCTCTGTCTTATTTTTTTCATATGCACGTATATGTTCCTTTAATTTCTGAATTAGCGATCTTCCAGTTTTCCCGTGTATTTGGCTGCACAATAATTACAATTTAGTTCGTATACTTCGCTTTTTTGGAAAGGGTCTATTTTGTCTTTAGGAGAAGAGAAATATGATAATAGGGTTTTTTCTATTTTAAATGCAGGGTTTAATCCTAGTTTTTTCAAATCATTTCAGACTTTGGTGGATATAGAGCTGTAATATGGAATCAAAACATAATGTTTTGGGACAGGTCTATCTTCGGGGGTTGTTGAATAGATATCATTAATTGTCTTTTTTTGTATTTGTTTTTAAAAAATATGATTGATAGTGGTTTTATTGCACCCGTTATTCTTTTATATGGAATATATTATTTCAATTTCTTTATTATAGTTCTTTTTATTTAATGGTACGTTCAAAAGATGGTAAATCAGGCTATTAATGGCTGCGAGTTTATGTGCTATCGGTATCCTAGCTTCATTGTTTATAACGACATCCGTGTGGGTGGGTTTCCGGTAAATTCCAAATTCAAGATGTTAGTTTTTTACTGAGATTTCTAAATCTAAAAAGTTTATGGTTTTGTTTTTTTCCAGTTCTACTATTTCGTTTAAAAAATTATTTATTTGTCTTGTCGTACCAGATCAAAGGCATATAATGTCATCTGCATATCGATATCAGTATAGACATGTTGAGCTAGTCTAGAATTGTTTGGGTCAAGAATTTTTTGTTCAAATTTGTCCATAAATAAATCTGCAAGAAGGGGTGAAAGAGGGGAGCCCATCGGTAAACCTTCTTCCTGCTTGATGATTTTTCCATCAAATTGAAAATAATTATGTTTTATGCAAACAGACATCAAATTGTAAGGATCTAGTTTTTCTAGCAGTGATAAATTCGATCGGAAGATTAACTGTTCTAAAATTTCTATTGTTTCTAGTGGTGGGATACTTGTGAAAAGATTTGTGACGTCGAATGATATTAATTTCGCCTTATCCGGAATTACTGTTCTTATTTTGTTTACTAACGCTATTGAGTTTTTTACCGTGTGTTTTGGGAAAAATGAGATTCTGGTTTTGATTAATTATTCAAGTGATGGGCAAGTTTATAGATCGGGCTATTGATGTAAGTAACGACTGGTCTTATGGGGATTTCCGGTTTGTGTATTTTTGGTAGGCCATATAGTGGGGTAGGTAGCGGGATTCATCTCAATGAGTGTATTTTTTATTATCCGGTATCAATATGCTGTTTTTTATTAACTCGCGGATTTCGATTTTTGATATTAGGAAAACCGTTTTTGTTTATGAAATCATAAACTTTCTTTGTATAGTTATCTCTTTGTAGAATTATTGTCGTATTTCCTTTATCTGCTTTTATGATTATAAGATTATTTTCGCGTACTTTTTCTGACTATACACGTGCATATATAGTTTTTTATTCTGCTGATATATTTTTATTGGACCTATTGATTTTTTCTATTTCGGTTTTTACTACATTGGCGCATACGGATTTGGAAATAGAGACGTTATTATATTTTACTAGACCGGTTTCGATATGAACAGCAAGATTTTCAAATATACTTGAATTTACTGGTGAATTTATGGAGTGTTTTAAGCCTTTATTATAAAGGTTGTTTTCAGTTTCCGCTAAGGTTGTGCTAGAGAGATTGAGAACACGTTGGGAAAATCGATTTTGACCTTGGGAATTGTTTGACGAATCAGAAGAACGGATATTTAAATTGTCATAGTTTAACCGCAATTTTGTAAGTTTCTTTTCTAGGATCCTAGAAAAGAAACTTATATGATAGGGATAGGGATAAAGATGCTCATTTAGGTATCTAAACTTTGTTAATAAGCTAGATAGATCATTCTTATAATATTTGACCATTTAGCTTTTCACGTCCGACTACTATAAGAACTATCCATGGTTACGCTAATTGATATGAACATACATGATATTAAACTTCATGGAATACGCATTGGAATACATAAAATGCACAGTAATATTAGATGTATCAGAACAAGTAAAGGGCCAACAAATTTATCTTCTTTACCTCTTCGTTGTTGTGTTAAAAAAAAATGGCAGCAATTTTGAGTGTTGCTGCCTTAGCTTCCGTCTGCTGTGAAGCCTTAGCTTCCATTAAAACAGACCAATGATATTATTAAGAAATCAACAATTTTAACGAAAAGAAATATTATACGTTAAGTAAAATTTTAAACTCGGCAGAAACGATATCATCAGGGAACCAAACAGCTCTCACATGAACTTCTGCATCATTGGCGAACATGTGCTGAAATCACGATAATGAAAAACATAACATGAATTTCTGAAATTAAAACGAGCTGAATTCTGCTCCAGACAGCACCAAAACAACCGAATTCGCTTCAGATTTTCAGAAATTTTCTTGGAAAATGAAATATTGTAATGAGCTAAATTCTGCTTATGCAGAAAGGTTCAAAATCTTGACTATTCGCCCCCGATTATGAAAAATATAACTAGCTGAATTCTGTCCCATAAATCCTTAAAACATCCAGATATTTCATCAGATTTTTAAAAATTCTCTTGAAACGGGTGACATTAAAGATAAATGTTCTGCTCAAGAAATCTTTAGAGCACGCAAATGATTGTCCGTTCTTCATTCATTTTCTTGGGAAAAACTTCGTTATAACCAGTTGAGTTCTGCTCCAAAACATTTTTGCCCGATTTTTTTTTTGAAGTTTTCATAAAACGGTTGAAATTATAAAAAGTTGAATTCGGCAAAACACATATTTTCGTCCGACTTAAATTTTTTTTTTAAATCGGTGGTATTATAATTAGTGGAATTCTGTTCTAAAAAGCCGATACAATCAAATTTGCGTCCGATAGTTAAACATTGTCTTGAATAAAGGCAAAATTACCTGTATTTTAGATATATCAGCTACAATTCATTTTCACTTTTTACAAACAAAAACCTATAAATATAAGTGAGGGTGTGAACGGTAAAACTCATTACTTCCATTTTTTCACATTGTTATGTAACTAGTTTTGCAGTCCACCGGCTGCTGAATGAAGAAAGTTTTGTAACAATTGATTTTAAACGTAAGAAAATAAAGTAAGGGATCAGTTTAGACTCTTCATTCAGTGAGTAATAATAACCATTGCTATCTAGATTTTACTAAAAAATGGAAGTAAATTTTTTTTCAGTTCACACCCTTAAGTTTATTTTCAGTATTTGCTTTCATATTATTCATCATTTTCCCTTTCCCTTTGATTTTAAACATTTGCTTCGAAACACGCTACAAGCACAATGTGCATAGGTAATATGTACTTTTCACGTATTTCATGAAGTTTAATTGCATGCATAGTCAAAAGTAGGGTAACTTGGATAGTTTTTATGGATTTCGAAGGCAAAGAGCAATAAATCGGTTTTTGCCATTTTTTTATACTTCTTCAACGCGCTCTAGCGGCTCATCGAAACATCCCGACGTTAAACGAACAGTGATACGTCAACGTCATGTGACGCAGTAACGAAACAGCGTAAACCGGGACGACGCTAACTGACGCTACTGCATTTAATTCAAGATATGACCTGATACAGCTTAGAACGAAATAATGTTATATAACTACAGCATTTTTGGGGTGATAGCTCCAACCGAAGTCTCAAATTAAAACGACGAGAACAAGAAAGGACCCTCGGCAACTGTCCAAAATATAACACAAAAATAACTACAAGAATTAACTCTAAAATTGGCAGAGAAGGTATATACTAACCAAAAATTGGGAACCATAGTATGCACTCAGTATGTCCTCTCTGTGAGGAGGAGTCTGTTTCCTTTCCTTAAAAAATGATTTATAAAGGAACCTGCATATCGCCGAATAGATCAGCCTTCGACCAAATCATTCTCGTTTAGTTGAGACAAACAAAACCTCCTGTTGAGAGAAACAAAACCTCACGTCTACAGAGGTGTAAACGTGGATTACTACCACTACTGAAGCATTGTTCATGTCAGTGACAAGATCAAAAAGACCTGAACCATGCAGTACTTGACAGAACATTTCTACTTAAGAAGCAGAAGAATCCGAACATCCAACAGGAATGGAGATTTTGATGTTGATAATCTATGGAAAGTATGCTCCAAGGCATCAGAAGAACCTATAGACGTCGTCATCCTTGCAGATGTACAAACTACAGATAAATTAATGGGAACTCCTTGGTATGATATAAAATATACTCAGGCCAGCACAGTGATGAAACGGATTGGGACCTGGCTAAGTGTTGAGCAATATCAGCGGAAGAACCGCCAGCATGTTAGAGTACCAGAAAAGAAAATGCTAGAGATGAAAGAAAGTTTCGAAGAGACAAACAATTTGGGTATTTCTTCCATACTGTGAATTATAGAGAAAACGTTTTGGCTGGAAACAAAGCTAATTAAAAGTGCGAGCTCCTGAGTGTACTGCAGAAATTATTGTTAAAAGGAGGTGAAAATTTGAAGAGCTCCTTGATGTAGATCTCACATAAGAAGGGATTTATCCTTCTATACAGATGTCAACTCACATAAAAAAGACACAGAGGTAGAATGTAATGTAATTGGTGCTCAGATCTTAAGCCCCTAGCTAAGATGAGATCACTAAAGCAGTAGATACATTGAAAAATCAGAAAACACCAGGAAATGTAGCTTAGTAGTCTTACCACACCATACCATTTAGCAGTAAAGATTATTAAGTATGATTGAAGTGAGCTCATTTAAGTCTTTCAAGAGTTCCTGCTCTCAGAAGGAACAGATAAAACTATACCAGATCAACAACTTAGTAATAAATACATTTATTCAAAATGCAATATTATTTCTTTTACTCACTGAGATCATGTATAGTCTTTATAAGAAAAGATGACCAGCGGCTTACATAAGCCATTCAGAGGCAGGAGTGGATTAATTTTTGAGGCCCCCTCATAGAAATAAATAAATACTGACAGATAGCATTTCTTTGTCTTAATAATACAATGTTATTTTATCGGCAATAAAGTTATCATTAAATTTTAAAAAAGACTCCTGCCATGGGGTCTGTGGCCCCCACTGGGTTTGCAGCTGAAGATGACTGACGAAAGCTGAGTATCTTATCCACTTTCGCTTCAGGCAAACCCAAGCTCCTAATTTGCTTAAACTTAGGGTTACTACAAATATAGTTTATTTGAACTTGTATTATTTTTCTTTATTCAATAAGCAAACTTAATAAACAAATATTGTTTATTTTTAAAGTTGAGACTTAAGCAGATAGAGAGAATAAGGGCACCGGTCTGGTACTTAACATCATTTGATTGGAGGATCATCATTCAGTTCATTTGTCTTATGGCTTCATTCTGATTTTATTATTTATTCACTCTAAACATTATGTTTAGATGCCAGCTCATCAGGGAGCCTGGAATGATCATGCACAAGCTCTTCATTACCTCCAGTGTAAAACTCAGGGACTAGTTTGCTAAATCCTCCTTCAGATAGCTCCCTAACAGACTATAAAAAATATTTCAAGATTTTAGCCTCTATTTTTTTATCTACATATTGATAAATGCAACAATAATAACAGATCAATAGCCTTGTTTTTACCATCTGGCAGAAAAATTCAACAATTAGTTCAGTATTTTACACAACTAGGTTTAAATATATGTTGAATTCTAATTTCCAAAATATAAGGCTTTATGCAACTAAATACATATGGAGGTACAAATAATTCTTTAATGAATACTCCTCAGGATAAATATCTATATCAAATACTTTAAATAGCTTTAGAACTTGAAACCAAAAATTATCATTAAAAACAATTAGTTTGTAAAAAACAGCATTATCATATAAGCTCATGTATAGTTACTATTAACTGTAACCCTTTTGTATTGTATCAAAGGATGACTATAAACTTAATAAAATAAAATTAATTTAAATAATGATGAATAATAATAATTTCAAAGGAAATAGAATAAAAACTTCAACATATACAAGAAAGTTATAACATTAGATCCAAGTAATAGTAAACAATTACAAAACTATTAAGTTATTTATAATGCTTTAGTAATACAAAAAAAATAACTTGAACAGCTGTGGAATAAATCTTCAAATAAACAAATCTAGAGAAGCATTCATCACTTTTATTCAGTACTTTATTTATTATGATCATAGCTTGAAGTAGATTATGACTAATTTTTTTTTTGAACCAATAAAAATGCATCCGCTAATAAAGGCATTTGATGTGTACGACGAAGTTGATATAGTAAAAGGTAAATTAGCTGCTACTCGCTATCCTTTAAAATAATTTTAATAATCTTAATAACTATTGGTGGGAATTCTTAATGAATGGGATTCTTATTTATTTTATAAAATTAATCTATATAGATTAAGAGATTGTAGAACTACTTTAATCTCACATTTTTTGTATTAATAAAATCTTTTTACACAGTCATTATTTTATTATGTAATGTTTCCTTTTGTAACCTGGAATGTATTGTGGAGAAAGTGGTCATAAATGACAAATTTATCAACATAATAATGATTGTAAAAATAAAAATAATGCAACATATAATTTTTTTTAAAAACAAGAGCATCATGATGAAAAAATTATAAATTTAATTTTGAGGATGTTAAAATTCTTTACAAAGAAAAGAATATTTTAAGAAGAAAATTATTATAGGCTATTACAATGATTGAAAATCTGAGAAAACAATATATATGAAAAAAGATTAAAGAAATATGCATACGCAGAATGAATAACTAATTAATTAATAAACTGAATAAATAATATAGTGTACCATTTCTGTATTTTATAAACAAAAATAGTTTCAAAAGAAATTTCTATAGAGTGCACTAAAACAAATTTATTATCATTTTCAGTTAAATGAATTTGATGAATCAATTAAGACACTCAGGAAGTAATATATAAATATATATATATTTTTTTAAATTACTAAGTATGGAGAACAAGGTAAAATAAAAATATTTTAACTAAATTTAATCAATGTGAACAAAATAAATTTTCTCCAAGTATTGATTTTAAATTTAATTTATGGATTTTAAATAATAAAATTGTTAAGTATGTGTTAGAAAATATTTATTTAAATTAAGTTTTTTACAAATACTATGTCACCTAAGGAAAAAACTGAAATGAATGTTCCAAAAAAAGAAAATTCAGTACAATTAAATGTATAACAAGTACTGGCCTTTAGTAGTATGTTTAAGAATATTTTGACATAGGTGATGAAAAATAAAGTTTGAAAATGACCAACAATATTCCAAAAAAAAAGGCCAAAACATTACAAAAAAAAATAATGACTATGTAAAAAGACTGTATTAATAAAAAAATGTGTGATTAAAGTAGTTCTTTCATTTCTTAATCTATAATGATTAATTTTATATATTATAACTATTGAAATTTAGATGGTACAATTCCATTATTTTTTCAAGCCTGAACATATAAATCAGTTACGGTAATATATTTATTAATTATGAGAGTTATTTTTTTTTTTAAATTTTGAAATTCAACTAGAAATTATCGTTGAGATTATTTTTACTTATGATGCTTTCTGTATGAAATATATATATTGTATATTGATCCTGTATGAAATAAAAAAATAGGCACAACAGTGAGGTGAAAAATATACTCAGAAATATCACTGAAAAGATTAGGCTGCGGATTACAGGGCTAATGTCTGAATTTCAGATTAATGAAAAACTGGAAAAGTGAGAGATGACACTACTTGTGGTGAGAAAAAAACTCCAAAACAAAAAAATATAATATATATAAATTATATAATAATTATTATGAACTTTATAAATCAATATATTCCTTGGTTTTCATTTTCTGAGAAATGTTCATAGAGACCATCAGTATCTGATTGATGTGGTGTCAAGAGTTCGAAGTTACCAAGCTGGGTATTAAGATATATGTACCTCTGTAGTTACGCCACTGCCTCTTGCTCTGCAGCATAACCAGTGGTAAGGTTCTGGGTGTCCAGAGAAGAAATACAGACACCATCAGGACAAAAAAAATATGAGGGATCTCAAAATACATGGAGAGGATACAAGCAGAAGCTAATAGTCAGTAATAAATCAAAAAATTAAAAACATATTCACAGAAGTGTGTTAATTTAAAAATAAAAAAATATATGGGTGAGGGCATATAACTGGGCCACCATAAGATATATATAGTCTTGCCTGAAGTCTTTAAAAAATTAAAGTATAAGGATATTCAGTTCAGACAGAGACAATGCAACAGGACTCATTGTTGCAAATAAGGCTTAGAAGAAAATGAGACAGCTATCGGAACTGCCAACGGTAGTTACTGTGGCAAGGGCTTTTAATAGGTTAAGCTGGCAGGAAATGTGGTTTAGAAGAAACATTTCAGTAAAATATTTAACAAGGCTGAAAGCCCAGGAAGGACGATGGCCTGCCAGAAACTTCGGAGGAAGGACCTAGTCAATACAACCAATTGCCGAATTGTTACCAGGCAGCAAGTTGTTTTTAATAAACTGAGGTAGAAGAAACTCATTAAAGCAATTTTAGATCCCAGGGTTAGTGGCCTACTGAATAAATAATTGAGGGTATCAGTTCACTAGTATAATGACAGCAGTATTGTAACCTGTTGAGGGTAATTGGATCATAAACAATAATGCTTCAACATTTAACAAATGCAGGTTTAGAGCATCATCTCATATAACCTACATTAAACCTTCAGGAATCAGAAGCTGGCGGAGAAGTGAGAGAAAATTAACTGAGTTTTATGTTCAAAATTAGTAAAATAAATTATTTGGTACTTGATTACAATTTTGCTGATACAATCTTAACCTATAACTTAATTATGGGAACAATGTTTAACAATAACAAAGAGTTGAGATACCATAGCTTTCTGCATGTCACAGCTATTGGATTTCACTCACACAAGAAATAATCAAACCCTTATGTTTGTTTATATGAAATGTGCACTCATTTCATAACTTTTTGAGAAAGAGAAAAATTTAATTATTAGAAGTATTTTAAAGTAACCAAAATTTGATGAACGAGAATTTAGTACAATTTTGTGGCTCATCAAAAATGTAATCATAAATTCTCCTTTAAATGGTTTTACATACAATAGATAACAAAAAGAGACTAAGGTTTTAAATAAAGAGTAGGCATTTACATACTTTTATCTAATATGTTTGAAACAATTTTATTTAACATTGAAATATTTAAATATTCAAATTAACTCGAAAGTAAGTCATGTAATTATACTTATTACCTCCCTACCGCCAATTTCTGAATATGTATAACACGCTATAAACCTCCCTGGTTTTTAGTTAAGAATAAAAAAAAGAAAAAAACAAAAAAAGAAAAACAAAAGCTTTAATGATTTGAAAATTGAAAGTATTTTTTCATCTTAAGATTTTTTTTTTCAAATGCGGCAATCATATTTTTAATTTCAAAATGTGTTCTAAAGTAATTATTTTTAATCTATTATATTAGTGACAATTTCGATAAAATGTAGTTTAAGAATCAGATTTTCTTTTGTTTTATAGAATTGAAAACATTTGTAATTTTGATACGTTCGCATTTTACGAACATTATCCAAAAGTAGAATTTCTTGAAATGCATAATTTAAACCTTACAATTTTCTAATTCAAATTTTTCCTTGTCTTTTAAAAGAAAAACAAATCTTATTTGGTGATTTTGTATGAAAGTATATCGTTAGATAAACGATTAAGGTTTCAGCTGCTTTTCCGTTGATCTTCACAGCCTTTGCTTTAGAGCCGAGTTATAGTGACCTGGTAGGCTCCGGTAACTTTTGTGTGGATTGTGGAAGGCTTAGATATTAGTGTTCGAAACTTATCGGCTAACCTGTTAATTTTTTCGTAAGTACAATATACTTTTATCATTTATATAGTTTTATATTGTAACTTTTCATAGTAATATACTGGTCAACCTATGACGCATTTCGAGGAGTGTCCAATGCGGTATAACGCCATATTGGTTTAGTAATTTGCCTTACCGGCATTTGATTTTTTTTCGACTCTCAGATTATTGCTGGCTAAGCTAAAAAGTTGTTAAAACTTATTTTGAGCGATTTACATCAAACCTTGAAACTTATCTTTCTGTAAGTAGCAGTTAAAGTATTATTTTCACTCGTTATTTGAACTTATGGTCGGTTACCTCTCACACCCATCGTTACTTACTTCAGTTAATATGCCATATAAACCGTATCAAACTCATTTTTATGTAGACCAATGTGATGGTTATTCTTTAGTGTATTGTGTTGAAAATAATGAATGCATGTTCTCTGTGGAATTCATTTCGTAGGTTACATTGGCTTGCATATGTATGTCTTTAATCTGTTTTTACTCATTTAATGTTTATTTATGTTGTGATCAACTAATGTTTTATTGGTTATATGTTATCTAGGCATGCTTGAGGAATTGCAATCTTAATTTTGCTTAGTTTATGTAAAACTCTTGTAGTGCTATATTAATAGTATTGTGGAATAATTTTAAACAAATTTTATATTCAGTGATAGGATGTTGTTTGTCTGAAATTTTAATTGACTTGTATTTAGTGGTATCATCTGTAAATGATTACATATCTTATTTTTTTTAGTTTATTATTTTTATACTAGATTGTCACGCCCAAGCAGTGTTTGTTAACCCCTTAATATATTTCTATTCATAATAAAACATTTTTTTATTTTAATAAGTTTCGAGTGGATGAATAACTAATTTACATATTTTTCAATTTGAAGCCATTCGTTTATTTGGCGGTCCTGTGCCATTGATAAGTATAACAAGTTGAAAGGTGGGTGGTAACACGTCTTGAGTTAGAGGCTGATCATCGGATTGCTGTATTGATTTCTAGGTTTTAACATTAAGAGGACTCATTCCTTAGCAACAATTTTTTCTTGAGACCAGCGATGACGTGTTTAATTTGTTATGTTAGAATGTCGTATGAACCTTCATTTAACATTCTGTTCCGTTGCTCTATTCTTTAGAGCTGCCAGGGTCCAATTGTGCAACGCTTACGACGTTGCTACGTGCCAAAGTCGCCGCGTTGCCAAGGGTGGGAGGGAGGGGGGCTAAGGATAAGCTAGTGGGGACAACGAGGTGTACCATCATCGATCCGGAGGCGGCCTCGCGCCTGCGCATTCTATGCCACCCTCTCCGTACTACGTCTTAGACCATGTCAATTCTCCCAGTGTCTTTCTAGAATAAATCACAATTTTGATTTTTTTTATTTTATTACATCTGTATATTGTATATTATCTGGTAGCAATAGCCAGCGGCAATAGTGTTAGTGCGTTTTAATTATTATCCGAAAAGGAGTAATTTTCGGAGGTTTTGCGGTCTTCCCACTTCGTTCGTCTAGTCCACCTTTAACTAAAAAAAGGTAAGTTTGTCGGAATGCTGTAGTGAGCTCATCTCTCCCTCTCTCAGCAACTGTCTTGCCCAATTTTAGACAATCTGTGCCTGCAGCGGTCCCAGAGAGACTATTTTTAATGAACTTTCTTTTACTCACGATAAAGTATCCATGTTATGTAGTAAAATGTTTTTCAAGGCCATTGTGTCAATGACCTATTAAGATTAGAACAGAATTTTTAATATCTTATGTGGGTTAAGAAGAATTCTATGCCTGTAAAATTAGAACTGACAATTTTCAAGATTTAATTTTGTATATACTAACCATTTTTACATAAGCAATTTATACTCCTTTGTCCTAGCTAGTTAAAACTTTCACATCTATGAGAAAGGTCTTAGTAGAAATTCCATGAATCATTCCAATGTTTCATTTTTCTTTTATACTCATCAAAATTAATTTAGATTGATCTAAATTTTTCTCAAATTAAACTTAACCAGGTAACATTATTCAAAGTTAAAATAAAGATTATTATTTTAGGTAACTTTTATTGCATGTTCTGATAGTGCTGTATCCCAAGTAATAATCCTTGAAACTTTAACTTGCATTTGAAAAGCTTAAAACTTAAATCCATTTTTTTTTTTTTAGGAATAAGGCAAATTACATTTTTTCAACTGGAATTATTTTTAACAGGGTTCGTCATGTCGGTGGACAAAGAGGAGCTAGTCCAGAGGGCGAAGCTGGCTGAACAAGCCGAACGATATGATGACATGGCATCAACCATGAAATCCGTTACTGAGACTGGAGTGGAACTCTCAAACGAAGAACGGAATCTCCTCTCAGTCGCCTACAAAAATGTTGTGGGAGCCAGGCGGTCCTCCTGGAGGGTAATTTCATCTATTGAACAGAAAACCGAAGGCTCAGAAAGAAAACAACAGATGGCCAGGGAGTACAGAGAAAAGGTTGAAAAAGAACTAAGGGACATCTGTTACGACGTATTAGTAAGTTCAAATTTATATTATTGTAGATTTGTGTCTGATTGAACCTAGCAAAAGAGCTTTGTGGTATGAATCATAATTGCTCTAATAGTGAATAGAAAAATATTAATGTAATTAATAGTATCTCATCGTTTCTTTTTTTTTTTCACACCTAGCAGCAAATATTGATCTTGTAATTTTCATTACCATCAAACAAATAATTACTTTATTTGATAGTATCAAATGATTTTAATTACATCATTACTTTTCATCAAATTACTTTTCTTCTTCTTCTTTTTTTTTTTTAAATTATGTTAAATTTACTTGTATTTCCCTTCAATTTACACTCCATTTTTACTTGCTCTAATGTGAATATTTTTTCTCTTTTAAATTATGCCCAAAGTAGTAACATTTATTTTAGTTATAATCACACTTAATTTTTAACAATTAATGTGAATATTTTTTTCTTATTTTATAACTTGTGATAATATTTTTAAATATATAAAGAAACCATTTATCTTTTTATATTTAAAAAATGTAGGTTCTAATTCATTTGTTTCAAACTGAATTAGTCAATTAAATCTTAAAAGTTAAATGTAGATTTCTTATTCATTAAGCACTAATTCTTTTATTTATTTTTTTTATTTTATTTTTTTAATAATATGAGGACTATATGGATTATTTCTAAGAATAACCTCATTGGAGTGTACTTATTTTCTCTTTTGACTTGGGGACCACGCCCATGCGATGGTCTCATTAGACAGCAACATAGTGCCTTATCAATGTCTCTTTTGTTAATTAAATATGTTAAAAATCCATTCCAGTATTAATGAATAATTTCTTTCTCATTTTCTTCCCCTATTTTTGAAGTAGGACTAAGGTTAACGTCACGTGAATCGGTTGGAGTCGTTCCAAGCATAAAGCTTGAAAGAAAAATTCTCATTTCTATTATTCGTTTTATTATTTATAATTGATTTTTCTGTTGAATACCTAATTCTATAATTACGTTTAAATAGAATAAATTCCCGATATCCTGCGTATAACGAGATTCACGTGGTGATCGTTTTATCAGTACTAGTACTAGTATTACTAAGATTGTTTTTCAAATAATCTTAATATGCCACATTCTTTTATACTCTTTGCCACAATGATTTTAAAATCTTAATAGATATATTTCTTAGTTCCGAGTGCTGAAGGCAGTTTGTTAAATACTTTTTTTACTAGAAATTAGTTTCAGTTATTTTAATAAATTCAAGTGCCGTGTTATTGTTTTAAATCTTTGTAAGGTGTGTTATTAAATCTTGCTTATAACCTTATAAAACTTAATTTAAAAAAAAAAAAAAAGTAGTTATTCATTCGATGTTTTTAAATTGTGGTCTGATGAAGAAAATATAATTTTTTTTTTTGTAATGACTCTAAGTATGAAAACGGCTTGTTTTAACGCCTTAACTGTTTTTTTATATTGTTAATTTCTCTGCATAATATGATTAATGCATTTTATTTAAAAAATGATTGATTTATTATTGATGCATTGATTAATTCCTGTATTTTGTTTGTGAGGTATTTGAAAGATTTGTAATTGATGTCTTGTACTCTTTAGTGTTAATTTAAATAGCTAACAAACTTATTTTAAGGATTAATTTATATCAATAATTAGTTGATAAAAGTTTCAAATTAGTAAATGTTATCAAAGATTTCGTTCTTCAGTGAAATGATATCTGCGGTAAGAGGGTGTTAAATGTAACTAACAGGAAACGTGTTGACAAAGGGAGAAGCAGGAAGGGGAGTTACCTGGACAATAGTATTCTGGGTAATATAGTAGCAGCTGGGTGTCATTTTTGTATCTGTTACTGTCCCATAGGTTAAAATTTAGCAACGTTTTCTCGTATCAGATGTTCTCGGAATATCATATAGTATTCTTAATGGTAACAGTAAGTTGCGCAACATGGCTTGAGAGGGAACTGTGGATTTATAGAATGTAGTCTCCTCCCCCCTCATCCGGTCCATTCGCGAACAGTCATTGATTAAAGATTTATCAGTTACGGCTGCGCATTCACTAGTTCCGTACAACCTGATAACGTATACGATAAACACATGTTTTGTTCGTGTTGCGTTCATTTTTTTTCGGCGACTGCTTTTTTTGTATTATTCGCAGTCAGCAAAATATCAGTCGCTATCCCCGTTTCTTGTTGGGAATGTTGCTGCGGCGGTTTCCGAACTGATTATTAAAAAGGTTCATAGACGTCCTAAAATATACATGACTGCAAGTGTGAATGGCCTACAGAACAGGCAGCCGGTGCCTGGCATTCGACCGAAGGCCGCTTGGTCCATCTGTTTAGGTAAATGCCTCCTTGACGTAGGTTTTTATTTTTAATAAGTGGTTTGATCACGTATCCACATTTTTGGGAGCAATATGCGGATTACTTTTAGTTCATATCAATCTGGTATGGCATTTAAGATACAATTATGCCGGTTTCGTTTTACATTTAAGAGTTAACTATTTGATTTATTTTTTTTAAATACTGTTTCTTAGATTTAAGCGATATACTAAAAATAGATCTCGTAAATTTATCCTTCTTTTCCTTCTGAGTCTACGTAAGGTTTTAAATTTATCAATTTAATACCAGAATGTGGTATGTTTAAGCAGAACATTCACACAGGTCTGATTAGGTTTAAGCAGAACCTTTAGGAACGGCCGTAAAGACAATTCGTGCCATTTATTAATGTTGATTGTTTTAGGTTTAAGAAGGTCTAGATATAATCCTGTCCACGATTCTCTTGAAGTAGGTTTTATGAAATTAATTACGCTCCCTAAGAGACTTTTCAACTTTCTCCTTGGTTCTAGAACATTCTCGGCATACCTCATCCTGAAAATCTGGCGAGCCTATGTTATGTGTATCGATGCTACCATTTATCTCGCACGTTACATTATTGGTTTGGTATCCATCAGGAACTTATGATGAGGTATGGCGAACGGAAGTTATAGACGGTAAACGCTTGGGAATGCTAGGAGTGAAGTAAGACCGGATGGCTGTGACTCACGCTGACGCCTTGCCCCAACATGGACCTGTCCAGGCGGCACCGTTACCTCTTGCCAGCAAATCGCATTCCCTTGGCCCGCCGATCTTCGATTTTTGTTATTTATTTGTCTAATTTTTATCCATGTCCAGCACTATTGGCAGTGATAAAAATCAGGTCAAATGAATTTTAATTCATTAATCCGTATCTGAACTTTCATTTATGACCCTGATTCCACGTCAGATGCACTTATACTACATATATTCTACTTCTATTTAGAACTTGTGGTTGTCTCTGTATGGATTTAATTACCAATTCTAGGACCCACGTTCCAGTCAGTTTATTCTAGAAAATATCTTTTATTTTTAATATACTTTACATCGACTCGGGTGGGTATAACAGACCCTCCTGGAGCCTACCCCACCCTCTTATACTTGACCGTTCAATATCTGTGAGGTAATTCTGGTCAAACCAATGATTCTACAAGAGTCAACCAAAATTGTTTTTAAAATTATAAGTCCGTTCATCCAAGGGATACTTCATCATTATTATGATTAAAATCAATATCGAAAACTACTCCGAGAAATAATATAAAATAAGGTCATACTGTCTGGAGTCATAAAATTTTTAATAGCCCTTTCTAGTTTGTTCTTCCTGTAGCATGGAAATCGGTTTCGGTCGATTTTCTCACCCTAGGGTCATTGTTACTAAAAATTGACATAAAATCTGTGTCTCGTAGTGGTTATGCTCTACCTCTTTATATGGATAATGATTATGTAAATGTGTTATGTAATCATTCAGATAATATTGGATCATTGCTGCTGATAATTGTTTTAATTTAGTGATTTTTCCTTATCAGTATGCTTGCTTTATTTTATTAAATTAACGATCGATGTCTTAAAAGTTAATTTGCCATATCACTTAAAAACAACCTGTATATTTTAATGTAAGCTGCCCTGGTCGTGTTAAAATTCAGTGAAACTTCTATTTTTTCTAAGAATCTGTGCGCAATACGGTTATTCTGTGTGGTCGATTTTGAAACACATATTACGTTTTTTTTTTTTTTTTAAGTTATAATTAATTTTTTAATAACAACTTATAATTATTTTTTTAATAACAACTTATCATTCTGTTCCTAAAGTATTCGTTTTGTTATTACTGTAGAAATGTCACTTCAGCAACGCGGAACTCTGTTATTCATAATAAGTATTAAGGTTACTTTTACTTTACGCACCTTTTAAGGAAGGGAAATGTTCATCAGCTTTAGTCATTATCGCATTCTCTATTGCCAATATTTGTTGGGTGCTACCCTCCCTATTAATGACAGAGAGTGCATCCATTAATCTATGGAGTAGTTCCATTTAAATTATTTTATAAAAAATTTATCAAAGTTAAGTTGTGAAGTTTATCATATTTCACGAGTTGTACGACTTATTATAAAAATAATGAGGATAATGTATTTAGACATGAAAATGATAAAAGTGCAAATCCGCATGTGTTATCTAACATATAGATTTGAATTATTCCATGATATAGAATAATATAACCAAGAATGTTATACCCATTTACATATTATATTAATGGGTATACATTCTTGGTTACATCGATAAGGGAAAGGGAATTTATTGTAATCTTTAAATATTGTTGGCTGGGATTACAGCTGACGAACTTTTCCCCTCCTTAAATAGCGCGTAACATTACCTAAACATTATGAATGTTGTGTTTCGGTATTTTGTGTGCCTTAAAGGGTTGTGAATATTCTACAGTCAAGCTAAGGTCCTAACTCCAAATTATTTTTCTAAATATTTTTTTGTGCTCTCATTGGTATAAAAGTTACGCCTTGTTATGTCAGATAACTCTAAATCCAATGGTTGGATCCAGATCATTGGTTTTGGGCTTTCTGATGTCAATTCAGTAAAACTACAAAAATATATTTTGATAAATAATTTGGAGTTAGAGCCTTTTAACTTATCAGGACAGTATTTATATTTAAACGTATCGTGTGAAAATCGCAGCGGAAGTCGTAGCAGAAACCACGACGATTTGAACACAACTGAATTGTTTATCTTTCTGTGTTCATTCTACATCTTTAATGTATTCAGCCTAATATTGGTCATTCTCTCCCAAGTCTGGAAAAGCAATAACGTTTATGAGCAAAACGTGGTTGTGCGTCACGCATTCCTGTTAGCAGTAATTATAGAAGTAACGCCATTATAAATGGTGCTATTTACGTAGTGGTGTTCACTGTCTAAAACCTCCCAGCTCCATATTCCCATCTGTTATGCAAATTGATTTATATACATATTGAATACAAAATTTCTTCTGCCGCTATTTTAAGTGTCTGTGGTCATGGACTGCTGGGGTTTGTGTTAAGAATTGGCTTTGTCCAGCACAAAGACTACAAATGGTTGTGTTAGTCACTTCATCTTGTAAATAAGGTTTTTTTTTTTACTTCCTTGTACGAAGTAAAGGAAGTATTGTAATCGCGAAAATTTTCGGTTTTCAGATTTCAACGGAAATATCCATTTTGACCATCCCTGAATCCATTTTGACTAGTTTCATCGTGGCGTCTGTACGTACGTACGTTCGTATCTCGCATAACTCAAAAACGGTTAGCCGTAAAAAGTTGAAATTTTGTATTTAGGATTTTTGTAAAATCTAATTGTGAACCTCCCTTTTTGGTCACTGCGTAACCACCATAAATGGTACTTCACTTAAAGGTCACAATCGATTTCCATAAAAAATTATATTAAAATACTATGCAAAACTTCTCAAATTTAGTATTTATAACTTATATATTGACTTAAATAACATAATAGGTTTTGGACTAAATTGGAAAACCGGAAGCGGTAATTTACTTGAAGGTCATATTAGACTTTCATCAAAAATTATATTAAAATATAATGTAAAACATCTCAAATTTGGTAAATAGGACTTTTATATCGATATGAATGTATTTACTATATTTTGGTTAAAATTAGTGAGCCGAAAACGGTACTTTTCTTGAAGGTCATAATAAGCTTGCATCCAAAATTATATTTAAATTAAATACATCAATCATGTGTTGCGGCATCTTGTCATATTCTTTCCATTTTAATTTTATTTAGGGGACCCAAAGTATGGGCGGGAGGCAGGCAGATAAAAATGCAGTTGTTTTAGTTGCATTTTTCTCAAGAAGTATAACAGATAGCCTTACTGTTCAGTTTTCTTCCTTAGTTATCCAAATAAAAATAACCAACAGAACTTTCTCGAAAATAACATGCCCTCAGCCCTTTTTTTTTTCAACTTGGGAATTTTTTCTCCTATCCTAGTACTCCTTTAATTTCACAAAACGCCTTACATAATAAGATAGATGTTATAAACGGATATAAAATGATTTCAATTCATTTGACTTTCTAGTTTTGGGAAAAAAGGTACATAAGTAATAAAAAAAAAAAGAACTTTTTTTTAAGCTTTGTTTTTCTGTTGTTCCTCGATCAATTGTTGAACTAAGAACTGATTCTTGAAGTTTTGACCGTATGGAATTGCTTTTTAAATGAAAATATTATTAAACCCTTACAGTAACGAAGATACACAGTTGTGTACAGTTTTTTCCTAGAGCGACTGTAAATTTCGGAGTATTGTGTTTTGAGGGTGAAACTTGCTAAAAAATATAGTGACTCTATAAAACGGTTAATTGGTCTTAAGTTAATTTAAATCATTCATAAATTTCGAATCTGGCTTAAACAAAAAAAATTGTTAAAAAGTAATTATTATTTTGAGCCTAGGGGACCTCTAAATGATGGAAAAGTATCGTATAATTGTTGGCCGAAGGCAGTGTTGTTGGATAGGTTGAGAGGCTTGATGGGACAGCCTGTTCGACAATAAAGCTTTGTGCTGTGACCTGCATCTAATACGGCAGGCCTGCAGAGGCAAGAGGCCCCTCCCTCAGCCCTAGCGTACCGTGGGAAATGAAGAGTTTCCTCAATTAACGATGAGTAAAGAATGCTGCTCCGGGAGGCTACTGGACTCGTGATATTGTGTGTATTTGGTGGGGGTGGTAAAAATAGCCGTGAATTAATACACCGCCGGGACAGCGGGAAGAAAAGATGAAGGCATGATCTCATGATTACTTAGTCCAGATATTTCTGTTGTCTTGATATTAATTATAAAATATCGGGTATGGCCACTTCCACGACTTTCCTTATCGCTTTGAGTGCAAAGTCCAATACTAAAATTGTTTGCTGTATCTTCTCTAATATTCTTCCGATGAAGATTTTTTTTTTCAAGTTTAGTTCTGTAGACAATTAAATTACTTTTCAAATAGGCATCTAGAATGCTACGGAAGGTTAGTTTCCGAGTTCTTTGAAAAACTATAAAGAGGTACAAACTCCAATACATTAGCCTAGATTTTAGATTTTTTTAAAAATTTAATTACCTATTGAGTGATTGCATAGAATTTTCCGTAAAATGTTATAGTTACTTTTCATCTTAACTTTTTCTCTGCAATTTTCGGGGATGTGCTATGTAAGTAAAGTAAAAGAGCTTTGAGGAAAGTTTAATCAAAATCGTTTGAAATATTTTTGCGAAACAGTTTATAGAAATATGCGTTTTCAGGGTACGTATGCCTGTCCGAATTTATACATTGACTTTGGGGGCCGAAAATCTACCAAAAAAAAAGAAAAGGAACAACACCAACAGTACACCCGTGATAATCGTGGCACAAATAAAAAAACAATGAAGCAAAAAAAAAATTTCCTACTAAATTAGCTTGTAAATATTAAGTTTTGTTGAAAACCGGATACCGAAAATATTACCCGATTACAATACCTTCCTTATCCGGGCCAACTGATGTGACGGCCGAGCACGTTGAGTCAAAAGTGCCGGTTCAAAGCGTTGTGGGTTCGATTCACATCTGAATCAGTTAATATTTATTTCACGGCAGTCCCGAAAAATGAATCCAGACATTCCCACTCTGGTTATTACGGGACGGCTACCTAAAGGTAGCCATTAGGGGTTGGCAAAAAGGCCCACTTGCCAGACTAGTTCTCCCATAGTTCTTTTCTTATACCAGTACCAGTACCAGTAAATAGCCACCTCTGGTGGCGGAAAGTAAGAAACCAAGTTATTTCCTTCCTCCCCCTATTATTTACATATTTGCAATAGAACTAGGCCCATTAAATATTAAGAACATAAGGTTATTGACGATCAGTCTACTCCAACCGCTCCTCGCAAAATGGAACATAGGCGCGTAAGTGTGAAATCCTGTGTGGAATTTTTGTAGCATTGCAGAGCAGCTGGAATTCTATTTGTCCTAAACTCCTTCGCGCTATATCTAAATCCTATTATTCCATTCGACTGTGAGTTGAAAATTTATAGAGTGGAACCATGGACTGCAGAGTTTTTAGGCCTTCCTTTATTAATAATAATAATTTTTGGCTGTATATAATATATACAATATTTAAATATCAGTTAAAAGAAAACGAAACATTTTTAGTGGATTTATAAATTCCCCATTACTTCTTTTTGTATTTATCTGTAAATTGGAATATTTGTAGACTTTAAATATTATAATAATACGTGTTTGCCAATTTTTTCCATTTTATTGTATAAAAAAAAAAAGAAAAAAAAAGGTGACCAAAATTAGGTATTGTGATTTTGTATTTTTAATTTGCTCATTACTATGCATACATGCTCCAAAAAAGTATAAGCTGTCTTGCTAATTTTCCGTCTGACCTAAAAATCACTAATGTCGCAAAGCGTGTAGGAACAATAAATTGTTTTTTTTTTCTTTTTACGTGATGAAACTACAAAATAGCAACATAGCGGAAAATTAGCGCTACGACTGATATAGTTTTTTGTGTGTGTCTATGCATAGGAATGAGCAAGTTAAGAAAATAAAAACATGCGTGTTATAAACGCAGAATTTAATATTCTAAAACTTCAGTTATGACATTTTTCATTTGGAGTAACCTTTCTTGAGTTACAGACATTTAAATACGAGCATAACGCAATTTGCAGTTGAAATAGTAATAATTGTCTATTGCGCTGAAACAAATTTAGAGTATTAAGAACATTCGACACATAATTTAATGTCCTTTAATTTAGGTGAGTGAGTATACATTTTTCTCTGCGATAAAACTTTTATGATGAAAGACAAAAACAAAAAGAAAAGAAAAAAAAAATCTACATTATTCATTTTTTTCACATCGGGCGTGTCAAGTGCACGCACACTTCGCTTCAGTTACCATCAGATGGACAAAATGCTAGGAGCATAATAATAATAATTTAGTGGGTAATTACATTCTATTTCAGCCGAACACAAAAGAACAAAATTATTGATTCCACGAATATATTCGATGGATAAATTTTCTGAATATTCGCTCCACTTTACAAGACCTTATTAAATGAAGTATTTTATAGATTCAACAGAAAATTATAGTCAAATTCAAATTGAGATACAAGTAAGATTATTAACTTAACAAAACTTTCAACTTTATGTCTAAGTTATCTTCAGGACTATATATTTATTGTTCAAAATTTTTGAAATACTAAACTTATGCTAATGATCTGCCAGTTGTAAGATTCCCTATGGAGGCTATCTTCCAAATTTAATGTTAATTTTTTTAATTGCTATTGGTTATTTTTATTAATTATTTTACTATTATTTAAAATATGAATAAATAAATGCTTCTATGATGTCTCTCAGTTATATAATGAAAACTATGATCCACGTATTCAAATTCTTTTCCTTTTTTTTCCATTTTTCTTTTTAGATAAACAAATTAATATGAAATTAAATGGCATTTGTTTGTTTTTTTTTCGTTTTGCCATTCCAGCTTCAAATTGTACATTTTCATTCTCCCGTAGAAAATTTTATGTAAGAGAATGGTAAAAATTCAGGTGGGGAGTTGTGTTCAGGTAGACAAGCTGTCCCTTGATGGCTGCAATGGGAAGATAACGAACCCGAGCTGACAGAAACAGGAATATGTGAAAGAGATAGTGATCGATCAACCAGCCAAGGTTAGTGGGAGAGGAACTTAACAGGAATTTCTCTTCTAGTCCATTTTGCAGGTTGCCCCGGATTTGTTTATTGCAATGGAACATTATAAAATAATTCTATTCCCACACATTTTCACAATTTAATATTACTTCTTTCAAGTATATAAATGTATATCATTGGCCTACAAATAAAACTGACATGGTAAATTAAAAAAATTCTAAAATTTTATATTGATAATCATAAAAATGTATTGTAAAAATAATAACAGAGGAATTGCTATTGTTTTCTAATACCATATTATTTTCAATCGAAGGTTGTATCCTTATGTAATTTTGGTTTTCATTTTGCCGAAACTTCTAACACTTAATATCTCGAAATAGCAAAACTTGATCTATTAATAAATCCACATCTGTCCAATCCAATTAATGACTATCCTGTCAAAATAAGCAATACAGTAGTCCCATGATCCAGCATGAGGAAGAATAACACCTAGCGGTGTATCTTACCGGGGCGTTGTACTCAGAAAAAGAAAAATGTATGTCTCTCATACACTAACTTTTTAGCCTTCTTTATTATTTTATTTTAGAGGTTTAACATGTGGTTTAACTTCATTAAAAAAAATATAAAGAGTGATTTCGAAAAAATTTAAGTTATAAGTTTAGAGCTGCACATTTACGGCTATTTATTTTTATTTAGATACCCTACAGCGCACGTTTTTTATGTCCGTTCCTTATTACTTTTGGAAAATAGAAAGTAATGTTTTGTTATTTTCATTGATCCAGTACCGCAGCTCAATATATTTTTATATTTAGTAATTACAGATCTTAAACTTATTCAAAAAATATACGGGAGTAATGCGCATAACAAAACTTTACTTTGAGTTACCATAAAGAACGGTGATGATGGTGCATGTGTGCTTTAATACAGACTATTGAAAACTAAAGGAGTATGGTGTAGATCGGAATATTTGTGAATTGGTGAAAGTACTGTTCAATGTTTTCATTGGCAGTTGCCGAGCTGTTTTCTTTCACACGTCTAAAGGATTTGCCATTGTCGAACATTTTCGTACCATCCACACCTGTGACGAATATTTGCCGTGTCCCTCATTTTTACCCATATATTGGTATTTATATGGATTTTATAATAGTTGTTACTTCAAAATTGATAATTGAAATTATCAGTGATTCATAACTTGGTAACTATTCGTTGTGAATTGAATTTCTTCTTGTTAATTTCTACTTTTTTCTGTGTTATTGGTTTAATAATAAACAATTTGTCAAACGGCTTGCAATGTGTTTGGATGCCCCATTTGTTAATTTATATTTCTACTTTTCAAACATATGATAAGTTGTTTGACAAACGATTATATTTAACTCCAGTTCGTAAATAATGTAAACCCATCAAATTAAATAATTTCAATGCTGTCTTGTTTAATTTTCTTCGAATAATAGGTGTGAATAATAGTCTTTTCCTTAGTCTTGAAGCTTTTAGTTTGTCTTAAGGAGTTTAAAGGAAATATAAATTCCTAAAAATTACTGACGAAGATCTATCTTATTTTAAAGACGGTTTTTGTGGTTGTCCATTATATTTTAACAAAAGTTAAGTAAAATAAAAATTGATCTTAAGAAGATACCCGTAAGAACTACGGAAATCTGTTAAAGCGTTGTTGGCTTTTCGAATTAATTTATTTATAAAAATCAAAAAAGTTAAAACAAATTTTGCTTTCTTTGATTTTCTGGAAAATAAGAAATCGTAAAAATTTTCAGGCTATTAAAGGGCTTAAAATGTTATCCTTGTTCATCTTCAAAAAGAAAATTCAATAAAAACTTAGTAGATAGTCCCAAAAATTGTTCATTTTCATTTATTTGATCGCGGCGTTTCGTCTACTCTTACCATTTTTAAGTTTATCGTGCTTCAATTTTATCTTCATAGTTTTTTTTTTTTAAACTCGTCCATTTAATTCGTTAATTTCCATTCCTGACAAAATACATGTGTGTCATTCATTGCTATTTATAAATATATATCAAATAGTAATGCCCAAGTAATAATACATATAATAATAATAGTAATATAATCTTTTCAGGAATTGAAATTAGCGTATGTTAGCGTACGAGTTTTTAATAAAACTATGAAGTTACATTGAAGCATGATTAAGACTTAATAATGGCTCGATTAGCCGAAACATCATAACAAAATTAATGAAAATAAAAATTGTTTGGTGACTTTAGCTTATTGATAATTTATTGACACAAATATAACATGGCACCGTAAGACGGAAATAGAACAAGAAAATATCGTAGGTTAATTTGAAAAAAATATCTGATGTGGACAACACATGAGTTCCTTGTACGCCCATTAAACTATAAATCGGTCGCTCAAAAAGTGATTCTGAATTTGGTTACTAGTTTCCGAAGATTGCAAAATACTCATAAACGACACTCTGCGTCGCGACATCCATTTATTTATTGGCACACACGCACGCACACACCACACACAAATGGGGAGGGAAACCAGTATTTTACACTCAATTTTAACACTTAAAACATACATTTAAACATAAGTTTTGATGTAAGCTTATTATTATGACCTTCAAGTGAAGTACCCATTTCGGCTCACCAATTTTAACCGAAATATAGTAAATACATTCATATCGATAATAAAATCCTATTTACCAAATTTGAGATGTTTTACATTATATTTTAATATAATTTTTGATGAAAGTCTAATAAAACCTTCAAGTAAAGTATCGCTTCCGGTTTTCCAATTTAGTCCAAAATCTATTATGTTATTTAAATCGATATATAAATTATAAATACTAAATTTGAGAAGTTTTGCATAGTATTTTAATATAATTTTTTATGGAAATCGATTGTGACCTTTAAGTGAAGTACCATTTACGGTGGTTACGCAGTGACCAAAAAGGGAGGTTCACAACTAGATTTTACAAAAATCCTAAATACAAAATTTCAACTTTCTACGGCTAACCGTTTTAGAGTTATACGAGATACGAACGTACGTACGTACAGACGTCACGACGAAACTAGTTTACTAGTTTACTTGCTTCCTTTACTTCGTACAAGGAAGTAAAAATGAATAAAAAGGAATTGCCTCCCAAATATTAATTAAGAAATATAATTGAGCATTTTTGGTTAAGTTAATATTGTTGATTTATTTATTTTTTTATTATATTTTTTTTTCATACTGTTACTCCTCAAAATTTACATTTAGTTTTATTTTAGTTAAATTAATTTATTGAACCAATAATTGTTTGATTATAAAGATGTATCCGGCATCATGTATATGATAATTATGTATTTTTGTAAATTTGCTAATAAAACCTTTATCATTATAAATAATTAAGATTTCATATGTATGTATTTTTTATCACGTATGTATTTTTGGAAGACGAATCTATACTTTTCTCGTGAAACTGATGTTATATCATATATAGGTTGATTCAGAAGTAAATCCTCATAGTCATTGCTAATAAATTAGACTTTTATTAAATAAATGGAACTCTCCCATTATCATAAATATTTTGTTAATTAGATTGAAAAATTTAATAAAAAATGATGGGATGTATGCATTGTGGCTGTAGTAGGGCAGAGTATCGAGTTGTTCTGGACCTGCGCATGGCGCAGGGGTGGGGCCAGTATTGACTCATTGATCCTCCTCTCTCGGATCTGGGGCCTCGTGTAAATGCCAAATTGTTAGTCATTTACTTGGAAAAGTTCATTCTTAAGATAGTTCACACTGTATTTATCTAATATGTACAATCAAATGGAAGAATGAGTAGTCACCCGTTGTGATATAGGAGCTCCATTCCTATTTATAATTTCCAACGGATTTTTTGCATCAATATTTACGACATTTTTTTAGAATTCTGATTTAGATATCCAATACACCGATAGTAACCTTCCTTGAAATGAGCCGAATATTTCATTATACATTCAGGCCGATCGTGAAAAATGCCGAATTAGTTGCCATGTCAGAAGGAGTTCACGTAAATTAAATAATTATGGCGCTTACCAAATAGTAGGTTTATACCGTCGGGTTATTATTCAAACACATGATTTTGTGATAAAACACTGAGTTTTTTTTTTTTATCTACTGTCCATTTTTCAAATTAAGCTCTTGCACTATTTGTTTTGGTTTTTTCCTATATGAACTATTCCTAGTTCTCAAACCATTCTAATAAAAACTTTCCCCAGAAATGAAACAATTTTATACAAATCAGTTTTTAGACCAATCCTAACTTAGGATTGTCCCATTTGGAGTTTCACTAGCTCAGCAAACTTAAAAATATTAAAAGTATTTCAAAATACTCAGAATTATAAATAATTATCCATATAACACCAAAATAACAAAGATGCACTCAAGACTAAATTTACTCTGCATAGAAGAGAACATATACAAATTGAGCCATTGCTTCTTTCAATCATGCCCCCACTCTCTTTTCCCCTTAAATAACTGAAATAGGTAATTATTCAAAAGCTACCACCCGCAGATACAAACAACATATTCTTCTTTAATCATACTCCAACCTACCAATAACATAGCCTGCATTTTATTTTATTTAAAAACCAGTGTTCATTTCTTTTTTTTTTTCATTAACAACCAATAAATTTTATTTATTACGAATAAATAAAATAAATTATGTTTTAATGGATTGTAAAAATGTATTGTATAAGGGTATATCCCGAATCCGTTATAAAAATGACTGTGGTACTATTTATGGAATAAAAAGAGCATTTATGTAATAAATAAAAAAAAAAAAAAGCGCTTATTCTATCAATATCCTCAAGATATTAATAGAATGGCAATTACTGGCATCAGATGCCAATAATAATAAAATACTTAATGTGATTAAAAAAAAAAAAACCTTTTAAAATTAAACTATGACTTGATGGGTTTTGTCAGCTTCAAGGAAAGCTGAAAATTCAAAAATCAATAATTTTGTCATTTGGGTTTCACTTTTTACCCATCAATTTCTAAACTCTGACATAATGCAACAGGATTAATGGATACTCATCTACTTCAAATAAATGTTGACTTCTTCGCAAAAACATGATTTTTTAAGCCTGTTAATTTTTGAATTATGAATTGTTGATGAACCTATTGTATTCCGATTATAGTTTTATTTATAAATAATGTGCTTATCCCAGACAAAGATGTAAGCATAACCTCAGACCAGCATTTTCCTGTGCTAAGATATGATCTTTCATTAGAGCTGCATTTTTTTTTTTTTTTTTTCTTCATTTTTACTTATTACAGTTTTCTGTCAATAATCTCCCATTATTTTTATTTCCCATACTTCTTAAGTTATAAGAAGCATCTTAAACCATTAAAAAAAAATGTTTTTGAATTTATCTGAAAGATGATAGTAAAAAAAAAAAAAAATCTGGTGCAATGTAATACAAATTATTAAGTTAATAATTTCTACTTTTATAATATTACATTAAACTGTTAACGGAGCATATAAAAGGATGGAAAGCATGATGGGAGGTCCCATCTGCCTGTTTTCGGATACATTGAAAGCTTTCCATCTAGTAGGGTCTAGTCTTGTAGTCCCTCTAAGATACATCGTATCTGCTAATACTGGTCTGATTTAGATATTTTTTGTTCTTAGAGAATTTTATTGCCTTTCATTCTGTAAAATGCATATTTTTTTTTGAGTTATGTGCAAATAAAATTTTCTTTTCATCACTTTTTCTTTTTCCCTTGCCTTTGCTCGGTGATGCACTACATATATGTGTAGTTTAAGGGCTTTCAGGTGAAGACTTCCGGCAAGTTTAATAAAAATTGCTAGAGCCGTCTTTTTTACTATAGGTACGCCAGTTATTTTTAAATAGGTATCAGTTATATTTGAATCAATGTTGTTATTCTTCTATTATATAAAGATCTGGTAATAGATTATATTGAAACATTTAAGGTTTTAAACTTTTTTTTTTTTTTTTTTTTTTTTTTTTTTTTTTTTTTTTTGGTTGGGTAGCCAGGAAGTTTTAAGCAATGACTTAGCTTTATTAAATTCGTAGTAAATGCAATTGCAAATATGAGATAATAGTAGAGAAATATAAAGCAACATATGGCATAATAATAGCTATTACTTTTCTATAACAGATTCTTTACCTGTTTAAAAATAGCTGGCATACCTAAAGTAAAAAAAGACCCGAGCCGTTTTCGATAAAATTTTAAAAAGTGTAAAATTGCACTTCCGGTGAATCTGAATGCTGTACCTTTGCTAATGCTGGTTCGATTTCGATATTTTAGGGAATTTAATTACCTTTTAAATGATCATATAGGATTTACCATAAAATTCATATTTATTTGTTTAGTTATGTGCAAATAAAGTTATCTTTTTGTCTTAACTTTTTCCCTGCATTTCCTCTGTAATGTATTACGTTAAAGGGTTCAAGGATAATAACTTAGGCAAGTTTCATGAAAATTATAAACAAGTGTAAAATCAATTATATAAAGTTTCACTTCCAGTTAGTCTATTTTGGCAAAAAAGTTGCTATAACATCTAAGGCATACTTATCTTATATATATTGTTTCAGTTTCGTACAACTTTTCATTTTTGAGATAAGTTGTTCACATGCACACTGGACAGGCACACATGCATAGACCATTTTGTGATACTCTGTTATTTGGATTCAGGGGACCTTAAAACTTGTATTTCCGTTTAAAACTCGGATTAGAAATGTTTCACGATCACAACACTTCTCCTTACTATATATTTCATATATAGGTCAGGAAAAGTAAAAAAGTCACCAGTTGAGAAAGTCCATAACCAACTGGGACCAATTTTATGATTATTGTTAATTAATTAAATAGATAAAACTATTTTGTACCGTTTGCAGTTTTATTCATCACTTCAATGTAACAGGAAGGGATGCTAGCAATGTAACAGGAAGGGATGCTAGCAATGTAACAGGAAGGGATGCTAGGTAGGGCCTAGTGGTGGGCTTCAAGCACATCCCAAGTCCAATTTGGCCAATGTCTTTCTGTTTTAGATTCTTTCTTTAAAAGCAGACCTGCATTTCATCATATCCCTTATTAAGATCCTATTATTTATTAATATTTTTTTTATGAAAGGAAAGGGTAATCTTATTTAGAAATGTTATTTGATTGGTATTCTGGTAATGTTGGATACAGCATTAAAATATTAAATTAAAAAATGTAAACGTTAAGAGGACATTTTTTCAGTACCATGTTTATAAAACAAATTTAATAAAATTAAATTACTGCAGATTTCTGTTAAAAACCCTGAAATTCTTAAGACTTTAAAACCTACAATGGAATGTTTTATCCCTGTATAGACCTAGAGCTCTAGAACAAGTCAGTGTGATCCTAGAACAAATCAGAAAATATTGGACTGATATCAAGGCTATTCTGGAAGTGAGATGACTAGAACGGACATGATAGAAAGAAGGAAGAAACTATCTACTACAGCTGCCACAAAAAACAAGACGCTCTAGGGACTGGTATAGTTGTAAGAAAACGACTAAAACAGCAGGTTATTGATTTTTAGCTTATGTTCCCTGTATATGCTCTATGTGACTGACTACAAGGAAGATTCTTTAATTACAGCATTTTTAGAGAATGTGCGCCAGAAGCTGCTAAAAAAAAAGATGCCTTCTAAGATGAACTAGCAAAAGCGGTAGATAAGTGCCCTCGGCATGATGTAAAACGCTTCCTCGGAGACTTCAATAGGAGGGAAAGAGCAATCGCCTTGCCTGGTGATAGGAGCCCACAGCCTACACGATGAAGTCAGTGATAATGGATTAAGGTTGGTCATTTTTGCTGCATCCTTAGGATTGACTGTGGGCAGCATACTATTTAGATCAGAGTGAATCCATAAGGCGAGATTGCTAGAGGTAGCAGCATTAAAAATAGGGCTTGAGGTCAACGAAGGTAGCATATGTAAAAGTACATGCTAACTGGCTACCTTCAAACTAGTACAACCATCCAAGTTGGTGATACAACTTCTTAAAAAGTTAAAAAAAAAGTACTGATTAGAAAAATTCATGATCAGTAGTGACTGCATATATTGGCATTAAACAGATGACCCTCAAAGGCTTGTTATCGCAAATAGATATTATTATGGTCTACTGAAGCATATGAAAAGCCGTTCTACAAAGCAGCTCCTGTACAGAGTTCTCATTTGACCGGTTCTGACATATGAGTGATGAAGGCCAATGAGAAAAACTAGTTCTCGAAAGGAAGGTACTATTAAAGATACATAGTCAAGGAGAATAATAATGAATAGAGAATAAGGCATAAGCATGAACTGGCCAACTTATGTAAGGAGCCAGATGTGGTAAAACATATCCAGATAGTAAGACTCAGAAAGGCAGGCCACATTGTAGGGATGGAAGAGACTCAAACCCAAAGAAGTTGGTCAGCATAGAGCCGTATGAGAAAAGAGTAGTGGGAAGGTCGGAACTGGCAGGTGGCCTCTCGGGACAGAGAAGAATGAAAGGCGATTCTTGAGGCAGCCAAGATCTATTAACGGATTGTTAGAGCTCAGGATGATGATAATGAAAATTTGCAACAGAAATTAAAACTACTACTATTAATTAATTATTGTTCTACCATATTATATTATAATGCTCTTTAATTTTTTTAATTCTTCCGGTCATTATTTTATTCAGCAAGTTCCTTGTCTGATTTATTTATTGTTCAAATCCAATTTTAAGTGTTATTGTTGATTTTCATGTGAAGCGTGAATAAAAAAATTGGAATTAAGTTCATTCATTTCATCAGCACTCTATTAAATGGGATTTGTTTTGTTTTTTATTGGAACTCAAAGCTCTAAACAATAGTGTGTTCAATTTGCGATAATATTTATTTTTCTAAAATACTATATTATTTTTGTATCACTTGATTTCCATTAGACCAATTTTTTTATGTGAATTTAAGCAATGACAATTTTCTATGGAATTGATGTTAAATAATTCTCAATTGTCACTCACATTTCTTTTCAATATTGACGTTCCTGTGTCAAGGAAGTCCTATCTCACTAATAATTATTAAAATTCCTAAAAACTTTCATGGAAATGATAAAAGATATTTTAAGCATTTTAGAGCCCAAACTTAGGACTGGAACTGTTATTATCAAAAGTTCTAATTCACATGCTTCCAGTAAGTATGATAATAATTTTCAAGATAATCTATCCTCAATAGAGTTACAAAATCATGGGCCTCAGGCTCAATTAAATAGTAATAGTATTCCTATATTTTTTAAATTCTTATGTAATTCATATTAAAGTGATTTATAGCGATTAGATTATTATTATTATTTTTTTTTTTCTAGGGCCTGTTAGACAGGTTCCTGATCCCCAAAGCCAGCAATGCAGAAAGTAAAGTTTTTTACTTAAAAATGAAAGGAGATTACTATAGGTACCTTGCTGAAGTAGCAACAGGAGACACAAGAAACAGTAAGTTAATTTGATGTTATGAAAAGAGTACCTGGTCTGTTTTTTTTTCTTTTTTATATATATTTATTCATATTAGACATTCAGAATAAAACTAAACCCTAAACAGTAATGTTTTTATGTTAATATTTTTTTTGTTTTTTTATTTTGATTATTTTTATGATTTATTAATTCAAGTTCTACACTCTGATCCTAAAAATTATTTTTCAATTACAAGAAACAGAGTTTATAATCCCTTGTCAACTGCCTACTATCATTCCCTCTTATAATTAGAAGCATATCAGAGTTTTTGAATTGTGCCTTATTAAAGCAGCATCTATAATTAGGTTATGAGATAATAAAACACTTAAGTCTGTTTAGTTGTAATAACTAGCACTAGAGGACATGCTAGCTGAATTATAGAACAGATTACGATGATTCTGACATGCTATTAACTTCAAATTTTTACTTTTTTAAGTGCTTGCCCTTTCATTCTGGATGTGAGATACATAGCGTAAATTGAGAAATATCGTACATGAGAAATACATATATCATAATAAAATTAAAATGCGTGCATGAGATTGTATATGTATTTTATAATTTAGCCACAATTATCTACTTTAACCCCCTTTTTTTGTGTGGTATTGTTCAACTTACATTCTACTGATGAGACCAATCATATTGTATTAGATCCAACCACTTCTTAAAATATTAGAATCTTGTAATGTTATAATTTTAAACCTTAATGTTCATTTTCTTAAATGTTTGAGTCTATCGTAAATTAAAAAAAAAAAAAAAAAATTAAGTATTTGTTATGACTATTTTCTTATCTTTTGTAAATTAAATTACCAAAATATCAGTGGTTATATTTTAATTACACGTAGACCCAGGATTTAGATTGTTTCCCCAATAGTTAACAAATCTCTACAGCTTGTTTGTATCAAACATGTACAAAAGGTCCTTTCCTTTTGTTGCTGTTTTTATTTGATGAGATATTTTAGTGTTTTACTAATTTTACTCTTAGTTATAAGCTTGCAAATTATGCCTTCTTTAAGAGCTCAGTTTAGTCGACACTACATTATGTTCAATAGTAACTTGAGATTGGATAGAAATTTGTTTTCTCGCCATCCAATAATAGAAAGAATTTTGATATATTAAATGATCCAAGAATAACAGAATTTATTTGTTGTCGAGAAGGTAAAGAAAAAATTATATCTCAGGAAAAACCAATATTATAGTCTTGCTAAGCAATAAAGTGCCCTATAGTTACATCAACTTATGATTAGTTATTTATAGCTATTAACGGCTCTTAAATTAAAATTTCCATTTTTTTAACAGTGTACTTACAATACTGTAATAAGTCTGAATTTTTCTTAGCTATAAAATTTTCTGTCTTGAAGTGGAATTTGTTCAGTTATTGAATATATATTTTTTATTATATTTTATTTATACATAAACATAGGAATTGCTAATATGGTTTTTTTTTTTTATTATTATTTCACTTCTCGATCTTGTTTAGCTGTTGTGGACGATTCACAAAAGGCTTATCAAGATGCCTTTGAAATAAGTAAGTCGAAGATGCAGCCAACACATCCCATTAGGCTGGGTCTCGCTTTGAATTTCTCCGTTTTCTATTACGAGATCCTCAACTCACCTGACAAAGCTTGTCAGCTAGCAAAACAGGTCTCTTTTTTTTTTCAGTATATATTTTTTTAATTCAGGGTCCAGCAGTGGAGCATCCAGCTTAGCTCATCATGTCTAAAAACAGAAAGAAAAGTGGAATAAAAACCGTATTCATTATGAATCATCATCTTAATGTAAATTTTGCTATTAACGATAATTTGCAAAATAGTCGTTTTTTGTTTATTACTTTCTATTTTATATTTAAAGAAGCATTTCTAAGATCTTTTAAATGGCCAGCTCTTTCAGTTATTTTATGACCTTTCATTTGCCTGCCATTATTTTCAGCTGTCGTCGAAGACTCACAAAAAGCTTATCAAGAAGCATTTGATATAGCAAAAGCTAAAATGCAACCTACTCATCCTATTAGGTTGGGCTTGGCATTAAATTTTTCTGTCTTCTACTACGAAATCATCAACTCCCAAGGGCGGGCTTGCCACCTAGCGAAACAGGTAACAACATGAGCAGGATGCCTTCTTATTCCCTCCTCTAAATTTCACCAGGTTTCTGATTGTTTTGTTTTGTAACTAACTTTTAATTTCAAAATATATGTGGTTTTCTTGAAACAAATGTTCTTTATGACAAACTTTTTGAACTAGCTATTTTTGAGATGCTTTATAAAGAATAGACAATGCTAGTTTCACATTAATAAAATTTTCTAACTTTTACTTGCATTAAAAATTCACAACAATATTAAAGGTAGTTCAAAAATTATTCTTTCCAAAAATAATTATGTATATAGCGTATATTATGTTTCATTTTTTAGCTCGCTGTTGTTAACTCTGTTTTATTTGATTAATTATTTTCATTCCAACTTTTAACAAAATTTATCATATAAAAATTGTAATAAACTCGTGAAAAATAATAAAATATATAATCACATATAATTTGATATAAAACATGTGTGGAAAAAAACACAACAAAAAACACTAATCTTGCTCATGTTGTTTTGTTTCTTCAACCAGTTATTATATTTATGATGGATGCTACACTGTTGCTAACCCTTTATTATGAAATTTGTCATTAATGCATTTTCATTTTGTTTAGTCATAACTAGTTTTAGTAGTATAATATAGTTTATTAACAGAGATAGTGCAGTGATAGTCTTAATTCTTTATAGCAAGTAAATGATAAAATTAATAATATGTCTTATCAAGGCTTCTCTGTTCATACTATACATATACTGTTTTATTCATTTGGTTCCCCTATAACTTTTTATTTAGATAATTAATGTGGATTCATGTCATAAATTAGATATCTAAAAATGCAATAAATTTTAAATGTATGTTTTTTTTCTAATCATATGTAATTAAAAATTAAATTGTGTTACTACAATTTGTAGTTATGCAACTATTCAACAATCTAATTATGATTAAACTTAAAAATTATTATACACTCAAATTTATAATTCCACTGAGCTTCTATTATAAAGTTTTGGGGGTTCTATAAATTTTTTTTACATCATATAATATTCTGTTCTTTTTTGGTTGTATTTAGATTGAGTATTCTAACTTTTGATATTAGATATATTTCATTTCATTATTAACTTCGAATTTTTTAGTTTCATTCTGTAATTTTTTTTCATAATAATATTGTAATTTTATTTTTTGTTTACACTGATATTAACATATTTGTATAATTTTTCGTTTTTTGTTTGTGGAATCAGAGAGAAATGATAGATTGAAAATCAGTGCTGTCCAAATACATTGGGTTGCTATAATACACTGCAATCCATAGTGGATAAAATATTTATATAGACAAATTTTACATTTATTTCTTTTTTTCATTCATAGTCTTTTCGTCTTTATTCGATTACACATCATTTTCTTAATAATAACATTAATTAGCTAGAGATTCAGTAAAAATTGTTGTCATTCAGCAAACAGTGGGATAAACAGATTCCACCTCATATCTGCTTACATAAATTTTTTATAAACAAATGACAAATTTTTTCAGTCAGTATAAGTCTCAGGAACTGTTTCACTGTGTGTGTGTGTATAATTTTTTTTAATTTGAGTGTAAGTAGTTCTGTCATAAAAGGATTAAGCGTGTATATATATTTTATTTTAATTGATTAGTTAGTATAAACATTGAAACCTTCAATGGAACTTGCCTAGAAAAATTTTTTGGTTTTACTTGTACTTATAATTATAATCAAAATTAGAGGTTTAAAAAGTGTTTGATTTTAATATTCTGTTTTGCTTAACTAGGCTTTCGATGATGCGATCGCTGAACTTGATACCCTCAATGAGGATTCCTATAAGGACTCGACACTTATCATGCAGCTGCTGCGAGATAACCTTACCTTGTGGACCTCAGACACCCAGGGTGATGGCGATGAGCCCCAGGAAGGTGGCGACAACTAAACCAACTTTCCCTTTTTCCCCTTTCCTCCAAGCCCATCCACCTCCAGCCACCCCACTTTATATACTATTACCCTCATTGTAAAAAAAAAAATCTTGTATTCACCACATCTCACCAATATCTGAGTGTGTGTTTATATATATACACTTGTGTATATGTATACACATACACATACATATGATATACATACAAAAAGTATTTAAAAACAAAAAAAAGAAAAAAAAAAGCAGCGTATACAAACCTATGCCAAGCACCATTTGTTTTCATTCATGTATATATTATATATATTATCAAAATTTTCCTGTTAATAATGCTTTACACACTTATCTTGATTTCTTTATACTTGTTTTTATATAGTATGGTAATGCATACCCACATATATATATTTATATTTAAAAATTGTTTAATTTTTGTTTGTATTTTTTATATGTATACATACATATATAATTAAAATTAAAAGAAAAGCTTAGGATTATAGATTATATTGTAAGTTAATTTTTATTATGTTCCCTTCTTATTTTTTTTTTATTTTTGTGGTGCCAAAATATGTAATTAGCTAACAAAAAAAAAAATGATTCATGGGCATAGTTTTTGTACGTTGATGCTTTTTCTATGAATATATAATATGTTCTGTCTCCTATTGTTCGGCTTCAGACTGTTGATGTTTTATTAATGGAACTTGGAAATATTCACATATTCGCGAATACACATGATAATCACTCTTATTTCCTTTTGCTTCATGATTATGTACAAGAAATGTTTTATTAATTAAGAAAAAATTTGAAGTGGTTGTGTTAAGGAAATAGAGAGCGCGAATTTTTTTATCAGGGTGTTTCTTGTCTGATATTTCAGTGGATGTGTACTGTGTCCATTTATCTCAGTTTTTGTTTTCTTTTTCGTAAGGAAAACTGATTCAGACTGAGATTTTATTTATATTTATCTTATGCAGTATACAATTTAGAGGGTGAGAGCAATTACAGTTTTTCATAAAAAACAAAACGAAACAAAAATAACTTGTCATTTTGATGATCCAATAAAAATAATTACTAGTTAATATCATTTTTATGATATAATTAAAAAATGTATTAATTGTAAAATATTTAATTTGTCAATTCACTTAATAGAATTACTTGGATCCATTTTTATTTTCAGCTTTCACCATTGCTGTACATTATAAATGTGATCTGTTTAAAGAAAATTTCCTTTGGAAATGTATTTTTTTTTCTTTTTTACATTTTTTTTGTTTATTTTACAGCATGTATGTTGCTGTCAATAAAAATTGCCGTTGTTCAAAACCTTCAAAGTCTTGATGTAGCAACAATTTTTTTATTAATAAAATTGGATTTAAAAATCTTGAGAGCGTTTGGGTCATGGTATGCCTGGGAGCAAATAATTACAGGATATATGTATATTTGTCGTTGTGCCCTAAAAGCCAATGCACCAATCCCATTTTTCCTTACTCTTTGATTCAAAATTGTCTGTTTTTAGCTGTATACTTGTCATACATATTGTCATTTATGACTGGAGTCATAAAGAAAAAAAAATACTTTGATGTATTTAACGTGATTCTTTATATGCATATATATAAATATCTCTTTCTATTCTCTAAAACTTTGGAATTATAATTGTTAACTCCCAATGACTAAACCCTTGTTCATACAGGATTTTCTAAAGTTTACTTCCGTTCCTTCCTTGAATTTATTATATGTAGAGTGCCTATAGTGCCACTTGACTTTTTAAAAATGAATGAAAATATAAATGATGTAGCAGTTTTTAGCGTGCATGTCACAATTTTGCTCAAAATTAGTTTGCTCGTTTGGGGGAAAAAATTGTGAGGAACGAGAAGTATATTTTAGGAAATTCTGCATATTGGTCTGTTGTTAAAATGGGAATAAATGTCTTGTTTTTCTTTGGTGATTACATCATATATGTAAGATACAAGGGAAAAAAAAAACAGCAGCCTTAAACTCTGCAAGATAAAAAGGTCATGGTTTTTTAAGAAACCCTAATAATTGTTGAAGATCACTTTTATTTTGGTGACATCTTGAGTTAGTAGCTGGATGTAGCTTGTACGAAATATTTTTATTTTTTTTAAAAAAAAGAAAAACTTAAGTGCTTTGTAATTTATCTGTTACAAGATACTGAAGGTATACCTTCACTGATTGGTTTACCTAAACGTTTCATTTTATGTCGATGGTTAATAAATTTTCGCAATAAAATAGACGCCTAACTTATATACTTGGTGCTACATATTTTATCAATCACCACTGCTCAGCTGAATTTTAGCAATTTTCATCTGCAATCTGTCTGGTTGTATCACATGAAATGTCAATTTTTTTTTTTTCTTTGTTTGCCAATAAAACTTTAATATAGTATAATTCTAGTAATTAAAGTATTCTTGATGTCTATAACAATTTTCCAATAAATGAGCATGTTTTTCTTTGAAAGAAAATAAATTCCTTGCTGTCATTTTCGAACACTTTTTTTTTTTTTAAATATTCGTTGGAGCTCTTGGAAAAGATATAATTATTTACTATATCAGTTGATTTAATTTGTTGAGGGCTTAAATGGCTATTGAAATGATCAATACTATAGGAAAAGTGGCTCGGGTTTGGTTTTCACTTCTAAATCTAATTTAAAATATGGCTAATAATTAGCTGGCTGAATCAATATTGCCACTTCATTCTCTTTATCATCCATGAAATGCATTTCATGTGATTCGATCAGCTGAATAACTTATGTAAATCATTTTAATACACAAAGCAATTAATATTTTTTGGTGCTTAGAGGTTTTGTGATATTAAATGACTTAAAAAAAAATTGGGTATATTCCAAAGTAAGAGCTTAGTTAATTGCTGTTTTATACATTAATTAAATTTAACCATTTGAAATTAAGTAAATAACATTTATAAAATTCTAATTTAATTTCAACCTCTTGTTAAGGTTAGTTTTGTTTTTAGATGTTATTTATTGTAAGTGCATATATTACATACAGTTTATTTCAACTTGGTTATTACAGTGTTAATGTGATCATGCAGTTGCCGAATTAATGTTTTATTTCTTGATGGATGGTAAACATTAGTGTTTTATAGTGGTACCTATAATTGATTTACCTACTGGCTGTGTAATGGATTGAGTTAATAATTGCCATGTCATGGTTTATAATAATGGAAGATGATTAATTGCATTTAACTGATGGATTCTGCAGTCAGGCCTGTTTGATAATGCTTTGATTACCAGTTCATTTGGAAAATAAGGTTCACAAAGCGTAAGGCATGTGGGGGTAATGGAGGGTTTGGAAAAACTGATTTCTGTATTTTGATAATTCTCCAATTGAAGTAACTTGTACAGGATTTAGTGAAGGTCTTACTCTAAATCTGGGTATGTTAACATGGAAACAAAAGTCATGAATTTAATGATATAACATTTTCAATGAAGGATAACAATTTTTAAAATATAAAATTAACTTATAAGATGAATGAATAGGATATTCAATTAGTAAAAATGATTCAGGCTGGTAACCTGCAGCTAAGGCAAAAGGATTGGTATGAAGAGGATTTCCTAATCTGTTTGATGTTTATCAAGCCTAACATTAATGCTTTCATTGTGAATAACGTTCTTTCGATTGAAAAATGTTGTCCAAATTTCCCATTTTTGATATTTCTGTTGCTGTTATGTGGTTTAAATTTCTCTTCTGATTTTGGATTTTTTAACTTCATTAATTTATTTTCTTAAGCATACTTACTGTGATAAATATTGTTTGTATTATTTGTTATAATGAAGAATGTTTTTTCACTAATATATATATTAAATTCTGGGAACCCTTGCTCTAAATCCTAACTAAGAGTCCCTTCAATTGGAGAATTGAGTGAATTATTGCAATTTTTCCAAACCTACCATTGCATACTTTTATCCCCACATATCCTATATGATTATGGGCCTAAACACTAGTGTTTTTATACATGAGATTCATAATAGTTACAAAGAAGTAAAAATTTAAAATTTCTGCATTAAGATACACAGGGGGATGACAATAGGTTGGTTCAGTTATATAAATAAATTAAGTCTTAAAAGTAATAGTTAGATATCAATACTTAAAAAACAACATGATAATTAAACTGATAGTGTTATGTTCTTGTAATAACTTTAGTCTCATGGTAACAATATCTACCACTCAAGGGTGACATGAAAAGTCATATCATGGCAGGTATCTCAAAAAAACTATTTTACTAAGGATAAGGATGTCAAGCTTTTATGAGAGTAGGAATGCTGAATCAGAAGTATGTTCTTTTTAGTGATGCATTGAATTGATTCCTATACCTATCTCTACAAAAGCTATCTGAACTGACAAATTTTACTAAGGGTATTAAGTTTGGTTTATTTCTAAAAAAGTAATGGAGGTTTTATGTTTGAAGATAAATAGAACTCATGTATCGTCCGCAAATTTTCTCCGAGACTATTGCACCAATTTTCTAGAAATTCGGCATAGTAATGTTGAATCTATGTGAAACTTGGAACTCGACATTACCATCCGTCATTTCTTTCAAAATGGCGGCCGATCAGAGATTTAATCGGCCATTTATGAAGATTAAGGAAAAATGTAAAATCAGCATACCAAGTCTTTAAAAACAGTGTATATAAAAGCTTTTGGATTTATTGTTTTCAATAATGAACCTTTGTAATGGTCAACCATACTCTCACCATTAAGAAAAAATAAAATTTTACTCCCTCTCAAAATTTGAGGTTTTGCGTTTCAAGATACGTAGAATCCAAATATGGAATTTTCCGTTGTTTTAGGATGCATAAAATATTGGTTAATAGGGCTAAGATAACAAATGTAGCAGTACAAGTAATAATAAAAAAAAGTTAAACAGTAAAATGAAAATAATGTATAAAGAAAAATATGAATCATAATAAGAAATAAATAAAAATATGTTAACTAAGATTCTCCAACATACATTTTCCACGGTCAACCATACTCTCAACATTAAGAAAAAATAAAATTTTATCCCCTCTCAAAATTTGAGGTTTTACGTTTCAAGATACGTAGAATCCAAATATGGAATTTTCCGTGTTTGTTTTAGGATGCATAAAATATTGGTTGACAGTTCTGTATATAAATTATACTGTCATAAAATACTAAATTTCCTATCACACAAAAGCAATATTTTTTTATTTTTCATAGTTACTGGGACACTGTCTAGCAAAGAAGTCTGAAGTTATGCTGCTTCTGAACCCAAAACTGTAAATATAATGTCGTTCTATATTTAATCAAATATTCCTTCCTGATGTAAGAGTATATATTAAATAAAACAATGTGTATGCTTTGTTGTACACATAAAACACCAAGAGACTTCACCAGATTCCACATTGGTGATAATACTTCTATTATTAATCACTGTTAACAATTCGAACCTCAATCATGATCAATGATAAAACTTACTTTGAACAAAAAATAACTTTATACAGTAATAAAGCTAGGCTCTGCATTAACTGACTGACTGCTCTGAAAATAAAAATGAAATTATTATTATGGGAATAACACGTTTGTCTTCGTATACTTGTTAAGATGCGCTACACCTTTGCCAAACTGTCTCAAACCAAATGGCAAACGTTTAAAGGGGGTTTACAGAAGCTTCTGTTCCGGCAATTGGAACTTTGGCGGTTGTTATTTTTGGTTTAAATATATCATTCACTAATGTGTGGATGCAACACTGGCACTTCCCGCAAGAACTGGATCGGGCTCAAACAAAGCCAAGCCAACCAAAACTACCCCCTTAGGTAGCCAAGATTTGGCAATGGTGTGAAAACACCTTAAATAATCCTATCAAAAGCATAGTGTGCTTCCGAAAGCGGAAGTCTTGGACAAGTTATCGTTGAGGAATCCTTTTAGGATTCCTGGGGTATCCCTTACAAATTGACCCATGAAGTAGTGAAAAGTAAAGTTCTGGTAGTTCACTATGTTTGTAGAGAGGCGCGGAGAGCAACCGCAATGGAACACTATTTAAACAAAAAAAAACTTTTGTTAGAATCATATTTTTAAAAACTGTATCTAATAAAGTTTATACATATGGCTATATATATATGGTTAGATATATGGCTATATCTTAGTATGGTTTATTAGAAAAGAAATCGTCGAGGTTGAGATTATGGGTTTTTCAAATTGGCCTCAGACAATGCATGTCCTTATTGGGCTTGGAGTAGCTGGACGGAAGTAGGAGACGAATAGATATAATGATCGAAGTGACAACCAGCGTTACTTACTTTCAGCGAAGCTAAGAGTATTCGCCTTAAACATCGCATGATGGTAGCCATTAACGGAAGATAACAGTTTCCTGAGTGGAAGAAAGAGGTAAAGACTAAAGGCCCATTTAGACGAGCAACTTTTCGCGGCAATTATTGCTGAAACGTGAGTTGCGGCGTCAAGTCAAAAATTGCCGAAAAACTTTTACTCTGCCTCCGACAACTGTTTTCCCTCTGGTAAGATGCTCAATGTCTCCGACAACCATTGCCCTGATTGGAGCAATATTTTCGGGAGTCACATTTTCGGCGTGAAGTCAGCAAATATTTTTATATATTTTTTTGAAACCCATCGCCAGTGGGTTTGTACTGCTCGTTTTCGGTAACTTTTTTCGGGACAGACAGGGATGGGGATGAGATACCAAGAGTTTCGGATGGAACTTCGATAATTATTTACTTTTAATAATTTATGACATCATTATTTACTATTTTACATCATAAATAGGTATATAATTGGCGTTTATACTTGTTATTCTTATACATATATCTAACATTTATACCTATTTATTCTCTGTACCAGCTATAAACGTTACAATAATAGTAAACAGTAGGTACTTATAATAATAAAATATTACGCAGATATCGATTCCGATAACAATTAAAATCGATTTTACCTACTTACAAACACATAGAAACAGACGAAAGCATAGAATCGGAAGCGTCGTACAATACATTAACACAAAAAAATAATGAATCGAAAGAAGTAACTTGGAACAATACATATATATATATGAATAATACAGACCTTGAAGTATTCCTTCTATTTTTCATTGAGTCCTTGCACAACATCTGGAATAATTAAGCTTATCGTCAAATAATGTACTCGGAGTAGGTACACGAAGCTGTGGTATGAATCGCCAGTAGCTTAAAAACTCAGTGTGATGGCGAGCCTTGTTGATACTGGTATTGCATTCCTCTTAACTGTATCATTTTTCTGAATTTTTGGTCCGATTAATCCCACGAGAATTTCAAAGTCAGATTTGGGCATCCTGGCGAAATTTACGAACAGCCAGTTGTTGAGCAGAACTTCTGATGTGACTGCTATAGATAAATTTCGCTGGGTGAAGTAGTCTTTCTGCCAAATGGTTCTTTTCCTATTGCAGCCAGGACAGCAACAGCAATTTCTTTTTCTTCTTCCCACATCGGGAGCACCTGACAACGTTCGAAGAGTAACTGATAAATTGCGTTGTAAACGCAAAAATGGAGCAATTTTTATTGCTTCACTAAAGTGGAGCAACTCCGGACGACAAGTTGCTAGCAATTAATTGTCGGTTCTAAAAAAGGAAAAGAGGGAAAAATTGCCGAATAGCTGAGAGTTGTTGAATAAGTGACCAAATGTGTGAAGTAAAGCTAGAAAATGTGTGCGATGAATCCAATATATATTGCTTCATAATTAGGTTCGGGATCAGATTTCAATGAACTCGGAGACCAAATTATTACTTTCAGTAGCGGATCTAAATCTTGCGGGGCCCTGGGCGATACCATATAGCGTACCTTTCCTTGGTTAGGGCGAAGGGCTGCCAGCGGGTTTGGGATATATGGAATAGCCTAATTCTTCCTATTAGGAATAGGGAGTCCGGGGCTCTTTGAAACTATAAATTTACTTATTTTTTTATGGCGTGGGACTCTGGGCGATGTCCCCCTTGGGTCTACTCCTGATTACGTTGCTTAATGAAAAGCTGTTATTTAAAGAAAATAAATTTGATTAATATTTATTTTTATTAGATAAATTGATAGTGAGCATGATGGAGGTGAAACGGGAGCAAAGAAAGGCGTATCCTGGCTCCAAGACTAATCTTCGCCCCATCTTGAGCAAGGATGGGAGGAGTATGGGAGAGGTGATGTACTATCTGACACGACTCCAATTGAAATTTGGTCTTTCAACTCTAATTGGCCTCATTAACCACAACTCCTACGTCACCTGACGACTCTCCTAGGAGATTCTGGCACCACCTCGAAATTGTGACGGTCAGGCAGGCATCAAACCCGTAGTGCCATTTGGAATCATTGCATTTCTTAAATCCAAATTAGGGTAGCTCAATGGTAAGATTCCTATTCTTCTGCTCCCGGGCTAGAGACAGACTGTGATAGTTAATTATTAATTCTGTCAGCTGTGGATTGACCCTGTGGGGTCGAGAAATCCTTCTGTGAATCGCCCAGTCTCTATGGCAATTGAGCGTGATTTCGGCCAAATCACCTCTTTGCACAACCGTTGGTATAGAAACAGTACGGGCCTTACCAGGCACTGAACCCATGACTCTTCGTTGGCTGTGGTGGTATTGGTTTTTTTTAACCCAAATGAGTTCATAAAATTTTTCTAAAATATTTAAAGATTTTTTTTACTCATCTCTCAAGAAATCTTGAAAATATGATGAAATTCTCCAAAGGTGGGTCTTTTTGAATTAATTTCATGAACCCACTTCTTATGTTATTTTACTTTTTCCTCTTCTTCTGCTTCAACTAAGCAGTAAAAAAAAAAGTATTTCGTCGTCACTGTCTGTATCCATAGTTGCACCTTTGAACACCACAGTGTTCAAAACTTCACGGTCACAAAACCTGAGCTGAATACATAAACATGCATATAATAAACGTGAAATTACTTGCATCCTTTTTACCTTCCTTATCACTACCAGAAAGGAGATAAGGAAGGTATTATAATTGGGTAAAAATTTTGGTATCCCAGTTTTCAACAGATCATAATAGTTAAGAACCCTCTGAGTCCAAAAATCGCATATTTGGTCAATGGTCTGCGTTTATACATACAAACAATAAAAACTATAAAAAAAAATGTATGGGATAATTCCTGCCTGGTCTACGAGTACCCCAAATTGTGTGGTCACCCTGATATAGGGGCTATTTTATTTTTAGGTTACGTGCAAAATATTTGTTTCTGTTTTTTTAATTTATTGTATTGGCCTTAATTCAATGTCAATGTTATAATATAATGCTATTTATACGTCAATATGTAAATTACCTATATTTCAGGCATATTAGCTTTATCTTTGAAGGACCGTTCCCACCTCCGTCTAATGAAATTCTTACGTTCGCCCATGGTGTCATTTACCTACAATCAGTAATAACTTCTAAACTATTGATTGTGCGATCTTGAGAGTGTTATAAGCATTATATAAAGTGTTATAAGCATTATAGTTCGATTCAGAAAGACTATAAGAAATGACACCTTACTCGATTTAATGTGAACAAATTATGTTGCGAATATCCAGCCCACCATTTCGACCTCAACAGAGGGGGTTGTCTCTCCCTACTTTGGGCGGTCTCGATTTCTACTATCCAGACGAAGATATGAACAAAGTTTCATGGATGTACAATTGTCTATTGTTTATTTGGTCCATTTGGGCTTATTTTTCTTGTACCAATGGTGTTTGGAGTAATTTTTACTGAAAATGGAAATTCCATAGCTTAAGCCAGTAGGTAGCCAAGATTTCGTTTCGGGGAGAGGAGAGGAGAGAGAGGTCTATCCTAGGATCTACTTTAAAGAAAGCCACCCAACCGAGGATTTAAGGGGACCCTCTTTCAATATAATATTTTCTATGCCTAGTTATATTATTTATAAAATATCATTCAAATGGATTTATGCTTACAATGAATTTTTGTTTACAGATAAAAATAAGTAAGTATTTTGAAAATTCGGAGGGGGAGAGGGAGGGGAGGAGTACGGATTCCCTGTACACTCCCTCTGGCTAGGCCACTGTACACAGCTTTATTTTTTTGTGGTCTGTATTAGTGGATGATCGGTAAATTGTTTCCTTCCAGATAAATTACTAGGTTGACTGCGTATAGTAGAATTTTAACTAGTAATTTAGCAACTTTATTTATAGCTAAATTATTGGGCTAAGAACAATGCCTGCAGTACTCCGTTTTGTTGTTCGAACTCTGCTGATCTTACTGTGCCACATCGAACGTTAAATTCTTGACTATTTAAAAAAATTTGGTTGAATCTAAGATTTTCACCTTTGATTCCCATATTAAGTAAAGTCTCAGTAAAACGCTTCTCACGGAATTTATCGCGTTTTAGATATCTAATAATAATGCAATCAGATGCTATTTCGACTTTATAGCATTTAGTATTTCTGTTTCCGGTTCTGTTATATTGTCTAGAGTACTACGGCCAACACGGAATTCCACTTTGCCATACGTTCAATATATTTTTAATATCAAGACATCAATTCAATTGAAGGGCTACGATTTTTTCAGAAAGTTTGCATAGACAGCTGGTCAAAGTAATCGGTTTGTAACTAAAAACTAGTTCCTTTGATTTTCCTCTTTTCAAGATAGGAACGATGCAAGCCCTACATCAGTCATCTTGAAAGTAGCCGAAATTAAATGTCTCATCGAAGAAATTATTTAGACAAATTTTGCTTAAATTAGGTAGGTTTTTAATCATTGAATATGCTATTTCGTCGGGATCTGGAAAACGTTCTTTACATTACCTTAGTGAACCATTAAATTCGTGGAAAGAAAAAGAAAGGTTTAATGGACTTGTATCTTTCAAGTATTTTCGTCATGATTGCTGGTATACGAAGAAAAGGGACTGTCAGCAGGGCTCCGTCCTCGGGCCAGCCCTGTGGAAACTAGTGTTTGATCAGCTATTGGGAAAACTGGAGGTCGAGGGATTGGCCGGAGAGGTGCCCTGGGATCTCACCTGAGAGAGAACACCATGCAATTCGATGTTAAGAGGCAAGGGCTTGATGCACTTCCGGAGGGACTGCAGCAGAGGACAGATGAGGTGCCTGGGAGGTCGAAGAAGGTGTTGAGGGAGGACTGACTGGATGAGTGGAACAGACGGTGGGTCACTTGTGAAAAGCGTTCAACCCTTAAGAAGTTTATTCCAACCGTCTACTCCGGACTAGCGGTGAAGTGGGTCCATCACGATTACTGGTCCTCACAGATTCTGACAGGTCATGGGTGTTTTGGGGGAGAAGCTGCGGAAGCATGGTAAGAATATCGATCCCAGGGGTCCCAGCTGCGGTGTGCCTGATACAGCCTAATATTATCTGCAGTAATATCCTGTGCCGCCATGGATGGACATCGAGCCTGGCCATCCAGGAAAACCGGACTGTTTTTTTCCGAGGTTGGTTGAGGAGGGGAATTAACGATATCCCAAACTTCTACGATTGGGATGTTTCTATTTATTTGGCCAATAAAATATTTCCAATACCGTTTTTTACTTGGCGTAAAGCGCATGAGTTCTTGCGAAAATGTATTTTTCAAAATTAACTGAGTATGATTTATTTTTTAATTTCGTTTCAGTTATTTGTTTCCTCCTAGGAATAGAAGAATGTGAAGCATAGCTTATTGTCTATTTTATAATTTGATATTTAAAATCTACATTCTGATCAATAAGCTACGAATTTAAGGAATCTTAAATAGCTCCCAGTTTACATTTTTAATGAGCCAGTGTTTGTGGTGTAATTTGTTAGTAACTCTATCAAGACATTTTATTGTGATTGGAAAATGGTCACTACTGTAACTGTCGTCCATAATGTTCCATTCCAGTCTTGGGGATATGGATGGGGTTGCTATTGTTTAATCAATGTTTAACATATTGATGGTCCTGGGGCAGATATTAGTATGCGAGTTGTCATTGAGGATAGTGGTTTTGATTCTATAAAATTTTCAATAAGTTTCTCACCACAATCCAAATGTGTCGTGTCCTAGAGTGGATTCTGACAGTTGAAATCACCAAGAAGAAGAACTGGAGTGATAGATCATCTAATATTTCTATAGAGAAACTAAAGAGTGGAGAAAGGAGATATAAAAAACATAAGGTTACAGGGAGAGGAATAAGCATTCGAACTGCCACAGCCTGCAGAGTAGTCTGCATTGGACTGGGATGCAAAGGATTTTATTTTTGACTAGTAATAAAGACTCCACCACATGCATTTAGGCCAATGGTGTAATCTTTGAGAAAGATATAAAATTTTTGAAAAAAAGAAGGATGCTCTGGAAATAAATGGGTTTCTTGTAGACATAAGATATCCGGATTACAGTAATTTTCTAAAGATTCTAAATAGTTTTTTATGATATCGGAATCCTATTATATTCCATTGTAGTATTATCATTGTAATATTTTATTTGAAAGGATTTTTTTAAAAATATTTTTTAATTTTATTTCTTTTACTTAATTGGTTTAGAGGATTTCCTTCTCTTGCGTTATTTTTGAGGTTTGGTAGCTATGGGTTCGGTCTTGAGGTTTTGGTTCATAATGGATTTTTTTGTGGAAGAAGTATACACGTTTTTATTCGTTTCGGATGGACTGTAGTACACATCATCAAGTTTGTATAGATCACATTTGTGGTTTGGACGATTGAATGGCATTATTGCATTTGCAATTTTTTTTTTAAAAGATGAAGGTAGCCGAAGTTTCTTTCAGTAAAGAAATTTTTCTTTCGGTAAAGAGCATTGCGTTGAATTTTCAGGGTAGTTTTCAGTGACCGTGGCATCAAGTATTCTAGGGTTCAGACATAAATTATTTTCTAGCATTTATTGCTATTGATTTATCATCAATCATCATCGTCATATATTCAACAGCTCGGTATAGCTTAACTGATTCTATTCAGATCAACTCCGCTTCATATTGCCATACCATATCAACTCCAATACATTCCGCAACCGCTTCTGAATCGACTGAGTCGATAGTTTAAATGTCTTTACTGATTTTAGGTAAAAAATAGACAAATCATATTTTGTGGCTGAACTATGTACAATTATCCAGTTAGTCACGAGAAATATTCAAAGATGTGTAACCAGATCTCATCAGCAACAAAAAGGTTCACTTCTCGATCTAATTATAAGAGGGCTTTCAGGTGGACCAATAGCTAAAAGTTTTATTTTATTATTTAAATCACACTTTACTTGTGAATGGTGAACACTTTACTTCTGGGCTACAGATGGCCCACTTCTTGGAAAACTTCTACTTTTATTAAACTTAAATTCTGTGTAATGATGTCAAGGTTTCTTTTGGGATTGGTCTGGAATTGGGTCCTGATTTGCCAAAAAATGTGGTATGGCGTTAGATTTTCTCCACAAAGAAGTGTTCTGATTATTAATTCACTTTAATGTTACTAGTCAATAAAATAACAGGAAAATATTAAATAAAGCGTATCTGAAATGAAACAAAACTTTTCCAAAAAAAAATCTAAATTATTATAAATAATTCTGAAATTAAATATGAAATTAAACGATCTATGAAAATAAAAATACAATAACACTGACAAATTAAAATGAATAATGCTTAAATATTTAAAAGAATAAAATAATTTTTACCAAAGCACTAACAAAACACTCTGTATATCGTTCAGCCGCAAAATGTGATTTTTTTACCTAAAATTACTGCCGAAGTTACCCGAAGGTAACCGCAATAGCACTCATGATAACTAACTACTTTTTATTCAGTTGTAAGATTCGTATTCATTGGAATTATTAAAATTATTACTGTATTAATAATATATTATTTAAACCCATTAGTGCTGTCGACTTCCACTCACTATGTTCGGTCAAGAAATAAACAAAACCCCAACGGATCCTTTTCAGTTGAGACCGGGGCCTTACTGCTTTAACTAGCAGTCGACTGTGATTCGACTTCTAAACTATTAACTGCATCTCACAGGAATTCGATCTAGATACAAAAAAAAAACTATAAGAAACGATACCTTATTGGACTTGCTGTGTGCAAGTTATTTTGCTAATACCTAGTCTTCCCCCCTCATTTTGACCCCTCTAGGGAGTGTTGTCCCTCCGAGATTGGGGTGAACTCGGCAGATCTCGATTCCTATCAAGTGAAGTTATGACCAAAGTGTCATGAATATAAAAATGTAGCTTATTCGTCTATTTTTACTGGGCTTACTTTGTGCAAATTATCCCACTCCCCATTTCGATCCCTCCAGAGAGGTTGTTTCTCCGAGATTTGGGCGAACTTGGCAGATCTCGATTCCTACCACTTGACGTTATGACCAAAGTTCCATGGATGTATAAATGTTGTTGCTTATTTTGTCTATTTTTCCTGTACTAGAATAGAACATCGTTGAAATGAATGATTCACTTTCTCCTAGCAAAACTGCTTGCAGCTCACTTCATTTCATCCAGTTTCATTCTGTACACCAGATATGACCGTCGTCTCAAATAGAAACAAACATTTGTATTTACTTCGTAATTCTGAGTCAGATCTTTCTGAAAGTGATTTTACATGTTTCGCAGCTAGTTTATTTTAAAAAAATTGTGAAAGTGCATATTTAAAAATACGATTGGAGAACGGAACATCGCAAATGCTTTTCAACAAATTCAATAGTGAAAATTCAAAAATTATTTTAGAATGACAAAAAATCTATAATAGAAAATATTTGACATGATAAAAGTGATATAACAGTCATGGATACAAATTATAGAAAAGTCATAGATGCTGAAAAGACCTTGGCGAAATGTTTGAGGTAAGAACAAAAAATTTATTTTAAATCCTTATATTTTAAAAACTAACTTAATTCATTACTAATATGTACAAAACATACTTTAAAGAGAAATTTCAACTTATTAATCTACACAAAAAACTTTAAATTCACTCGAGTACTCCACGATAATATGCAATTTCGAATCGGTAACGTCGGTAGTTCAGGAGTAGGTAGTTGAATTTGAGTGGAGGGGAACTTGAAAAAGGGACTTGATTGGGTTCGAAGCTACGCTGAATCTTGCGTGGTCAACTCAACTCCGCTTAGCTAAGTTGCCACTCTCCTGTTCAAATCAATGGATTCGTTGGCAAACCCAACTCCGCAACCGGTGACCATCCTGGTCAAACATCATTCACATTTGTTCATAACATTGGATAGTAAACATTGGTTTAATTAAATTGTGGAATAGTGTGCGCAAACATTTGCGAGCCCACCCATCACGAACATGTGATCCATTCGTTGGATGTATTCCCCATCCTCTTCCTCCCGCATCACCTTTCTTCTAGGTTGGCACTTCTCTTCGCTTCTGCTATGGTCCCGGTTCTGCTGTTGGATACCATTACAGCTGCGAGGCCATAAAACTCTTCTTATTATACTAGAGCAATTCATAGAAAACAAGGTTCCAAAGTTCTGAGCCAAGAACTGAGCCCTACGGACATCATTGTGTAATTTTGTACTACTTGGAGCTGCTTATCCTTTCCCCCCTCCCTTTTCACGGAGTCTCAGATCAAAGGATATTAAAGAAGACTCTGATCTGAATCCGAGAGTTACGGGTGGACAGGGACCGTGTTCAGGATTCCCTATTACCATCAATTACCCCCTCTCGTACACTCCCAACAGATTCCGACACAATCAACAGTCAAAATACACTCAGTTAACGTGTATTTTTTAAATAAAATCTATCGAGTGCTATTTAGGTATACTATCATCTGTAGTTAGTTATCCTGTTTGGTTATATCTTTATAAATCCTATGGAAAACACTAAAAAAAAAACTGGTCCTTTTTTATAACTCTGAAATAATTTTAAATTACTTATTGGTCGAAGTGAGTTTGGAATTATACAAGTTTTGATCAATCTTTAACATATGGGGATAATCAAAACCTTTTAGAACACACAACAGCTAATAATATTCAAATTCATATCAGAATCGTAATCTGATACCAAATCAAGAGCCAAATGGCAGAGCATCTTTGTATCAAGTCTAGTCAGTTTTGTGTGTGTCCGGACCTAGAACCTCTTCCCAATTATGAGAATTACTGGAGGCTTATAAATTAAAAATGGCTGGAGACAGATCAGCTCACAAATGTTTAAGTAGCTCAAAAATGACCTTGTGATTTGTTTCATTAAAAAAATCATGAATTCTTTTACAAATCGTAATATATTAAAATTAATATTATGGCACATTCAAAACTTTTTGAATTATAAGAATAGGGAAGATCTAAATATTTCAAAAATGTAAAGTAGTAAATGTAAAGTCAGCAAAATAAACAAAAATACACTTTTTATGGGAATTAACCACGAAATCCGTGACGACAGTCAAACGCAGTTCTTTGACAAGGATTCAATAAAAATCACCTAGTATATGTCCTTGCACTACGTAAATAGAATATTTTTTTGGCTCTTGGGAATAAATTTATTTATTTTTTTGTTTGGACCATTGGGTTCCTACATGAAGGTGATAGTATAATTATGGTATACTTTTACAGAATCTATAACAATATTCCGTTATTGAAAAAATGTTTTAGTGGTTGGCATCGAAGGTTTTTTTTCGTACTATGGTACACATAGTTTATGTAAGTATCTCCTTTAAAAACGACGAATTAGGAATGATTCCCTATATCGCCATTGTCTTGACACAAAAAAACGAACATACATTTTAATAATCTGCATATTTTAATGAAGATTTAACATATTTTAATAAAGTTAGTATAATATTTTCATTAAGAAGAAGAATTCTTTAAAAATTAGCTAAAGAATTTAAATGTTGCATAGAAATTTTCTCATCCAAACGTTTGCTTAACTATAAAATTTTGACATCTATGATCGCCAGTAATGTTAATATGAACATTGTTTGGCTCACCACAAACCTGTTTAACGCCATTTATGATACCAAGTTAAAGGAAGAAATTTGATCGGGGCTGTGCTTAGTGCGGTAGGCCAAAATTATTGAACACGGGGTTTGTTTTTATTTGTTTGCATATGTTGAATTAACATTTAAATAGACAGGCTTATTTTGATATTTAACACAAATACGGAAATATTATATTTCAATTAAATAAAAATTCCCGTTGCAAAACTAAAAAAAAAAAAAATTATTATAAGTTAAAATCTATTACGCTTGCGAAAATCGAGATTCAAAAAGGTCATTAAAAAACCGGCTTGACAGCTCTTGATCATTAGCCTATCGCGTGTTGTTTCGCTTTTCTAAACGTTTGTCACTTGTGTGTCAATTGGGCGGGTGATAGGTTAGTGATAGTAGATATCGCTCACTTTCAAAAGGATAATATTGATCAAACTTTTCCATTTTTTCAATAATAGTTGATTACTTTCACCTTATTCACGATGAGTACTATGATTATTTCTAAAGAAAAAAGAAGAATTCTTCAATGCGGATATTATAAAGGAAAAGGTATAGCTGTCTTTACCAGTGGAGGAGATTCCCAAGGTTGGTTAATAAAAAAAAAAGCCTTTAATTTTGATATAAAATTTCTTTTTGTTTTTTTATGCATAGGTTATTATAAGATTTTTTTCGGTCTTCAGGTATGAATGCTGCTGTAAGGGCTGTTGTCCGAATGGGTATATACTTAGGCTGCAATGTATATTTTATTAAAGAAGGATATCAAGGTATGGTTGATGGTGGAGACTGTATTGTAGAAGCTAATTGGTCATCAGTTTCTTCCATAATTCATAAGGTAAAGGATTTCAAATAAAGTTCTTTGTAGATAAGTATTAGCTTTTTATATTCTTATATATCATAAATCCATCAGTGTTGTCGGTTTTCATTCCGTTGTTTCACTGTCTTTCAATTCTAAAAATGTAATGCAAGATTATTAATAGCTGGAAAACAATCGGAAGATTCCAAAACACAAAGCCTCAAGTCTCTAAAATATCGTCAAACAACCAAACAGTCAACGTTTCGCCAATTTAGGTGTCATCAGGACATACATCACAAAATCACATCTATGAAGATTGAAAACAGCACATCTCACATCTACCGTCCAGAATGACGCATCAACCGTCCAGAAAGACTCTTCAACCAGAGACAAGACATCACTCCAAGACATCCAATCACATACTGAAGGCAAATGACTGCTACTGATTTCGACGAAACCGCCGCCATCCATAAATTTTTGTTGGATCACTCTTTTTGCTGATATTTAAGGAGCTTCAAAATGAGCTGGCAGATAACTACATTTTGGTATGGATTATTCAAGGAACAATTTGTAGTGTCTGACCTATTTTCTTTTGGGTTTGATGTTAATCGTTGTTTTTCAAAATGATTGTTCTCCATACAACCAAAAATTGGTCCTGAGATTCTTTTATCTCAGCTCTGTTCAGCGATGCAAAAATATCCTATTCTGCATTGATAAACTTTAAATAACATTTATCTGTGCAACATTCTTGCCAGTAGTAACAGATACATCTTACCTGCAGCCCTCTTCCTTTTAGTTTCTGATATCTTCCACGATTCTTTATATGGCCTGTTGTGCTTTGCCCCACTGTTTGACATTGTCTTTTGACACTCTCTTCAATTCACTCATTTTACATTGCACACCAAAAAATGAATGATATTTATTAATAAAATATGATACTATTTAATATAAATGAATATTCATATAAATGAAATAGATAATAAAATATTCAACTCAAAGCATGAAGAACCCATAACAATTGGTTGCAAAATCAGTTGTGCTAATATAATGGATCGAGATATCTCTCTAAATTCAGCAATTAAACAGTTTAAATGATGGGGGACTGAATTCTGCTTTCTACTCAAGAAAGACCTATGGATGCATGGACCCTTCTTGCACCCACTTCCTCAATTGATATTTATTATGTATATAATCACAAAAATTACTGTAAAATTTTGTTTTGCTCAAGCCTAAAAACCTTATTAATTTATAATCTTTATTATTCACGAAAAATACTTTATGGAATGTATTTTTTCTAATTCTATTGTTTAAATTATAGGGAGGAACTGTTATTGGTTCAGCTCGTTGCAAGGACTTTAGAGAAATGGAAGGAAGATTAAAAGCTGTAAAAAACTTAATTCAACGTGGAATTAATAATTTAGTAGTGATTGGAGGTGATGGCTCTCTGACTGGCGCTAATATTTTTAGAAATGAGTGGTCATCTTTGGTAAAGAATCTTCTTGATAAGGGTAATTATTTAATTTGAATTATTTAGTTTGTTTATTAAAGTATTTGTTTGCAATTTAAAAATAATGAAAAAAAAATTGTGCCCATTCTTTTTGTTTTTAACCGACTTCAAAAAAGGAGGTTATCAATTTAACTTTATGTTGTATTATATTCATGCACAACTTCCCCATTCTTGTAGCGATTTATATGATTATTTTTTTAATCAAAAAGATACATTTCCAGGGTGGTTCCATATGAATTGTATCAGGATACGACAAAAACGTTTTTTAAATGTATGTATAACTTCGCCATTCTTAAACCGATTTCTATGATTCCTCTTTTAATCAAAAGAGTACACAAGAGAGGGGTGGTTCAATAGAAATTTTACCAGGATCCGATTAAAAGTTTTAGAGATAGAGTATTTTTTATTTTTTCAAGAATTTGTGATTTATATTTAATTAAATATGATTATGAACTTTCACACGAAAGAGCAATACAAATTTGACGTCCGCATGATGGTATAGAAGGATCAATCTAATTAGAGATTGAACAATTATTTGCCACTTCTATAATTTTGTTTTTATTGAAAATTAGTTTCAAATGTTATAGATTCATCTTCAGTTTAAGGTTTAAGTAGATTATGTCAAACAGAAAAGGTTGCATTGGTTTTTTTCTCGCATTGAACTAGTAACTACTAAATTTGAGCTCAGATTAATTCAAAACATTCAACAGATCTCACTGAGTAATTTGAGGCATCAAACTTAAAAATCGTTCGCTCAAAAAATCATTATATATCTACAAAGGGAAAGATTAAAACACATTTAATAAAACATTTATTCAATTTTTTGAGCTTACATTAAATAACGAGATCTCATTAAATAATTTAAGCAATCAAACTTAAAAATTGATTTAGCCGTTCACTCAAAAAATATCTGCAGACCTTGATCAGGATCTGAAGAAAAGTTTTAGAGATTGAGCTAGTCATTTGGAATAATTACAGTAGTTTAGTTTACAGTATGCATTTCTAAGTCTATTGGTTTTTTTTTCTTTTCAAATAAATGAAACAGGCTTTTGCTGTCGGGTACTGTCGAGTGGGACACTCAATAGGTAATTAATAAACATAGGTAGGAACTTGGAAAAAAAAGTTTTTATTTTATACTAAATAAATAAATAAGCTAATCTTTGCCTCTTACACAAGCAGCATGTTTAGTAGGCTTGCCCATGCTTTTCGTATTAAAGTTTACCAACTGAAAATGTAAAATAAAAACTATCTAAAAAAAAAAAAGTAAATAACTGACTTCAAAAGGGTACGTAAGAAACATTAATCGGAAGAAAGAATTTTTCTTATGATAGTATATTAAGAAGTCGTATAATTAACTATTCCAAATCAACTTAAACATTACAATAATTTATTATTTTTTATGTTGGTGCCAAGCCATATACTTTTGTAAGAAAAATTCTTTCTTTCGTTTAGTGTTTCTTGTGTATCATTTTAAAGTCAGTTTTTTTTTTTTCTAAAAAGGTTTTTTAGAGAGATCAAATTTTGTATTCGGATGTTTATCTTATTTTACTAATTCAACAGTAAAATTTATCAATTTGTTTTTTGTTTTTAACATGGAAAGTTTATTTTGTTTGATGCTTAGTTTTATCCTTCATTAAAAAAAAAATGATTTTATTATTGTAACATAATAAAATGAATAATAATAATAAAAGCACTTTTGAATTATTACAAATTTCATCATTAGTTATAGAAAAAATACAAAGTTGTTAGGGTTTTGTTGCCAGAGACATTCAACGTTATTAGGAATTTTTGAACTTTGTTTTCTCTATCTTTATAGCTCTACAAGATTAAGCTTTGATCCATTCTCTTAACAAATCCTTATGTACATACATCCTCAAAACTATTTTTTTCTGGCTTGGTTTATAATCTTTCTTTGATTCACGGATCTCCATTGTGCCTATTTTTTAACAACCTGTGGTTTGAGTTTTCAATGGGTATTGTGATTGTGACTTCCAGATAATCCTGTGATTTTTTTAAAAGTTTGTTATCTGAGCATATTTTGATGAAAGTACTATGCTGTTTTTTAGGTCTATTAGTTTCAGGAGATCACTGCTGGTGTTTTGCAGATTCTATTGCAAAGGGATTGATAAAGATATCACCAAATCATTTTTCTACCTCAAAATCAGCAAATCTGGTTTTGACGGATTGAAGTACTTCAATCTTATATTTTTCATTATCAGGATCCACTTCAGTTAAACCAGTGTGTTCTTGCATCCAAGAGAAATAAGACAGTTGGTTTTCAGAAAAAATCTGTCTCATAAAAGTTTTGCCTCAAATGTTGAAAAATGAGACATCGATATCGATAAATGATTTGATTTACAATGCAATCAAATGTTCTACAGGCTTAGATATCATGTCAAAGTGAGATCAAAGAGTCATTCATCATCTTTAAGAATTGAGGAAGTTCTTCATTTTTTTAAAGATAAATTGAGACATCACTGCGGGATTTTCAGAACATTTCCAGAGACTTCTCTCTTGAGAGCCAATGAGCATCAAAATGGAGATTTCTCCATTGATCATTTTAACAGGACTTTGTCATAGTCCATGCTTATGCATTGAGGCTTATTTATAGCTCACCTTAAAAAAGTTGGCAGAATGGTGGACTCATACGGCACTAAGTTGAATCTTAAGGTTTTTTTTACTTACTTCCGATTCTATTTACACAGTATTTATTAATATAAAGATATATTACAAGATGATATATATTACATGCTTGTAATATTGTAACACATTTATACATATGGGTAAATAAAAAATACAAATATAAGTTTCAACTTAGTGCTTCTTGAGTTCGCCTTCAGTCAGCCAGCTTTTTGTGGGCGAGCTACAGTTCTCCATGCTGCTCAATTTCTTTTTTGAACATTTCCTGGAATTGCCTGTGATTAGAACACTATCCAAATCTGAACTGAGGAATGCCTTTCTGACAATCCAACAAGCAGCTTTACTACTATTCGGCCTTGAGGTAAATGAGACTAGAACTAAGGCAGAGGGGCCCAGCAAGTTAAACTTTTATAGAGAAAGGACTTTACAAATTTGAAAGAGTCCACGAGTTCACCTCGTCATTTTGACTAATAGTATGTCCATAGAAATAGGAAAGAGGATTCCGGCGACCAACCATTACTGTTTTGGCTTGAGGAGACAGATCAGGAGCCGTCTGCTCACGAGGCAAACAAATGTCAGGTTGTATAAGGCCAGTGTTGATCTACTCCTCACAAGCACTATGACTAAGGACTATGACAAAGTCATATGAAAATGATTTATTAATAGTCGAACAGAAAATCTTATAGCGGATTTATGGCTTTATGAAGGAAGGAGAAGACAAAAGAACCAGGAGCTATATGCCCTGTTTGCGGATCTAAATGTGGTCGACTTTATAAAGCTCAGAAGGTTAGTTTGGGCCGGGTATGTGATTTAGATGGAAGAGAATACTAAAGGATAAGATTGACCGAACCGGAAGGAGGTGCAGACCCAAACTAAGGTGGGTGGACAGTGTGGCAGAGCAAACTGTCTAATAAATACCTGTGAAAATTTTTTTCTTCAACAGTGATTTTTATTTTTTCAAACACATCCTCTCCTAAGTCATTGTTTTTAGTTGACTGAGACCAAGGAGTTCTTCAGATGTTTCAAGATTCTCATTGGCCATATAATACAAATCTTCTCCTTGCGGCTGATGTGTGAGAAAATGAAGGAATATCAAAATACTATTTGGCTGCTATTCATTGATTGAATGGCAGCATATAACTCACCTTTGAGAGAGGAATTGTTCCAGTCAATGAAGGAGGTGAATATTCCTTTATAAATTATTAGACTAGTAATGTGTACAATCAACGAACAACTGCAAAGTTAAAGTCAACGGCAAGCTAACCAGTGGATTTCAAGTAAACGCTGGACTCAGGCAGGGTGATTCTCAAGCCCCTTTACTTTTCGACATCATACTACAAACTATACATAATAGCAAGAGCCTGTCTTGATGAGGGAGGTAATATCTTCTACAAAGGGATCCAATTATTAGCTTGTGCAGATGATTTGATGAGCTGGAAGATCTCTCCTTAATGCCAAAGATGCTTTTGGGAATCTGGAAAGGGAGGCCAGGTGATTTGACCTAGAAATTAATGAAGAGAAGATTGGATGAGGAGGAGGAGATCCAGACATACATTGTCTCCGCTAATAAAGCTTTTTTCTCCGTAGCTCATGTTATGTTAAGTAGATTGGAAAGCAGCTTAACCTAGTTAGGGCTATATAAGACCCACATTAGACCAGTCGCAGCATATGCATTTGAGACATGGGTACTTAAAAAATCAGCAGCTTATAAGATTGACATCTTTGAACACAAAATATTAAGACGCATTCTGAGACCTGTGAAAGAAAATGGGGTATACCGTCTTGGAAAGAATACGGAAGTATATTCCCTATATGGCGATGTGAAGCTGTCCGACTATGTCAGAATACAACATCTAAGGTGGTTGGGTCACCTCCATAGAATGAATAATGGCAGAACCACTATATAGTCAAAGGACTATATCAGGGTTGTCCAGAAGGAATGAGAGTTCAAAAGAGGCCAAGAAACAGAGGGAAGGACAGTGTCTCAGAGGAACTCCGAAATCTTAACGTGTCCCTGAGACTTGCTGTGGACCGACAATACTGGGCAAGAGTGATTGAACAGGCCAAGGACTGCCTAGTGCGTCTGTCGTGCCTATAAAGAATATAATGCAAATGAACAGCTGAGCAGATGATTTGTTGCTGCAACTTTCTTCCAGTACCAAAGGAAAATATTTGCAAATCCCAATGCTTTTCTAGCTGGACTTAATAAAATGCTCTGCATCTCTGTACTGTTTAATTTTTCTTGTTAGTGACAAACAGCTATCATAGTTATTATTGAAGAAAGCAAGTAATTAGCTTTCTAGTAATGATTTATGCTTGCTCATTTTTGTAGCAATAGGACAATAAATGGGTTGAGGAATTCTTGAAGGACTTATATGAACATTTTCACTCAATGTAACATTAAAATACCACTCTGAACTAACTCAATAACTATATTAATCCTTGTCTGTATCTACTTTAAAACATAGAAAAAAAAAGGAATGAGCTATGACCTGAGAAGAATGTGGAAATTGATCAAAAAAGGAGGGTGAGGCTAGCTGAAATACTAGATGAAAAGTGTGGAGTACGCATGCCTGTTGAATTTTGGAAAACGTGAGAGGATGCACTTCTTTTGTCTTATGCCGCCTGTATCATATGCACCGAGAGATCAAAGAGCAATTCCGCACGAAACCCTCTCATCAAACTGCCCTACCTCCTTTAGGACTTCGCTACACTTGCTAATTTTCCATTTTTCTCAAATCACATGTTCGTGAGCTTATTGTGAGCCACGCTACTAGTCATTCTGTTTTATTCTGATTTTCGATCATTAAAACATCAATAATTATGATTATAATAAAACCCAGGATAAAAATTAATTATGCAAACTATTTTGAAAAATATTTGAAGCATAAAATAATTTGGAGTGCTTATTTTTGGATAAAAAAAAATTCATATTACTTTTGAGGATAATATCATTAAAGTTAGCTTGTGTACAATCGGTTGATGATAGGAGAAGTAACCAATTGATGATGGTAATTCTGGTGAGATGTTGCCTGGAAAAGTAAGATGTGATCTATAAATGTATTACATAATGTAGTATGCTGGTTAATTAATGAGTGGTAATTGATTGCATATTAATTTTTTTAATTGATTTAACAAATTTGATAATATGTGAGCTGTGAAGTCATGAAATTACTTACTTTCTTACTACTGAACTCTACGATCCTTGAAAAACCATGGTCTCTCCTAATGTCTTCTTCCACTCGTCTCTGTCAGCTGCAAAACACCTCCAGCGGTTTACACCCATCAACTTCTGGTCGTCTTCTATATCATTCAGCCATCTGAGATGGGGCTTCTCTTGGCTTTCCATAAATCATTTTTCTTGGAATTCTTGTTGTGCCCGTCCTCTCCACATGTCCCAACCATTCTATCTAGCTGAATGACTCACAATGTCTTGTTCATCATACAGGTCCCTTAACTCTAAGTTAGTCATGATTCACCATTGATCCTCCTCTGTGATTGGTCCATAAATTTTATGAAGTACTTTTTTCTCCCATACCTGAAGAGTCCTTTTGTTTTCTTTAGTCAGGGACCATGTCTAACATCCCATCCATAAGTCACAATTGGTGTCACGATCATTTTATATAGGAGACAATTTGTCTTTCTGAAGACGTCTGCATCTCAACAGGTTTTGAATACTGAACAGACATGTGATTTCCTTCCTCATAGATGATCGTATTGCCCAGGAATTTAAATACATCACAGCTCTTGAAGCACCGATTCCTTGTTTTCTGATGTTATCAACTCACACTCAAAATTGGTCAACTTTACTCGCTGACTGTACTTTCGTCTTCATATCAAATCCAAAAATTCCTTTTGCAATCTCTAATGCATCATTTTCTTTGTTAAATGATACCAATTCTTGCTTTCTAGCGTTTATAGGAGCTATGAGTGTTTAAAAAGGACACCAAAAGGGTCTCAAAATTGTCTATAAAGTGGGGTACCTGATCATCATGTATTGGGTTGGTGATAAAACCTGGTGGTGGAGCATGGGCGGATACTGACCACATCACCTCCAGGTATTGTTTATCCATAAACCGTATTTCCTTATTAATTACTGAACCCAAAACCTTTTTTAATTTTTTGGTATGTTGGTGAATTTACTGATAATTTATCGGATCAATTTATTTGTAACATTTTTTCTAAATATGAATTTGTTAATTGTCATTTTTAGCTAATTTATGCAACTCCAATTTTATTGTATTGGTTCTACACATAAACTGATGAACTCTTTTAAGTATGTAGGCTTACCTCGTTTCAACTTCCTTAATTTTTCGCTACCTATTATGTGTCTGTATTTTATTAGAATAAAAACTATTGATGGGAAATAAAGATGGACAATACTTAAATTACTTTTATGCTTTGAGTAGTTTTCAAGGGAATACACTTACGCAACATTAGTTAAATCGATATGTGAACGTGGGATCTTAAAATCAATTGTATTTCCAAAAACTGCGACCCCAAAAAAATAATGCCGGTTGTAGAATAGAGTTAACTACACAAGGCTCAGTAATACACAGCTTTGAAACCAACCAGATCCGTTTTCCAAGATGATTTCGCTTCCCCCCTCTAGTCAAATTCAGCTATCCTTTCCCTAACTGTGGATGTTGTCAACTCGAAATTGCCTATTGCCGTGAAATATACCATACATGACTGTTGGCAATATAAGTCTGAACTATTTCCATGCTGAATCAAAAGTTTAAAGGTCTCTTAAGTTAAGTTATTTTTTTTTACTCTTAAATAAAGAAAATTTGATAGAAGAGGTAATGGCCACAAAACATGCAAATTCATTGTAACAGTGATCTGACTCAGAACTTGAAAGTAAATATAAAAGTTTGTTTCTATTTGAGACGAACATCATATTCGGTTGTAGAATGAAACTGGATGAAATAGTGATAGTTCCACACAGTTTACCTAGAACGATGAGTATCAATCATTTCTACGAACAATGTTCTAGTCAGAGCCCAGTGAGAATGGCTTATAATTGTGAGAATTTAAATAACTATTATAATTATTAGTAATATAAATGCAACATTCAACTAATTGTTACTTCAAAATATCTAACTTTTAATAAAATACTATTATAATGATGAAAAATTTTAAATCCCTTTTAAAACCAATGTGTACCTGTAGCAAATAACAAAAATAATTAACCAGTTTTAAATTTGATTTTTGTTTTAATCACACACTTCCCCAATTTTTAAAATGATTTAAATGATATTATAATTAAACTGCGAAATATGGGTGGCTCATATATTTCGCACTACCATGTCCAACAGCTCAACTCCGCTTAGCTGACTCAACTCCGCTTCCTATTGCCACCCCATGTCAACGCCGCTCAACTCAACTCCACTTCACTCTTCTCCATAATCGCTGGTCACCTGGCCTAATAATGTACCTTATTATCGAAGAAATCATAAAAATTTAAATAAATCGATATGTAAGCATGGGATCTTATAATCAATAGTATTTTTAAAAACTGCATCTCCAATAACCCAATAAAAATGGACTTCAAATTAATATCAAAGAAATTTGAAAGGAATAAATGTTTCCCAAAATGATGGAGTAGTTGAAAAATATAAAAGTATTCAAATCAAATCAACGGCTGAGTACTTATTGTAATCTGGTATAAATCTTAATTACTTTTTGTATTTCATTAATGTTGCGTAAGTATATTCTCTTGAAAACTACTCAAATCATATAAGTAATTGGAGTATTGCCTATCTCTAATGGGAGATGAGGCAAATTATAAATAGTGGGTTTCATATCTTGTTTTCTGCTAGTTTAAATCAGGTTACTTAACTAAAGCTCTGCTCATTGTAATATCTATGGTTCGTCTCATTCTCTTTCCAATCATTCTCTTTACTGCACCATCTTTCTTATTTTACGTATGTCTTTGTTCAATTATTACAATAATTCTTCATATGCACTCAGATGACTTGATTCTGCTTTTGAATTGATGAGGGGACAATAGTAATTACACAGCTTACTTGTCTCTTTATTTTAATAAATATCAAAAAAAGTTTTTCATCACCCCTTGTTTCCCTATTAACAGTTTGCTTTAGCAAAGATGGTTTTTGACCCTTGTAGCACAACTTTATAGAATAATAAACATTGGGAAGTTTCTGGATTAACACCAGATTAGAAGCCAAAACAAGATAATTCCTGAAAAAGTTATAACTGGCCAATTAAGTTTTTATCTCCAATTGTGATTTAGTGTTCTTAATGTGAGCCTGTTCATGATGAGTAGGAACGTTTTTTTCACCAGGAAAATACCATCGAATCTTTGCTTGGGGGGAGGAGGAGTTGTCAACACTCTAGACCGCTTAACAGTTAAACATAGGGTAAAGCAACGTTGTAAGGAAGTGGAATAAATTTTTGATTTTTTGCTTTGTTGAAAATTGACCTCTTAGTGGTAGACATAAAAAAGCAGTCGCAATGAATATCGTTTTATTGTCTCACATGCTAAAAGACCCTAAGCTCAACATTTGGGGATTTACGCCATCAGCTGCAGCATAATAGTACATGGACAACACTAAGTGACCAAACTGCATCAAATTGTCTTCACGATGCTAACGTTTAGGCAAGAATACCCGTATGCTGTTTCCCCTTGAATAGAGTTCAATGGCAACAGTGCCTTCAATGAACAAGAAACCATGAAAATTGTTTATTGCCTGAGTGATGATTATGCTTGTTCTCAGGTGAAACACATCTTCCTCTCGTATCAGACAACTCTGGTAAGAGAGCTTGCTTTGATAGCCTTGGCGGGTTTCATCTGAAAACATACTATCCACTCAGGCAATAAACAATTTTCATAGTTTCTTATTCATTGAAGGCGCTGTTGCCATTGGACTGTATCCATAGGCTAACATCCCTGTTTCTGAGGGATGATGCCCACTTCTTAATAATTTATGATTATTTTTGCTGGGATCAATCAGGGTTAGTTAAAATAAAGAAAAAAAAAGTTTTTTTGTTGTTTTTAGTCATATTTTTCCCAATAAATATATACAATAAAATATATATATATACATTCCCCCCCCCCCCCTCCGCTACATTTGAGCACTTCTAGTGACTCCCTTTGGGTCGAATGAGCTGAAATTCGGTATGTAGGACTTTCTTCTCGGCAGAACGATACCATTAAAGAATGGATAAATTCCAGTCAAAATTTCGTTATGTTTACCTGAAATTTTGGCGTTTTTAGAGTTTTGCACATCTCTACAGCTCCACCATATTAGTTTATAGGGCTGAAAATTTGTATGTGGATTGGGTTGGTGTTGGGGAAGTATCTTTTGGGGGTCTCAACTTGATTCCCTCACCTCCCTGTGTTTTCCGAGTTTTTAAAATATATATATATATATATATATATATTTTTTTTTTGTATCGAAGGTTAGCGGAGATGCAGAACCTTATAATAAAAGCACGGGTATATTTTGGTTTGTTAGGGAACTGTCTTTTGTGGGTCTCGAATTTTTTTCTTACTCCCCCGTTTTATAATATATTTTTTAAAGTTAAAATACGACTTTAGTGACGGAGTTCTACTGTTGACGGATTTTTTTTTGTTATATAGTGTTCAGAATAAATTTTAAAAACTTGAATAATTTCTAATGTTTCTTAAGGACAAATTAGGAAGTTTAAGGTTTATATGAGGAATAATCCTTGAGGCATACATATATATTTGTAAAACTTCATTATAACACTCTCCTAGGACTCAGAGAAAAAGAGCACCATAACTGGGAAATCATAAAAAACAACTGAAAAAAAATTGTTTTAATTTATTTAAACTATAAATAAAAAAAAAGATTTTAAAACTACATTTCTGATATTCCTGATTTAAATGAATCATCGATTTTTTTTTTTTTTTTGCTTAGGGCAAAAAGTGTTTTTAAAAACAGCATTTTCTGATTTATTTATTTGTTCAAAAGATTTCTCTTGCACTTAAGAACAGCCCAAAAAATAGGTGTGAATCGTCTGTAATGCGTTTAAATTATCTGCTGATTAAATAAACTTATCCCTTTCCATTTTCTTCCTCTTCTTCATCCATTTTTTTAGACGTGGAAAAATCTTGATTTGAATTAGCTTTGTCATACTATCTAATTAAATTAACTTTTTTCTTTAATAGAAAAAGATTTTTGTGGCATGTTTTCTTGAACGTGAAATAAAAGCAACCAAGGAAAAAATTGGATCTATATCCGTTAAACTAACATCTCATCCAAACAAAAACTAAACATTCCTAGGAACTACATTTGTGGAATCAATAAGACTGTTGTTTTTTACCTCTTTGCTGCTTTCTTCTGGTACTGTACTAAAAACTTCAATCATATTTACAAAATAAAACGTTGTATGTAAAAAAAATTAAAGAAAAAAATCATTCAGATAATGGGGAAATTGAATCGCTATCACGAATGAAGTTTCGTAGAAAAACCATCACTTGGGACCGGGACCGGAGAAAATGAGCATTATAGCAGGAAAATCGCTATAAACGGGAGCGTTACAACAAAGTTTTACTTTATATAATTAATTATCTTATAATTCTTATATAATCACGTAGATCTAATACATATATTTTTCTTCTTTATTGATTCTTCTAAGATTATAACAGTGTTACTACATTCAGTAAAAGATTTATTTATTTTTAATTATTTTATATCTATATCAGTGTTAACTCTATTAAATATCAATTAGGTTCTTTTTGGTCACTTAAAAGTGATGTACAAATTTTTATACTTCACAGTTTTTCAAAGTATTTAGTGTTTATAGTAACTAGTGTCTAGTAATATTTAAAAGTGTCTTGTAATTTCTTATTTATATTTAATTTAAGATGAAAAATTGGATTAAAAACTAATTAGTTATTTAGGCTTGCCCTAACTTGTAATGTTTCAATATCTATTTTATTTATTTATGTTTTTGTTTAATTACTCAATATGACAAATCTATAAGAAGTTTATCAATTTTACTATTCAGGTGAAATAAGTTCAGAACAAGCTAAAAAATGTGAACACTTAAATATTGTTGGGCTTGTGGGTTCTATTGACAACGATTTTTGTGGTACTGATATGACTATTGGAACTGATTCAGCTTTGCATAGAATCTTAGAAGCAGTCGATGCCATAGTTTACACAGCTTATTCTCATCAAAGAACTTTTATAATGGAGGTTATGGGTAGACATTGTGGGTTTGTATTTGCTTTTTCTATTATAATATCATAAAAAAAATTAGTTAGGATTTTTTGTATATTGTTTACTTAGAATCAATTAAAAATATAAAAGAAAAAATGTTTATTTGATTGATTAAAAGGTACTTGGCTCTTGTTTCGGCTCTTTCTTCAGAAGCTACTTATGTTTTTGTACCTGAATTTCCTCCTCCGGAGGATTGGGAGTCAGATCTCTGCAAGAGATGTTCAGAGGCAAGAATCAAATCGTTTTATCATTATATGCTTGGGAGTTGTAGAGTTTGCATGCTTGCTTCCTATTATGACTTTTCTTTAGTTTTGTACAACCTAATATTCTTTCTTGCTGAAATCATTAATTTGTTTGAGAAGAACAGCTTTGGTAGTTTTAAAATTATCTCACTGCGATCCTTAGATATGCTTGTGTGCTTGGCACTAATGTCTTTTGTAACAATACTTACATCCATTTTTTTCGTACTAACAATTTGTGTTCGTGTTTATGGAAAGGTTTTTGTTATGAATTTATTTATGTATGTACGACATTGAAGATATATGTTCCACTAAAGTTTTTTCATGTATTATGATCTATATATTTATATGTTGCATTTTTATTAGAAAAAGATTTAGAATACAAATATGTAGTTTACACTCTAAATCATATTATCTCTAATATGATAACTCTCCAAATCTAAATTTCATAAAAGATTACGATTCTATGGACTGGCTAGAGATGTATCTTTGTTTGGAAACACTCAAGAAATTAGTTAATCTAGTTATCATTTGCATACCCAAAAATTTTAATGAAATCTGAATCATTATTCTTCTGTGAAGTTTGAGTTCTGTTCAGATTTAAAATAGGATTATTTCCTTTTCCTAATTTGATCTAATTTATCATTGGAATAAATTATGGTTTGTCTCTGGGCATCAAGATATCTGCATTTTGCTTTGCCAAAGAATTAGTATTACTAAGTTAAGATGCAGACGGTATTAAATTAAATACAACAAAATTAATGGAAGATGGTAAAACATTAAATTTAAAAATAAATATGGATAGAACAAAATTTTATTAGTGCTATGTTATATGTTTTAAGAAAGTTGATGACTTCAGTTTTAAAGATATAAGAGAGAATATTTATAGAACTTCGTCTATGATCTATAGTATATTTAAGAAACAAAATTTAACACGAAATAAAAACAAGATTAAATGTGAGAAATGCTTGTTATTTGTATGTCATATAATTATAGTTTCTCCTTATTATTATTTCCAAAAACATGAAGTAAGAGTAAGTCTTTAGGTCTTTTAATTATTTGATTCTAGGTCTTTTATTTTTGTTCAAAATTATTATTATTTTTACTTATATAATTAAATTTGTATTTGTTTAATTGTGTTCTTTTACTTTGAATTATAAATATGTGCTTATTCAGCAATTTTCAATTGAGATATATATACATTTATTGCCATTTAATAATATTGGAATATTTAATTTAATTGTTAGTACACCATTTAATTAAGAAATATTCAAAATTTTATTTTTTCGTTTGTAATTTGAAATAACAAATTAATTTATTAAAAAAAAATTATTCGTGAATCACAATTCCCAATCATTCTCTTGAATGAGTATCACAACAAGAATAACTTCACCAAGTGTAAATCTGTCCTTACTATCATATCCATAGATCTTACCTTCACTACTTGTTATCTAATCGACAAATTATCATAAACAGTCTTCCTGAAAAGCTTCGAAGCAATCATTTTTAATATATTATTTTCAAAATAAATAATAATGGATATATTTATTATTCATGAATAACGTGTAAATGTAGTTTATTCCTGGAGAATTTTTATTCAGGAAAAAACATATTACCATCCTGTAAACTGCTGATAAAAAAAAAAAATTATCCTAATCAGACCGATATTAACGAAGACAGCAAACAATTTTTGTATTAGACTTGGCATCCAAAGTGGTAAGGAAAAGCGTGGGAGTGGGCACACCAGATATTTTTTCAAACAATTAGTTTAATCTTTATCTTTCTTTTTATTATGTCCATCAATCTATTTAAAAATAGTTGTTATAATAAATAAGAAAAAATATGCACAAAAAAAAACATGGACATGCTTATATTTTTATTTTTTGAGGTGTTATTATTTTTAAACCTTTAAAGTAATCATCAATATAAAAAGGATTTAATTATTTTCATATTGTTTATTTATCATTATATGACAATTTTTTACAAGATTGTAGTGTTGATATTAATAGTAAATTAAGTTAATAGTAGTTAACTAAGCTTCTTTTTTATTTTGTTTGTTTTTTGTTTTGTTGTTATCTATCCTTTTAGGTACCTAGGATTGGCATCAGCGTTACTTTCTGAATCAACTATGGTTTATATTCCTGAGGACCCACCACATGAAGGGTGGGAGGAGCGACTGTGCCAAAAAATGGCAAAGGCAAGCTAGAGTATATAGCTCATTATAAATATTTCATTTAATTAATTAGATTTGCTTTTAACATGGTTATTTAGTAAACTTTACTTGAGTTATATATATGTAATGTTTAATTTATTTTAATTCATTATTTTTGATTGCATAATTTATTATTTCACAATATATTTCTATAATGTAAGTATCTAATAATAATCTAAAAATAGGCAAGCACTTTTTTGGTTACTCTTATTACTCCTCCTACATAGATAGTAGAGGCAAAATAGATATTTCATTGGATAGGTATTGGTCATGAAGATGTGAACAAAACATGCCAAAACTGCTGTATTGATTTTGATGATAATTGTCTAAAGTATTCTTTAAGCCCTTTAACTATTCATTCATATATTAAAGTTATAACGAAATGAATTATTTTAAAAAATACTTAAAGGTGAATGGGAACCATAGTCCAGGCTACAAGGGAAAAATTGAAAAAATAAATCATATAGTTGGGTATTTGGGCACAATTATTCATTGGAGTGTCCTATACAATATACTAGTCCCCGACGCACAGTTGGGCGGGTGTACAATTCAGTTGGGCATTGGAAAAAGAAAATAAAAGTTAAAATTTGGAAGTTTGACTGCGATAGTGACAAACTTATATCATTTCTCCGTCATGCCCAGCAATTTTCATCAATATAGTCTTAATATCAGATTATGGTTGAAGAAAGAAAAACCATCTTAGAGCTAGTTTATCTATATTTTTTGCCTAAACCTAATGGTATATGCTGGGCAGAATCGGGCACTGTTAGTGAATCTTAAGACAGCTGAAACATCATTTTTTAAAAATATATAGAATTATTCTTATGCTTCAAACAATTGTAATCAATTTGATTCTATTAAGCAAAACGTCCAAAATTGCCTGAAAAAATATCCATCCTCCTTTGGTAATAAAGGTTTGAACTTCTAAAAGAATATTTCATATCTTGCCCCATCCTGCCACCTCAGTTGTAATTGAGGATTTAACACACGGGAAAGTTGAACTTAAAGTGAATATGATTATTTGTTATTTATTTAAAAAAATGTCTAAGCATATTTGGGTTTTGATCAACCCATATTTTTACAAAGTTACGTATATTGCATTATCTTAAACAAATTCTGAGCATATAATTAACAAATCACGAGTAGCAAGGTATGGTTTTAAAAAATTAAAAAAATATTGATAACATATTTTTTATTATTATATAGCTATATTTTACTGTAAATATTGTTCTGAACTATGCCAAATATTGCAATTTATGAACAATACAATGCTTACAATAACATCTATTGGTAATGAGAATATTTTTACAATACTTATTTTATATGAAATAATTATTTAAACAGACATTACTTATTAAAAAGCCATATTGGCATTTAAAAAATAGGAAAATAATATATTTGCAAAATACTTATTTTAAGTATACCAATCTGTGAATAGAACTGATTACCGTGTTTCGAAATATTGCTAATACCGAATTGAATATTATGCTTTTGATAGTCTGTGAAAAAAGTGAAAATATTTAGAATATTATCTCTACTAGTTCCAATCGATTTATTCTAGTCTATGGTCGATTATAGCAGAGACATATTTAACAATTTGGTAGTCAATTCTGATCCCATCATATCAAGTTTGCGATCTCAGTCTAACAGTTTGGTTAACAGTAAAATGTCACAGTGCCTTCGGCACAAAAACCTTGCGTCGACCATGCTCTTGTGTGCTTTACTACTTTTTAATATTTTCGAGGAAGGAAATCCTGAGCATAAACTGACAAGCGGCCACTGAATTTTCTGTGTAAGTTAGAGCCGATGTCCAAGGAACATATATGCTCGCCCCAATGTGCGTTGATAAGGCTTGGGGGTGCTGTTTGAAGGTCCCTTTTTTTATTATATTTCGGAAACTATACACTTCTAGCGATTAGACTATTCTACGAAATTAAAGTTAACAAAATAAGCCATAAGATTGTATAGTTTCCGAGTCATTCGTGCTCGAGATTCACCAAAAAAAATGTTTCTCTGGGTTTTTGCCATATTCGACCAGTTAAATCTTCTGTCCTTTGTCCTTTGAAAAATTCAAGAGAAAATAAGTAGAGCATTAAATTTGGAATCTTATGGGAAATTTTATTGACTTTAATTTTATATATAGTGTATAAAGTATCTTCTGCTAAAGTTGATTGGTCCCGAGGTATTTGAGAAAAAAAAAATGACCTTCATACTCCATTCTTACATCCACCCATTCCCCATCGGCGGATACTTTTAGTATGCTATACAGATCACTTACGTTTTAAAAACTATTCAGCTGTCCATTCTGCCTTAATTGGAGTTGGTGAGGACGTTGAACCACAAATAAAAAAGTAGTTGGCTGTTATGGTTAATTAAATAAAATAAACCAAAACAAAATATTGTTTTCTGCTCATTTTAATTGTATAAATAAATCACAAAACTGAAATTATATTGTTTTTTCTGGTCGAATTTTGACCACTGAGCAATCCTAGTATGAAGTAATAATTGAAAAATAATCTAAATTATTTTATCAAAAGTCAATATTTTTTTCGGCAGTCATGCAGTACATTAAGATAGCCATTTTCCTAGCTTTTTTATTTGCTAGAAGTAATCAGGAAAGGAAAGTTGAAGAACCAATTGTTTTTGGAGAAAGCCTAAGCTAAAACCATTGGGTGGATGTGGTTAGATAGGGGGATAGAAGGATATAAGAATGTAAAGTAAAACCTCTTCTTTATTTAAGAAAAAAGAGGAAGTCAACTATGGAGATTGTATGGTGATGAGCTGGTGGCTGAGGAAGGTCTGGAATTGAGATGATGGGCTAACTTTTATTGCTAAACAGTTTCGAAGTCAGTCAATCTTTCGCACTGTATTGCTGGACTCTGATAAGTTATATAAACAACCATAAGTAGGAAAACCTATATTTTGAACTATCAAATATTTTTATTGTAAATAATGTATATTTGTAAATATTATAAATTTCTATTAATTCATTTATAACTAGGACCTGTAAAGTCATATCTCTGACAATATACACCAATGACCTGAACATATTTCTCCCAATGTGCAACAAGCTTTATGTTCCTTTTATAAATCTGTAGTGGTTTGGTAAGGCAGTATAAGTAATTTTTTGGCGACGAAGGGTTTAAGTTATATTTTATTCTTTTTAAAAACCTTCACCTTTGAGAAAAATGGAAATAATTCAAAGGAACAGTATTCGCATTCCATTTGAACACTGCTTCGGTGATAAATAGTCTTTTTTCTAACAGTTACTGCCCATGAAAAAGAAAAAAATATAACTAAAATCCTTCGCCACAAAAAAATGATTTATACCCCTTTGACGATTCCACAGAAATGCTTTTTGTACAAACATAATTAGTTTCTTGATTTAATAAATATATTAATATTCTAATATCTATCACTTCTTTTTAAAAATATTACCCAAAGATGTTCCATTTATATAACAGTATTTTAAAATTATTGAATACTTAGAAGTAAAAAAAAAAATTAAATCTCAAATGGTATATATTATTTCTTATAAACTGTCCTTTTGACCCCCATTGCAGGGCTTGACAGCTCAGAGCGGAGGTAAGGATTCTTAATATGTTTAATGTGTAGATGAGGATTCTTTAAATGTTTAATATATGTTTAATGTGTAGATGAGGATTCTTTAAATGTTTAATATATGTTTAATGTTTCGAGTCCTCAGCTGCACTCTGAGCTGTCAAGCATGAAGACCTGCAATGTAGGCCAAAAAATCGCTTAACTCTTAACTACTTAAGGACATTGCTCACAATCGAATTTTCTCGTTTCAAATTCCAGGTTTATATATACATTCTTGAACACACACACAGGCAAGTGGTTAGCAGTTAAATAGGCATACCAAAAAGTGGATTGTAAGTAATCCAGACCTGGGTACTTTTTACTTGGAAAGTTTTGGAAAAGTTCTGAAAATTTGCACATTTATGTTTTTTGGGGTCCTAATTACTAATATCAACTTTGTTACCTCAAATTTTGTAGCCAATTTGTTTTGAAGCGAGCGCAAGTCAAAATCATGAGGCAAAATATCCAAAATGTAGAGAATTTACTCTTGCTTAATTTAGTATAGGTTGATGTTGCTAAAAAGAAAATGCTAAAAAATTAATCTTTTTTCACACATAGAATGAAAACAATGCATTTTTTTTTTTTTTTTTTTTAGCAGCATCAACCTATACTAAATTAAGCAAGAGTAAATTCTCTACATTTTGGATATTCTGCCTCATGACTTTGACTTGCGCTCGCTTCAAAACAAATTGGCTACAAAATTTGAGGTAACAAAGTTGATATTAGTAATTGGGACCCCAAAAAACATAAATGTGCAAATTTTCAGAACTTTTCCAAAACTTTCCAAGTAAAAAGTACCCAGGTCTGGACTACTTACTATCCACTGTTTGGTCTGCCTATGTAACTGCTAACCACTTGCCTTCCACACCTTGTTCCAATGGTATTTGAAATAATAATTGCTGTATCTTAAGCCAATTTGTTTTGAAGCGAGCGCAAGTCAAAGTCATGAGGCAGAATATCCAAAATGTAGAGAATTTACTCTTGCTTAATTTAGTATAGGTTGATGCTGCTAAAAAAAAAAAAAAAAAAAAAAAAAAAAAAAAAAAAAAATGCATTGTTTTCATTCTATGTGTGAAAAAAGATTAATTTTTTAGCATTTTCTTTTTAGCAACATCAACCTATACTAAATTAAGCAAGAGTAAATTCCCTACATTTTGGATATTTTGCCTCATGATTTTGATTTGCGCTCGCTTCAAAACAAATTGGCTACAAAATTTGAGGTAACAAAGTTGATATTAGTAATTAGGACCCCAAAAAACATAAATGTGCAAATTTTCAGAACTTTTCCAAAACTTTCCAAGTAAAAAGTACCCAGGTCTGGACTACTTACTATCCACTTTTTGGTCTGCCTATGTAACTGCTAACCACTTGCCTTCCACACCTTGTTCCAATGGTATTTGAAATAACAATTGCTGTATCTTAAGTAGAGTGTCTTCTGACCTGAAGTTCGCCTTTCTATTTATGAAATTTATTCTTAATAACTGTAAATATCACTAAGGTTTTAGCACCGAAGTGGTGTTGGCATTGAGAATGTTCTTCAGCTTGTGGATTTTTAGAGATAATAGATTGGAGGCTATTGGTACCGTCTCTCTATAAATTCAACATTGCGAGTCCTGATCATATTAGCTGAAAATTCTGATCTTAATTTATTTATAAATTATTGTTTACAGATGAATCTGTTTTTTAAATTAACAATTGTTAATCAATTTTTTTTCATTAGTAATTAGATATCTGAATAAAATTAGATATCTGAATAAAATCCTTTATTTATGTAACATTTTTTATTAAAATAATTTCCCCATCAAGTTTCTTGGATTCGTTGTAGAGCTTCCTTTAAAGGATATACGATCTATTAGCATCACACAATTTGTGCATTATTTTAACTTATTTTAATGCAGCGTTACAATTTTTAAAAAAGACTTTATTTATTAATGGGCATCATATTATTTCTATGACATTCGTAAAAAAACTAGATGAGTTCACTTATATAAAAAATAATTTTACTATATTAATATGAATGCTGATAATTCAGTTCAAAAATACCAAATGATCACATTTGCTAAATTAATGTAAGAAAAAAAAAATTTAAAGAATCAGTTAAGAAGTAAACTAAATCGCAGGTTCTGGAGCTTTAGATAGTTGCACAAAAAAATTAATGATTTTGACTTCATCTACTTTTTCATAGGTGAAACAGATTTGTCATTGGTTGTATGTGACATGAATGTTACTAAGATTTTTAGCATGAGTGTGATGTATTTATTTATGGTATGCATACTAATATTAACATGCATGTAATTAATTACCTAATTTAAGGCTTCTGCTTAATTTTCTTACTAATTTCAAAGCTTGATGGAGCCTCATCTTTGTGTGGTAAATGGGGATGGATAACCATATATAATATTTAGAGAATATTTACATATTATAGTGATAACACTATAATATGTAAATAAATAAACTAAATGTAAATAAATAAACATAAGCCTCTGAATGTTGGACGTTATCTGGTATGTAGGAGGGTCTTCTCCTGAGGTTTGAAGGACGAATAATCAGGAGTATTTGCACCCCAGTTTCCACTAATGAAACCTGGAGGATATGCACGCACGAATGCTAAAATAACAGGACTCTACAGGCATCCAAATTACGGGTGATAAAAGTGGGATGTCTTTGGTGAGCATGGCATATATAGTTAGATTAACCACAGATCAATTCCCAGGAGAATCATTGATGAAAGAGTTTATGGCACGAGAATGGTGTTAAGACCTGTGCTGGAAATTGAAAAAATAAATATATTAGTTGATGCAATTGGTAATAAAACTGGTGTGAAAATGGTTTATTATGATAGTTTTTACTTTAATGAAGTTGAAAAAATGCATGAGTGAGTACAATTAATACTTTCGATTTACATCTCTCCAGTGCCATAGACCTTGCTGAAAATAAAATGGTAATGTATAAGAGGATTGTTAGAGAGTGAGTAATATACCTGAAAAATATATGTGTTATGAAATACTGAAACTTGATAGAACAAAACAAAGTGTTCTAATATCACAAATTAAATTTAGCTATTTTGACTGTTGTTACTTAGCAAGAAAATAGTTGTTGAGACCAACCCTATGATGGATGAATGTTGTTGAGACAGCTTGAGTGTCTTTATTGTGAAAGTGCCATGTGGCTGTGATCTTCTTAGATTAAACATTGTGATATGCAGATTGGCAAGCTACCACTATGGACCCACCTGCTTACCATATAAGCAGTCAGAGCATAGTAAAATTGTTTACCCTTTTAAAGTTTCTAATGAGTTGAATTTAAGTCAATTTATTAAGAAATAACAAATGATCAGTCAGGTACTGTAGACTTGTCACATTGAACAATTTTATGTTAAATCAAAATCACAATTCAAGCGGAGATATATTTTGGTCATATTTTCATTACCTAATATAAAGATATTTGCTTTCATAATCATGTTTTCTATTAATATTCAGTATTGATCTTATATGCATTTAACTAATTGTATTTAGTTTTTTGGATGTTTTTGGTCAATAAATATTAAGATGGTTTATTTTAAAAAAAATCTGTTGTATATTGTTTTGATTATAGGTGCCAATGTTTTGTTGTGTTAATTTTTGCATTTAGCTCAATATCATGGTTAATTGTTTTTCATTTCTACATTATTATTTAAATTAAAATATTTATATAACAAGGTTAGGACTCCATTTTGTTCACTAATCTTAAAAAAGTATTAAGAGACTGTTTACGATCCCAAAACATATTATATCTCTAATTATTAGCTCGTATTTTTAGGAGAAGTTGGTTGGGGGTGTGGTCAAGATAGAACAAACTGTCAGTGTAATATCTCTTTTAATGTGTGCCCACTTTTTGGCCTAAGTTGTAGGGTTTCATCTGAGTGCTGAGTCCAGATGGTCAGGAACTAGTTTATGTTTAGGACTTGTTATAATGCTTAGGAGTAAAGAGAGAGATTGGGATTATGGTGACTAGTCATATATCAAATGTCTTTTTCTTTACCTAATTTTGGAGTTTTTCTTGAACATTGGTTTAAATTTCTGTTTGAGAATAAAAACAAAATGCAACAAAAAAAAGAAGAATACTGTTCAAATGTAAAATTCTATAAAAGTACATTACTTGAATTTGTGATGAGATAATCAATATGGTTTACAGCATTCAATGAAAAAGATTTTAATCAGTCATAAAATTGATCAAGTGATATGTGATAATCGGAAGAGGTGATACTGAGAGAGGGTACTGTGTTTTAGGAATGTAAAAAGTTTGTTTTTGTGTATATCTTATAAACCTAGAATCCTATCATAGGCTTATGAATATTATAATTCATTTATTTTTATACATGCATTGAGTGTGGGAGTTATTATATTTAATTATATCAGTTCATTTGATGTTTTCAATCAATATAATTTTGGTACAAAATATGTTTAAAAAAAAATTATTTAATTTTTAGGAAAGGGAGGCTGGGCAAAGGTTGAATATAATAATTGTCGCAGAAGGTGCTGTGGATAGAAATGGCAACGCTATCACTTGTGAAATGATAAAAGGTATTGTAGAAAAAAGACTGAAGCAAGATACAAGGATTACTGTTCTTGGTCATATACAGCGAGGAGGAAATCCATCTGCTTTTGACAGGATCCTTGTAAGTAAGATATCTTTAATATTTTGTACAGGTTGTCTTATGTTGATCCTTTTTTAGTTTTTTTATAGCATACATTTTTTATTATTTTATCAATAATGTGAATGATTGATCAAGATAAATATACCATAGATTCCATTTATGTTAGTTTATTTATTATACACACTATGGCTTCATCAGTGTTAGAAACATTTCTTTTATCTTGATTTCAATTAATATATAGCACATGACAAACCATAATGTACATAATATTACTTTCCCTTACCTATATACGAAGTATATAGTAAGGGGAAGTATTGTGATCGTGAACATTTTTGAATTCGAGTTTTCGACGGAAATACACATTTTAAGGTCCCCTGAGTCCAAATGACCAAGTCTCTCAAAATGGTCTGTGTGTCTGTGTGTGTGTGTATGTGAACAGTCTAGCTCAAAAACGAAAAGTTGTACAATACTGAAATTACGTATTTAAGGTTGGCAAATGCATGTGATGTTACAGCAACATTTGTGTCAAAATCGACTAACCGGAAGTGCCATTTTATACAATCGATTTTACACTTTTTTACAATTTTCTTGCCTAAATTATTCTTCATAAAGACCTTTAACTTTTCATATATGTGGTACATCACCGAGGAAATGCAGGGAAAAAAGTTATGATGAAAGAATATTTTATTTATGCATAAATTCAAAAGCGTGCAATTTATGGTAAATTATTTATAGACTTGTATGAAAGGTAATTAAATTATCTAAAAAAAAAATAAAAGAATCATCAAAATCGAACCAGTATTAGCAAAGATACAGCGCATCAGACTAAGCAGAATAAGCTATTATATCATGGATATTACACTTTTTTTACAATTTTCTCGAAAACGGCTCTAACGATTTTGATGAAACTTGTCTAAATTATTCTTCATAAAGGCCTTTCACTTTTCATTTATGTAGTAAATCATCGAGGAATTGCAGGGAAAAAAGTTATGATGAAAAGAATATGTTATTTGCGCATAGCTTTAAAAGTATGCACTTTACGGTAAATTATATGTAGAATTGTATGAAAGGTAATTAAATTATCTAAAAAAAAATAAAAGAATCATCAAAATCGGACCAGTATTAGCAAAGATGCAGTGTATTTTATGAGGAGCACAAGACCCTAGATGGATAACCAAGCACATCCGAAAGGAGACAGATGCGACCAAACCTCTTCCCACCAATCCGGTAATCTGTTGTAAACAATACGCTCTGTAACAAAGTAATTTAAGAATAAAAAAGTGGAAATTAACTTAATAATTTCTACTTTCACATTATTTAATGGAAAGTAAATGTTTCCATGGAAACTAAACCAGAAACTTTTAAAATATATTTGCAACTTGACAAAGTTAAAATATATAGGTAGTGTAAGGATTTTTAAAATTGTTTAAAAAACTTTTTTATTGTACCTAAGTGGGAGAATATGTGTATGCTGCTGAGTTTATTAGAAGCAGTGTTTATGTGAACTCTTTAAAATTGTATTTAAAAGATAATTATTATAGGACTGTAAGGGAAAGTTGTGTGATGCGTGCACCGCACCAGATTTTTTTTAATAGGTAGTTGGTATTTAGTAATTATGAGAGCCTGAATTTTTATTCATTTACATATTTTATTTTAGTGAATTTTTTAAACAGTTGACCGAATATCTCAACGAATCAGTGTACTCTGATGCAATTAATCAACTTTTATTTTGCATTTTGATGATAAATGCATATTTGGATAATTTCAATTAAGTAAAAAAAAAAATTGGAAATAAAAAACAAACACATGGTTTGTGATATTATGTTTTAATTATTTTCATATTTTGGTTTATGAAAAAAAAAATTCAACAAAATTTGAAATAATTTTCGTTTAATTTTTAATCCCTCCAATTTCTTTCTTAATTCAGAACAAATTAATATATCTGAATATTTTAGCTGTCTGTTTTTTTACTGCATAAAAATCCTGGCTCTGGGAATTATTTAATATTAAATACTTACAGAGATAATTCTTTTTTTTTCTAACCATCGGATCCAGATGTGATGCAGTTCCTGTCATTTCAAGCTCCAATTACTCAGTGAATTGGAGCATACAATACACTGGCACTCATACATTTATACCATCTAGAGCACACTACATTCAACCCCATACATGCCGACTCCATACGAAAGGCACCACAGTACACACTCTTAGGTTTCCGCCCCTAGGTAGCCGCCCCGGACGGGAAAGCGAGTTAGGATGCTCTGAGGAGGTAGCCCCTCCATCTGGATCGGATAGGTAACCTGATAACCTGATCCTCCTAAACTTCTAATATTACGAAACTTGTATAAATATTGACCATACAGAACACTGGTAACTGGCATAATGCTCCTATAATGAATTTAAAACTAGCCACCTGGAACATTTATCGCTTTACAGACCACGAGCTTTACAACAGCTTCTTTCTCAACTGGACACCTAAAAAAAGGACATTACTGCTGTCCAGGAGATCAGGTCATGTTTAATAAAAATAACTGAATGGTCTACTACAGCTGCGATAAATGCAAGTACAACTTGGGGAGTGGATTTATAATAAATAAGAAGTCACAGCTCATATTGGATTTCAAGCCTATTAATTCTGGAATCTGCTGCATACGTCTTAAAGGGACATTTTAAAACTTTAGCGTAATTAGCAAACTCACTCCTACCAAAGTCTCTGAAGAAGACAACAAAGAACAGTTTTATAGCATATTATAGCATTCATTTGGTCAGCTTCCTACAGCTGATGTGAAAATTGTGAGTCGTGATTTCAATGCTCAAGTAGGAAAAGAGTGCATTTCAGCCAACTAATGGTAAACACAGCATCCATGATGAGACGAATGACAATGATTATGTTTGCTGCTTCCAGAGGTCTGGTAGTTGGAAGGATCCTGTTCCCTCATAAGAAGATACACATGGCTGCTTGGAGATCAAATGATGGTTTTACTACAAATCAAATAGACCACATTCTGATGAGTGCAAGATTCATTTCTAGCTTGATGAATGTTAGGGTCCCCAGAGGAACTGACATAGACTCAGACCATCCACTCACCTAGACCAACCAACATAGACTCAGAATTTCTATTGCCTGTATGCAGAAAAATACACCATCAGTAAGGTATGCAGTCCAAAAACTAATGGATCCTGGAATCAGAGAGCAGTTTGTTAATCACATGAATGAAAAAATGAGATACTCTGATCAGGCTGCAGGCATAAACCAGACTTGGGAGACATGCAAAGAATCAATTGCTGGGGTTGCAAATGAAATACTAGAGGAGAGAAAAAGAGATGAACCTTGACTTGATGGAGAATGTCTAGCGGCATCAGTTTCAAAAATGTGATATACCACTGCAAGCTTCAAAGACGTGCCCGCCACTCAGTAGAGCAGTATAGGAGTAAGAGAAGGTATGAAAATAAATTGCATAGAAAAAAGAAAAGATTATGGCATAGGAAACAGTTTGAAAACATGGAAGAATATAGACAACAAAATGAAATAAGAAAATTGTACCAGCTCGTAAATATTGAAAGGAAACCTTTCCAGCCATGGACAAATGCTTGCAGAGACTTAGATGGGAGCAGGACCTAGTCATCCAATTATCTGAGAGTGGCATCGAACCTCCTGAGAGGATCAAGTCAGAAATGCCATTTAAAAACTTAGAAATAGCAAAGCGCCAGGAAGAGATGGACTGTCCAGGAAACTACTCGAGTATGGTGGCAAGGAACTGGTAAAATAAATGCACAATCTACTGACGGATATCTGGCAACAGGAAGAAATGCCTACTGAATGGAGTGAGACTATAATATGTCCAGTACATAAAAAGGGTGATGCCCTAGAGTATACTAATTACTGTGGCATTTCACTACTCTTGTGCATATAAGACCTTTCCCCGCATTCTTTTTGAGAGGCTCCTGCCTTTTACCCAAGAGGTAATTGGGAGATACCAAGCATGCTTCTTGAAAGGGGAATCCACAGTAGATCAGGTCTTCACCCAGAGATCAGCATCAGAAAAAGGAAGGGAGCATATGATAAATACCCATAATCTCTTCATTGATTTTCGGTCTGCAGATGACTTTAATAAGAGAAGAACTATACAGTGGACTGTTGGAAATGGGAATTCCTGTAAAGCTCATTCGCCTTGCACGCATGACCATGAAGGTAACATGCATGGTCCATATCCAGGCTATGACCTCAGAGTGCTTTTGCACGCTTAAGGGGCTTAGACAAGGGGAATCCAAGTCGGAGACTCCATTTTCAATTGGACTGCAATAATACTTGGTTTTGTGGATGTTATTGAGGTGATTGGAAGAACCTTTGAGGCCATGAAAGATGCATTCCTGGAGCTCCCAAGAGCTGCTGAAAGGATGAGGCTCGTTTTAATGATATTAAAAAGAAATATATGAGTACTGCTCCCCATGGAGGAGAACCATATGTACATATTGGGTCGTATTCCTTTGAGAGAGTGGAGGAATTTATCTACTTGGGATCACACAGTAATTCCCAGAATGACATTGCCCAGAAAATTCAGCACAGGATAGTCTCTGCTAACAGAGGCTTTTATGGACTTCTTGGGAACTTGAAGAGCAGTGTGGTATCCCGAGCTACAAAGATCCGCCTATATAAGACTGTTGTAAGACCATTTCTCATGTGTGCTGCAGAATGCTGGATCATAAGCAGGAACCAGGAAATGGCTCTGGTAAGATTTGAGAGGCGGATCCTGAGTAGAATCTTCAAGGCCGTCTGTATAAATGGAATTTGGTGATAATGGATTAATGCTGAATTAATAGAAATGTTGATGTGGGCCTCAGATGGGCTGGGCATATTGCAAGAATCCCTGTAGACCAGATCCCTAAGAAACTGCTACTAGAAGTAATTTATGGAAAATGAAGGAGAGGTAGCCAAGGTTGCGGTAGATAGATGGCGTGGCTAACGATTCCCGATCCATGCTTGAAATTTGGAATGGGAAAGCGGCAGCGCAGAACAGAGATGACTAGTGGTCAATATTGCAAGAGGCCCTGTCCCCACGCGTGACATAGCGCCATATAAGAAGAATTATTCAGCTAATGAATCCTTGGTGGCTGGATGCTGTGAATTGTACAACAGACTGTAGAATTCTTAGTTAACAGTATCCTATCTCCGATTAGAATTATCTAAAAACAGATTATCTGAGCTTTAAATAGAAGTGCCCAAGAACTCATTCTTATCTCCAACGGTGTCTGTCAAGAACTTCCATGATGTTGTGAGTTTGAATAAGTCCTGCTTTTGCTGGGTCAAGTATAAATATGGATTTTGTAGCTGACAAGATAGAGGATGCAATGGAAGTTAAACCAGGACATTACGTATACTTGATATTTCCATTCCCAAGAGAAATATTATAGTAAGAAAATAAGGATAGCGTTAGGCAAGGTGTTATAATGACAAGTATGAACTTAACATTGTTAGTGGACAGAAAGGAACAGGAGGCAGCGGTCTTCATGCGTTCGTGCCAGACAAAGTTAAAAGAATTACAACTATACATAGATCAGAACTGTTGACTCATTCATACATACATCTGCTCATTCATTCAAGAAATTGATAAACCCTACTCATGCTACAAGACCATTTGGGAACTCAGTTAGCATTTAAAATATTATGATATTTATGCATTTGATTGTAGAAAAAGCTCAAAAATTGGATATTCCTAAAGGCAAATGTTTGAAAAAATATTTGTTATTATTTATTGTGCCATAAATCAATAATCTGAATTCCACTTTGAGAAATAATTTTTTTTTTTTAGGCTTGTCGGATGGGTGCAGAAGCTGTCATTGCTTTAATGGATGCTACTCCTAATTCTGAGGCTATAGTCGTAAGTCTTAATGGAAACCAGGCGGTTCGTGTTCCTCTCATGAAATGTGTTGAGAAAACACAACAAGTTGCCAAGGCAATGGCAGATAAAGATTGGGACTTAGCTGTTGAGCTTAGAGGGAGGTAATTATTGCCTTACTTTTGTATGGGATTGTTGATAATTTTAAATATTAATATGGTAGCACTGTCAAAGTACATTTCTAGAATCTGGCAAGATAGAAAACGACCTGCGTAGAAGTCGGCCCTGCCAGCCATGCATGGTGGGGAAGGAACTTTCCTTCCCTTTCTACTCATCCTCTCCTTCTATCATGATAGTTCTGGTTTTTATATATGCAAACCTTTTGGATATAATATATACTGGATGTATAACCTCTGATTGGTTGGTGGTAAAAGTACTGATAATAAAGATTTACGCTTCTAATGTGACAAATATGTGCAATAGTGGAATGCTTATGCTGATTACCACTTTACCACCCTGATTTGAATCCGATCGAATTAGTCTGGGCCAAGGTAAAAAGATTATTAGGTGAAAAAATAAGTCCTCGTTAGAAGAAAAACAAATTTTATTTGTGGAAATTTTTCAAAATTTTCCTCTGAAAAATGATTTCCCTTTCCCTCTTCCACGCTCCTGAGCCCCGCCTCCGAATTTGGAGAAGGTTGTTTTCTATCTTGCCGGACTATAATGCCCTATGAGATTCCCCCTTCATTCGAATAGTTTTTTTATTGCCAATAACACCATTAATGAATTTCTTTGTATTGCGAGGGTGGTCTGAAAAGTTTCTGACATAAAAATACAAGAAATTTTTTCTGAATTTTTTTTTTTATTTTTCAACATAGTCTCCTTGAAATCCTACACACTTCTCCCAGCGATGCTCCCATCTCTGTAAACCGTCCAAAAAGTGCTCGGCGTTTTTCTCTGCAAAATGATTGTTCACGAAGGTGATTGCCTCTTTATTTGACGAAAATCTCTGTCCTCCGAGCGTAATTTTTAGATGAGGGAACAAAAAGAAGTCACTTGGGGCTAGATCTGGTGAGTAAGGCAGATGGTCAAGCAGTTCAAACCGTAATTCGTGGATTTTCGTCATGGCAACCACTGAGGTGTGTTGTGTTGGTGAAACAGGATTTTCTTTTTCTGCAAATCTGGCCGTTTTTTCGCAAGTTCTGCCTTCAGCTTGTCAAGTAATGATGCGTAGTATGCTCATGTAATGGTTTTTCCTTTTTGAAGATTATCAATTAACATAACTCCATGACTATCCCAAAAAACAGTCGCCATCACTTTCCCAGCCGTGAAAACAGTTTTGCTTTTTTTGTTCCCCCTTTGCAGTCCACTGTTTGGACTGTATTTTTGTTTCAGGCATATGATGGTTTATCCAAGTTTCATCACCAAAAGTTGGATTTATTGCGCCTAAACTGCGCAACAGAGCGTTGGAAATTTTCATTTGAACAAATTTTTGGTCTAACTTGAGGAAATGCGGTGCTCAACATGAGGACAGCTTTCTCATATCTAAATGTTGATTTAATATGTAACAAACACATTCTTTTGACATATTCATAACCTCTGCTATTTCTCTCACTTTAATTCGGTGGTCGTCTAGCACTATTTGGTGAACTTTGGTGATGTTTTCGTCGGTAGTTGCAGTTTTAGGACGTCCCGAACGTTCATCGTCTCCCAAGCTCTTACAGCCACGTTTAAATTCAAGTACCCAAAATTTCACTGTGGTAAATGATGGTGCAGAGTCCCCATACACAGAATCCAACTCATCTTTAATTTGCGTAGGCGTATTGCCTTTCAAAAACAAATATTTAATGACAGCTCGATACTCGATTTTGTCCATTTTCACAAAAACACTAACATCAACTCACTCAAATGACTGTTACATACAAAATGTGCGTCCAAAATGGCTGAAAGTTTAGTGAGTAACTGTCAACAGATGAACAACGAAATTCACTTGCTTTTATTTACGAGTGCTACCATCTTCACGTTGCGTTCGGAAACTTTTCAGACCACCCTCCTTTGGTTTCTGCCTGAATATGTATTTAATAAAACCAAGATACTATGTATTTCATCTATAGAATACATTAAAATATTTATTTTCTATAATAGTACAATAATACTAAAACAATCAGAATTCAATTGTTTTTAAAAACAACTTCTTTTTTTTATTTTAGCTGATCGATCAACAGCATTTATGTGCTAAAAAAATGTTTTATTACAAAAGTAATTTTTCATTATAATAATGGGAATGTGAGGAGGGAGTATAGCATTGGCTTCCTGCACTGAACAAATCTTATTCAAATCTCGTCTTCGTGCATAAAATCTTCTCTTGATTAAAAATTGTCTAGCTTTGTTAGTATGAAATTCATGATTTGACAGTTACTCCTGGGTCCACTCGGCATAACTATCTAGGTTTTGTTCCTCTGGGATATAATAAGATCCGTCTCACATGAGAGTAAAAGTCATAAAGCATCTGAGTAATCTTATCATAGGTGCAGACCAGTAATTTTTATTATTAATCAGCTCAGGATTCACACTGTTTGTGACAAATTAGCCAGGAGTGATTTGGTGTTAGATTTTGGAAAGATGCTAGTATTAATTGCTAGCAGCTTCCAGTTCTATGAATATTTAGTCAGTGGCAAGAAGAATAAGGGTCCCAATGAAGCATGCCCTCTAGGGAATCAGAATTAACATACATCTGCTAACTAAGTTCATTTGTCACCAATCCTTTTCTTATTTAGCCTTTTGTTATTGTTCAGTTTCAAAATAATTTTTTCATATTCTGTTTGGCTTTTTACACTAAGTAATCAATGAGATCGCTGTAAAGTAATATGCTATCAGTCATGAATACTATAAAGCCATTAGTAACTTGTTGATAGGACTTATCTCTGCACATAGCAAGCCAAAAAGGATATTAGTAGGTAATTTGTAGATAGTAAAAGTTTATAAAATGGTCTAATTTTATTTTTATTTTGATACCAACTTAAAAAAAATGTCATTTTTTATTTAGATTGAAATAAAAAACTTTTATTTTTCATTTTTTAGTTAATTTGTATGCCTATCAATTAATGTTTTTTTTTCTTATAAGAAAATTCTGTGTAGCTAGGAAGAAACTTTAAGCCTTAGCTACAATCTTTAACTCTTTGATAGTTCTTCCATGATGTTTCCCTGTATATTTTGTTTAAGATTCTGAGAGTCTTGCCAATCAGCTACATGACCATAATTTTAGTTAGATCTCTGTAGTGTTCCATAGGGCTCAGTTTTTCCCTGATAAGCTCATTCCTCATGCAATCATGGAATGATTTTCTTGCTATCCTTAGGATGTAGTTTATGTTTATGTTTATGCTATCCTTTATTTATGTAGTTTATGATATTTTATAGCCTCTTTTATCATAATCCAACTCTCTCATAGAGAGATAATTAATTTTAAATTAATCAAGATTAATATCTCGACCATCTTTTTTTCCTTTCCATTACAAATTTAAAAATATATATAATTGGCCCTTGAGATCCTGTTTGAAATTTATAAATATAGTTCCCCTGATCTGTCAATTGAAGACATATAAAAAAGATAGAATATTACTAAAGAAAAGTGTTGAAATTGAGACAAAACAGTATTAATATTTAATAATAAGATCTGATACAAAAGTATCACCTGAATTTGATTCATGAATGTTTTTTAAGTGAGACAACAGAAGTGATGCTACAGTGACATTTGATCGATTCTACATAAAACAGCTGTTTTATAATAAAAAATTATTATTACTATAGCTCGCCCGCTGTTAGATGGCATTCCGTCAGCGAAATAATGTGCCACTAATTTGAAACTAACTTTTTTTTTTATTTACAAAATATTTATGTATATAACAGTAAATATTTTGTAAATAAAATCAGAGAGTAAAGTAAAAAAACAAGGCTAGTTTCCACTTGATCACTTCAGCATGAGTTTGCCCTCGGAATGTGGCATGACGTGGAACTGTGGACGAGCTATATGTATTTAGTTTTTAATGGTTTTCACCATCTTGCCATTGCCTTTTGAAATTTAAATGGAACCTTAAGACTAGCATTTGAAAAAAAAGTTTAAAATTTGTCTTTTGATTGAAATTAGCCAGTCAAACTTGCTGCAAGATACATTATACCGTTTAATAACTTACATCTTGTCTGGAGTTTTGAAAGAGTTAATATATCCGCTATCTTTTGGTGCTTTTAACATCTGTACCAAATTTCTGTTGTGTTCGATCAAACCCCTTTAATTTGATATATTAGACATATCTTATAATAGAATGGAGATTGAAAGACAGTTTTACTTTTCCCTTCATCTCTTTCCTATACACACTCGCCAGTTAATTGTCTCCTTTCTTATTTTCCCTCACTTTCACTACAGTTGTGTGATTTAAAATGTGAATCTTGACAAATAAAAACTATATTGAAAATCTTAATGTACTATTTTGTACAATTTATTTTGTGGATCTCCAGAAATACCCACTCATTATTTTCTCAACACTAATCCAATTTGAAGTGGCTTTTCCCTAACCACTGCCAGTAAGTTTGTTATTTCATTCATGAGTTTCACTATCCAATGCCGTTGCCTTCCATATATTTTATAAATTTTTCAGTTCAAATCTGAAATTCTTGCAATACATCCTGATAATCTTTCAATCTCAATATTCATTTGCATTGTGCTGCTGCTTATGTCAAATTCTTAATTAACTGTGATACACTATATTCCACCCCTAGTGAGCAATGCTTCCTTTCTTTCTGTATTTAAATCCCATGTCTCTTTCTATCTCCTATCTCTCGATGAATCATTTCCTTTTGTCATGAATCAATGTAAAGATTTATAAATATATATTAAGTTATATTATTATTTTATCTCATTTATTCATTTGTATTTTTTTGTGAGAACAAATATTTTATATTGATTATCATAGAAAGATGAACATTCTTATTTCTATTTTTAATAAGGAAATTTTTATTTTGAAATAAGTTTTGTTGGTCCTAGTTATAATTAAGGAAGAAGTTGGTTGGGACTAACACACTAATAAGTGTAACTTATGTATTCTAGCCTAACTTTTAGGGTATCATCAGGGCTAAAAAAAAAAAAAAAAAAAAAAAAAAAGAATTAGAAGAAGAAAAGAAAAGGCAGAGGCCAACGAAATGAAAATAAATTTACATGTCCTGGGACAGGTATATAATAAAATATAAGGCTCAAATAGGTCAGCCAGAAACATTTAACATAACAAATAAAAATTTCGTCAAGGGATGCAGTCAAAGACTAACACATTTATTCTGTGCCAACGTTACAGCCTAAGTTTTAGACCATCATCAGGGCTAAAAGAAAAACAAAATAACAACATTGAAAACAACACAGGCAGTACCTGTAACAGTAAAAAAATGCTAATAAACAGAAATGACAAGCATGATAAAAATTTATGAAGTATAAAGAAAAAGATGTTAATATAGATATTGTAAATAATTAGAAATTAAAATAATGTGAAAAGAGTGAAGGAAAGATTATGAATTACATGAAACAATAAAGTACATTATTAAACATATTATAACATACATATCATAACATTATTATACATGATATAATAAAATATATGAAAACTATTAATTAAAATTACTACTACTATGAAGATTTGGAACTATGTAAAGTATATCATAATAAAATGTATGAAAACTATTAATTAAAATGATTACTACTATGAAGATTTGGAACTATGCCAAGTATATCAAGATAATTATGATCAGGATATGCAATAATTCTTCTTCTTTTCTTGGCACTACAACCCGCTAGCGAGTCATGGCCTCCGCCAACAGCAACCGCTAGGTTTTTTGCTGCCACCATCCAGTCTCTCACTCCAAACTTCTTTGCATCGGTGTCCACACAGTCCCTCCATCGCAACTTGGGTCTTCCGACGCATCGTCCACCATGAAGGATCTCAGTCAGAAGCTTCCTTGGTATCATATCGTCTCCCATTCTGGCAACATGGCCTGCCCATCTGAGTCGGGCTGCTTTTATAAATTTAACGACATCAGGGCCATCAAACTTCTTGTAGATATCCTGGTTCTTCCTCCGTTTCCATTCTCCATCTACAAATACTGGACCACAAATTCCTCTTAATATCTTGTGTTCCAATACCAGAAGGTCGTGTTCCACAGCCTTTGTTGTTGTCCATGTCTCGGATCCATAAGTCAGAACCGGTCGGATGAGAGTCTTATACAGGATGAACTTGGTACGCTGGGTTAATAAGTGACTTTTCAAGTGCTGTTTCAATCCATAGTAACAACGGTTAGCCATCAAAATCCTTTTCCTTATCTCTACCTCCATCCGGTTATCGCTGGTTATCTGCGAACCTAGGTAAGAGAATTCTTGAACCTGCTCAAACTTGTAGGGGCCAAAATCTACTCTATCACGATCCTGCCGAGGGATCTCCTGAGTTACCATGTATTTTGTTTTTTCCTCATTGACAATCAAACCCAGATTTCTTGCTGCAGCCTCCAGTTTCAAGAAGGATTCAGTAACCGCCTGCCGAGAACGTCCAATTATGTCAATGTCGTCAGCAAAAGCGAGAATCTGGACCATCCTGTTAAATATCGTGCCCGATGTTTGAATGTTGGTGTCTCGAACAGCCTTTTCCAGTACTATTAGGAAGAGGAGGCACGCTAAAGCATCACCCTGTCTCACTCCCCTTTTTGTTGAAAATTCTTCTGAGATGTTGAGATGATTTTCACAACACAAACAATGTCTATATGCAATAATTACATACCTGTCTCACTGTATATAACTATATAAATAATTACATACCCTGTCTCACTCCCTTTTTTGTTAAAAATTCTTCTGAGATGTTGCCCCGAATTTTCACAACACAAACAATGTCTATATGCAATAATTACATACCAATAATGCCAACTAAATTGTAATAGAGTTCTGGGAATTAGGAAAACAGGTAAACTACGGTTTGTTTAAACGTTTTTATGAATTCCCAGAACTCTATTACGATTCAGTTGCACTCGGCTATTCACCTTCCTGGTATGTAATTATTACGTTTTCTTCGCATATCCTCTTCCTCTTCTTGTTTCCATCTTTATTCTTCTTTCTTCACCATATATGATAATGACCTATAATTGTATTACTCTATTTTTGGGGGTTACATTACTTTATATTTAATACTTTATATTATAATTATTTTAATTATAAAAATTTAAATCTTTTACATAACTTGTTACATCATAATTATCTCGATATGCTTTATATACTTCCAAACCTTCATACTAGTAATAATTTTAATTAATATTTTTCATATATTTTAGTATATCATGTATAAATAACACATTATTTTAATTTCAATTAATTTTTACATTATTTTTATTTTCATTAGTCACTTGTCAACATTTTTACCATCATTGTAATCTTTTACAAAACTTATAATATCATAATTATCTCGATATACTTTACATCCTTCCAAATTTTCATAGTTATTTCCAAATCTTGTAGTTATTTTAATTTTCTTATAATTAATAGTTTTCATATATTTTATTATATCATGTATAATGTACTTTGTTGTTTCATGTAATTCATAATCTTTCCTTCACTCTTTTCACATTACTTTAATTTTCCATTATTTACAACATCTTTATTAACATCTTTTTCTTTACTTCTTTCTTTCTTCTTTCTTACTTTCTTTTACTTCATATATTTTTATCATGTTTGTCATTTCTGTTTATTACCATTTTTTTTACTGTTACAGGTACTGCCTGTGTTGTTTTCAATGTTGTTATTTTGTTTTTCTTTTAGCCCTGATGATGGTCTAAAACTTAGGCTGTAACGTTGGCACAGAATAAATGTGTTAGTCTTTGACTGCATCCCTTGACGAAATTTTTATTTGTTATGTTAAATGTTTCTGGCTGACCTATTTGAGCCTTATATTTTATTATATACCTGTCCCAGGACATGTAAATTTATTTTCATTTCGTTGGCCTCTGCCAGCGACCACATTTGATAAATTAACCAACGATTTGTCCGGCTTCTCCTTCATCTTTCCTTTTTCCACCAGATTGGGTTATACAATTTTTGCTATCTAATCAGTTTTATAAATTTTGAATGATTATTATTTCATCAGTATAGTTTTTTATTAATGATTACTTTCTGTCAATAGGAGTTTCAGGAGGAATCTTGAAACTTATATACTATTGAATCAAGGCGAAGGAAAGGTTAAAATGAGTAAACAGGTAAGATCCTTTTTTTTTTAAACTGTTATATTAAAAATAACATTTAGGAATCACTAGTAATTAACTGCTGTAATATAGTTTACTTTATTACTATAATTTTAACAACTTTTTTTTGGATGACATTGATGTCGGTGGTACTTTTCATTATTGGAATAAAATTTTCATGTTGGAGCAAAGTAAATTAAATATTTTTGTTTTGATAATAAATGACGTTTTCTGTATACAGAGTTTTCAGCAGCCTTGAATTTCTTGAGGATAAGGATTTCTGCTTGAATTTTTCTAATAGGCTTGAAAACGGCCAGTCATTGGGAATTTTTAGTCTTTAGTATAATAATTCTATTTTTCCATTAGTATTTGGCAACAAATGTATTTAATATTGAGAAGAGGGTTGGTGTCGTAGTTGTTCCCCTTACTATTTCTAATTCCAAGAGAAGCACAAATTCTATATTGTAATAGTACAACACCACTATACTTCGTCCTTACCATGGCATTTAAAGAATGAGTCAGAATATTATTTTCAAGAAGTAATTGATAAATATAAAGAAAATCTGAATAAACCTAATTCAAATAATATAATTAAAAATTGGAAACCAAAATTAGATTAGAAACTTCAGATCTAGATTGTGAATTATTATGTTTGAGAGAATATTATTTCTCATACATCCCGTCTTTGTTAACTAATGTTCAAATTCAAATTCATTTTTTTATAAACTTTCCCCTTAATATTTAAGCCACCACTTTTCCCTTTAATCATTAAATATATATAGAAATGTCTCAATCTCTATTTATCATAACTGAAGTTTCTAATCTAATTTTGGTTTCCAATTTTTAATTATATTATTTGAATTAGGTTTATTCAGATTTATTCAGATTTTCTTTATATTTATTAATGACTTCTTGAAAATAATATTAAGATTCATGCTTTAAATGTCATGGTAAGGACAAAGTATAGTGGTGTTGTACTATTACAATATAGAATTTGTGCTTCTCTAAAGAGGAAAATCTTCATTTATATTTTTATTATATTATATACTATATTATATATCTTTACTAAATCAGTTAATTTTTCTATTTTATTATACTATATCTAAGATTAAACTCAGCTGTATCAATTTTAGGAGCCTCTCTTTAATCTTGCCGTTATGAATATTGGTGCACCAGCTTGTGGCATGAATTCTGCAGTACAAACATTTGTACGTGTAGGAATATTTAAAAATTGTAAAGTTTATGGCATTCATGGTGGAATTGATGGATTAGTGAATGGAGAGGTAAGAATGAGCTTGGATAAATTAAAGTTAAGATTTAAGTTAATGTTTTGGGATGAATATTTTAAACTTATTATTATATACTTATTATCATATACTTAAATTTATTAACAGATCATTTACTTTATTATTAAATAGTTTTATTACAATGGAAATATAGTTGACCACTGATGAAATTAAGTTGATGATGGTTTGAAATAAAACACAGCAATTTACACAGCAATGAATTTTTACTGTTTATTTTAGCGAGTGCTGACATTTCAGCCTATCTTATTAGGCCTTCTTCAGCGCTAAGAAAATAAGATATGAGAATCTTAAAAAAGAGAAGAATAATTATAGTGGAATTACATGTGGAAATATGAAAAACTATAGTGTTAACCATTGGATAGTAAAGGAATCATTTTTCTATAAGAATTGAAGGTGTTTATCTGATTTTAAATTTACTTCTATGGACATTGATGGCTGTTATTAGTACAATCATTTCAATAATAAATATCATATCTTTGTCATGAAATCACAACAGATGTTATATCATAATGTGAAGAGTAAATTAGTAGGTACTTTGATTAAAAATGATATATAAAGAGTATATTAGCGATGAAAATTTCTTAATGTAAATTGGTTTTTTAGTTGAATCCCTTTTTTAGAGAGAAATTTTACTTCCTTGTACGAAGTAAAGGAAGTATTGTAATCCTGAAAATTTTCGGTTTTCAGATTTCGACAGAAATATCCATTTTGACCATTCCTGAATCCATTTTGACTAGTTTCGTTGTGGCGTCTGTACGTTCGTATCTCACATAACTCAAAAACAGTTAGCCGTTGAAAGTTGAAATTTTATATTTAGGATTGTTATAAAATCTAGTTGTGAACCTCCCTTTTTGGTCACTGCTTGATCACCGGAAGTGGTACTTTACTTGAAGGTCATAATTTATTTCCATCAAAAATTATATTAAAATACTATGCAAAACTTCTCAAATTTAGTATTTATAATTTACATATTGATTTAAATAACATACCAGATTTTGGTCTAAATTGGAAAACCGGAAGCGGTACTTTACTTGAAGGTCATATTAGACTTTCGTCAAAAAATATATTAAAATATAATGTAAAATATCTCAAATTTGGTAAATTGGACTTTTATATTGATATAAATGTATTTACTAGATTTTGGTTAAGATTCGTGAGCCGAAAAGGGTACTTTACTTGAAGGTCATAATAAGCTTACATCAAAAATTATATTTAAATTAAAAGAGAAATCATATGTTTCAGTAATAAAGGCTAAAAACGCAATTTGGTTTCCAATCCAATTAAACATTTTTATTACGTGTTTTAAGTGTTAAAATACTAGTCTTCCTCCCCATTTGTGAGATCAAAAAGTCTGCAGTATGAGAATAAGATATTAGATGTTAAGCGGGTTTTTCCGCTTAAAATGTCAAAACTGTCGATTTCTAATGCTTTAGCCAGTGATATTGACAGTTTTATTGTTGTCATGAAACATGAAGAAATATCTTGAGAAAGTAGTTACCTACTGAAGAAAAATGACATATAATAACTGAATAAGACCTCCAGTAACCAGAGTATGTGTTTGTGTGTGTCAATAGATGGATGTCGGGATGCCGAATGTCGTTTTGTAATAATTACTGTTGTTACTTCAATCATGTAAACTTGATTGGTTATAGTTTTGTTTAAATTTTTAAAAAAATTCTTTTAATTTTGTCTGACACGACAAAAAAAAAAATTCAAGAAAGGGTAGGAGCCATCACAATGTGACTGTTATTATAAAAATTCTTCTTCGACATGATAACTTAACCTAGAACTGTTGTACTGCTGACCGTCAGACTGCTTCAAGATCAGTCGTGATGCAGCAGTAGGAAGATGACGTCGTACTTTGACTGCCGAACAGCACCAACGAAATATGTCCAGTTTAATTTTCTCAAAGCAGTAGTCAACTACCAGTCTCTATGGTGGACAGTACCAGCAAAATTCTATCTTAAGCAATATGTTCTAATTTAATTTTTATTTATTCTGTTTAAAATATAATCATTCATTTTTAGTAGTATTGTAAGTAGCATTTGACATAATTTTGTTTGAATATAAAGTGTTTTTTTTATATTAAATCTTTGTTTATTATTTGTAATAGTATTTGTCTTTATGTATTGTAGTTTCAAGAAATGAAGTGGTCAGACGTTACTGGTTGGGTTGGAGAAGGAGGTGCACTGCTTGGTACGAAAAGAACATTACCTAGAGGGCTATTTCTGAGAATTTCAGAACAGCTGAAGTCTTACAATATTCATGGCTTGTTGATTATTGGAGGTTTTGAGGTGATTATTTCATGAATTCTATTTTGCAATGTTTTACAATATTTAATTTAATTACCTCTTAGGCCTAGCCTTGTGTCCAGAGCTTGAGTACTGGAGCTAGGGCCCAAGGTCCTCTGGAAGAAGAGAATCCTTGGAACAATATCAGATGCATAAGAAAGATTTCAATCATTAACCACCAGATTACTGGTACTGGTAATGATTGGTGGGGGAACAAGTCTACCAAATGGGCCTATGAATCGCCACATTTTGTTTTTTAAAATTGTTGAGTTGAAATTAATACTTGTTTTAAATAATGATTTTTCAAATCAGTATTGTGTTTTAACTTTTATTATATTTTTCTTTTAATAAATTTTGTATTAAAATTGAACTCATTCATTATGTTTCTAATATTATTTTACCTAAATCTTCATGTTATATTCATATATCACCAGTCTTAAATTAGTTTTGTGATGGAATTGATTGAAATTTATTTTTTAATAAGAAATTGCTATCGATGGTATTTAATTGATTCATTTCATATGAAAACAAATTTTAATTTTAAAAACCCAAACAGTTAATGAACTTTTTTAATATGTTTTACTTTAATCCAACCAGTAGTACTCTAACATAGGCAACTTTCCATTTTTAACAAAAAGTTGGGCGAATACACAAAGTAAAAATGTGGAAACGATTTGTATAAAATGGAGGAAAAAATATATTAAATATTTGAACCAGCCAAGGAATATATTTTGCAAACAGTTTCCGATAACACCAGGCTGAGACTTTAAGAACAAATATTTAACTCTTAATGTTCAGTGGCATTGAATTAAAACTGTTGATCTAATTTATGAAAACTGAAGTAAATCTAAATTGATTATGCAATACTTTTACAATTATATTTATTTTGTTCTATTATAGATTTTCTGTATAATTAATTTTGAAGGATTTCTCACTGAGATATTTATAAAAAACAGCTATTTTACACTTCTTTTTTTTTAAAACCATGATGTTTCATCTCAATTTTCAAAGATTTGAAGTTAGTTAATTTATCATTCATTTTGAAAATTGTTGTAGTAAGGAAATTGAATATATACTTATGTTTTCTGGTAAAGAATTATGTAATACATTTGAAATTAAAACAAGTCTACAGTTAGTAGTATAACCCGTGATAACATCACTAATATAAATGTATCAAAAAATACTTAGGATAGGTTAATGATTTGAGATCTACAGTATTTAGTGGAAACCAATTTCAAGAGGAAATAAAAGTACTGTTCAAAGCTGAAAGCTATAGTTATAGAAATTTATAGAAGCCAATAAATATAATTTCATTAATTAACAAGATTAAATTACATACATTCATATTTTATTGAATTTATTGAAATTTCTTGTTGCATAACCAAATTTGTTTCTAATATTTCTTTTGTAAGCTTCCCTTCTTTCCTATTTTTTAAATTGTTAAAATTACTAGCTAGTATTAATTACTTTAGAGTATTAAAACCAAATGGTGTACTTTGTATTCTTTGTATTATATTTGCTGTTTATTATTATTTTCCAGGCCTATCAGACTGCTTTAGATTTTGTACATGAGAGGGATAATTTTAAAGCATTTTGTATTCCAATAGTTGTTATTCCGGCTACCATTAGTAACAATGTACCCGGCACTGACTTTTCACTTGGTTGTGACACAGCTCTCAATGAGATCGTTGCAGTAAGTTTTATTAATTTAAGTTTGTATCCAATCCATCAATCTAACTATTAATATATTAAATAAAGAATATATAAATAGAATATATATTAAAAGAATATATTGCATTGAACTTCAACTTTTCATTCTATTTAACACTCGTGATTTTTTATTTTATTTTATTAAACTGCCTGTTTATATTTTTATTGATCCTGTTATAATTTTTTTAAAAGATTTTAACTCCCTTTTTCAGAATCGAAAATTATATTAGAAATAGTTAATGGCTGTATTGTTGTATTGTTCAGAGATTGCCAGTCTATGGAGCATTGAAAAATCATAAATTCTTAAGAGAAAAAAAAAACCTTTTGAGTTTCTACATGAATGGTTTTCATTTTTTTTTTTTTTTTTTTTTTTTGAGAAAATTGTATGAAAAGGAAGATAATGCTGTTGAAATGAAAATATTCCATTGAACTTTAACTTTTCATTTTATTTAACACTGATTTTTTTTTTTACTTCCTTGTGCGAAGTAAAGGAAGTATTGTGATTGCGAAAATTTTCAGTTTTCAGATTTCAACGGAAATATCCATTTTGATCATCCCTGAATCCATTTTGACTAGTTTCGTCGTGGCGTTCGTTCGTACTTACGTTCGTTCGTATTTCGCATAAGTCAAAAACGGTTAGCCGTAGAAAGTTGAAATTTTGTATTTAGGATTTTTGTAAAATCTAGTTGTGAACCTCCCTTTTTGGTCACTGCTTAATCACCGGAAGTGGTACTTAACTTGAAGGTCATAATTGATTTCCATAAAAAATTATATTAAAATACTTTGCAAAACTTCTCAAATTTGGTATTTATAACTTATATATTGATTTAAATATCATACTAGATTTTGGTCTAAATTGGAAAACCGGAAGCGGCACTTTACTTGAAGGTCATATTAGACTTTCATCAAAAATTATATTAAAATATAATGTAAAACATCTCAAATTTGGTAAATAGCACTTTTATATTGATGTGAATGAATTTACTATATTTTGGTTAAAATTAGTGAGCCGAAAACGGTACTTTACTTTAAAGTCATAATAAGATTACATCAAAAATTATATTTAAATTAAATAAATAAATCATATATTTCGGTAATAAAGGTTACAATCGCAATTTGGTTTCCAATCCAATTAAACATTTTTATTACTTGTTTTAAGTGTTAAAATTTAGTGTAAAATACTGGTTCTCCTCCGTATTTGTGTGTGTCAATAGATGGATGTCGCGACGCCGAGTGTTGTTTTTGAGATACTGTGATCTTCGGAAACTAGTAACCAAATTCAGGATCACTTTTTGAGCCACCGATTTATAGTTTAATAGGCGTACAAGGAAGTCATGTGTTTTCCACATCAGATATTTTTTATTTTATTAAACTGCCTGTTTATATTTTTATTGGTCCTGTTATAATTTTTTAAAAAGATTTTAACCCCCTTTTTCTGAATCAAAAATTATATTTGAAATAATTAATGGTTGTATTGTTCAGAGATTGCCAGTCTATGGAGCATTGAAAAATCAAAAATTCTTAAGAAAAAAAAACCTTTTTCCGAATGTTCCGAATTTCTACATGAATGGTTTTCATTTTTCTTAGTGAAAATTTTATAAAAAGAAAGATAATGCTGTTGAAATGAAAATATTTTTCCTTTCCATGAGTCTTTGTTAGATTTACTAGATTATTAATTTCTAGAAGTGTACAAAAAAACAAAACAAATCATACTTCACTTATACTTTTATTTCATAACTCCTGCTGTGACCTTTAGGTCCTATTTGTCCTTTATCAAGTTTCTTTTCACTATTTTAGCTTTTTGTCCATTTTATTTAAACTTTTTCTCATCAATTTTATGCTTCTCTTTACCATTATTTATTTTAGAGCATAAACTATATAGTTTATTTATCCCATTATTATTTATTGTTTTTTTTATATAAAATTGATAATTACCTTGATCTAATAATGTCTCCAGATCCATTCACTTGTATCAACAGTAGATAATTCACAAAAGTTTAAAACTCCTCGTAGCCTAAATACATGAGCTTAGCATTATTTTTATTTTCGTTAGTCACTTGTCTACATTTTTAACATCATTTTCATATTTTACATAATTTTTTACAGCTAACTCATTATCTCAGCTTTACTTGCTTCCTAATATTTATACTAGTAGTTATTTTAATTAATATTAATAAATTAGTAAATAGTAAATTAATATATTTTATTATATCATGCAGGCATTATGCATTTTATTATTTCATATCATTCATAATCTTTTTTTAATTCTTTTCACATTATTTTATTTTTTATTATTTACAATATATACTATCATATTTTTCTTTATACTTCATATTTGTTTATCATACTATTCATTTCTGTTTATTACTATCTTTTATTACTTTTATTGGTACTGTCTCTGTTGTTATCAATGTTGTTATTTTATTTTTTCTTACCTCTGATGATGGCCTAAAACTCAGGCCACAATGTTAGCACACAATAAAATAAGTTGCACTTTCTTCATTGACTACACCTCCCAACCAGCTTCTTCTTAAAATTACATCAATGGTCAACAAAACCCTCAACAAAGAATTGATTAAGTTATTAATATATAGTAGTAATGGTTTTAAAAGACTTACTTTTTTAGAATTGTTTCATCACACTTTTCATTACCCTGCCTGAAATCAACCTCATAGCTTTTTTTTTTTTTTTTTTAATTTTTAGATATCAGACACTATTCGTCAATCAGCCCAAGGTACAAAGAGAAGAGTATTTATTGTTGAAACAATGGGAGGATATTGTGGTTACTTAGCGACACTTGCTGGTAAGACTATATTGTAGTTCACTCATATTAAACGTTAATGGATGAATATATTCAGCTCAAGTATGAAAATATTGAGAGTTTGTATTAATTTCATGTTTATTCAGATGTGATGAGCCTAACTCATTCTATGCATTTTTAATCATGTGCTACGGTTGTCTAGCATTGATTCATTTAAAGGAAATAATATTTTCATTTATAAATATTACTTGAGAAGATTAGAAAAATATTAAATATATGATGGCATTTATTATGTAGCATACCTTCAACTGGTAAGAGCTGCCCTTTATGGAGCATGGAGTCTAAACACTGATGTATCAGAAATTAGCCACGAAAGTTCGCCAAGGTGAAGTATAACGAGTTGAAAAGATATTAGTTCCAAACTGTTGATAAAGTTGTGTCTTTCAACTTTTCTATCCAGCTGTATTGTTGTTTATCTACCAGGAGGCCTTTTTTTTTTTTGTTCTTTTCGCCCTAAGTGGAACCCATTAAAGCTATTCTTCAAAATACTTTGTGATTTGTATTTCTCCTTGACAGTTTTCTATTTTTTATGTGCTTGTACGCAGCAGTTGCCCAGGCAAAGCATGATAGTAGGGGTAAGTCCAGATCATTGTTGTAACCTAAACTTACCCCAACTGTCAAGTTTCGCTGGGGCAACTGCTGAATAATGTGTAGAAATAAAAGTTATTTTTTTCAATATATTAATTCAATTATGTTCCACATCCCACTTTCTTAATTCAATGTAGATTGTAAAATGTGATTCTCAGACGAGCTTTAAATTTTTTCGGGATTGCGTCAGTATCATGATTCTCCGGAAACAACTATTTTTCACTTGCCCCAAAACTGCTCCTACTTCAATAATGAGTCTTCCAGATATCTCTTACGCTCTTTGTCCTTAAAGCAGAGGCAAGTGCCTACTAGATAATATTAAATTGAATTATCAATCTCATAAAAATGGACCTGATTGAAACATGGGCTTGAATGTTGTATTTAAACATATTCATCCAAGGAACACTTTTAAAAAAATTTCAAAAATAAAGATTTTACTCCATACTATTTGGTTACCTTACATTATTTGTTTAGAATATTATATTAAACCAAGTATTATATTACATGTATTATTTGTTAGGTTTTTGTTTTGCATCTAGTCTTTTATGGTCCAAGTATCTGACGAGTGAATTTTGTTTCTATTAGTGAAGTTCAAGGCAGAATTAAATTCTTGTGGAAATTATTTTCAAATGTGTGATAATTTATCCTCACAAAGATTCTTCTGGGAACCAATCAATTAAAAAATAACATATTTGATTTATTTCTTCTTCTTTTCCTTTCTCTTCGTGCCTCTCAGCATAAAGGAGCCTCTATCCACCAGTCCTATTGGTTCTGTGCCAGCAGCTTCAATTCATTGACAGTTTTATTTCCTGTCCAGCCTGCTTATATATTCACTGTAATAATATTGTGGGTCTGTCTCTTGATCTTTTGCCGTTCAGTCGAGCTTCCATTATCTATATCATTGTATATTTTAAAATTTTGTATTGCCAAAGAATTGGGTATCTGCTAATAATGTTAATTTTGGTTATCTGGATGAAGCTGCTATTTCTACAATGGAATTAATCTTATTGTTACGCACTGTAGTTAGTATTTTTAGAAAACTTTTCCTCTTTAGTTTCCTGGCTTCATCCACCCTAGGCGAAACTACAAATATAAAAATATGTAGTAAAATAGCTGTAAAATAAACTTTAAAGAAATATATCTTCAGTTTTGTCAGATAATTATTTATTTTTTGTAGGTTTGGCAGGAGGTGCCGATGCTGCTTACATTTATGAAGAAAATTTTTCAATAAAAGATTTGCAAAAAGATTTGTACCATATGGCTTCAAAAATGGCTGAAGGAGTACAAAGAGGCCTTATTCTAAGAAATGAAAAGTGTAATGAAAATTATAACTGCGATTTCATGACTCGGTTGTTCGCTGAAGAAGGAAAAGGTGTATTCACTGCAAGGAGTAATATTATAGGTATCAAATTATTTGATTATAAAAATTATTCAGTTATTAAAATATTCAGTTTTACTTCTTCAACTGATTAAAGTAAAGGAAGTATGATAATATGTCGAACAATTATTTTCAATATCTCATCAAATTTACTTGTATCAGTTAACAAGTAATTGTGGAAGCGGGTAGGTAATTTGAACCAACTTTTGAAGATTATAGCTTAAGAAATTGATGACTTATTGAGTATAGGTCTGCCTTATGTTATTTCTCAAAACTCTAATGTTAGTTTTTGAGACGGCAGCTATGTATTTTTTCAGTAGTTGCTCAACTATCCTCACAAAGCTGATGGTGCCCTGTTCCAGATTTTAAAAAAAATCTCAGCTGTGAATAGAGTCAAACGTGCGTCTCCATAGTTCCTAAGTAGGGAGAGAAAGAGAGATAACTACTACATCCACTCCCAGCTAGTGCTGGGAATATTCACCCAAAACATATACAGCGTTGAGATTCCTGCCATGTGTGCTGGGGCTCATGCAATTTTCACGTAATTTCAACTTTAAAGGGTCCTTCCTCCCTACCCCTTGCTTGTTTTAATATAAAAAAGTTTAAAAAATGTGTAAAATATAAATTATTAATAAATTATAAATTAGTATTTATAGCTAAATAAATTAATATTTATATATAAATATGCACTATTAATACCTAAGAGTAAACAAAATTAATGGCACACGACACCCGTTTTGACATAATGGAATGGCAATCAAGTTGGGCTCAAGAAGTCGAGGCTTAGACTCAATTTAGGTATTATTACTAAATATTCAAACTAAATTAGCAGTGCTAATTATTCGGCTGCTCAAGCCTTTGTACAGGTTCTAGTGTACCTTCTGGGATTAAACCATTACAGGATGGAGAAACCCCCACTGCTTTCCAATCTATGAAGTTGCTTCAGTTCTACAACCGAAGCTTGGTATTTTCTCTTCATTCACAGCATCTTTTATAAATTATCATTTGATAGCATTCCAGCATTATAACTAGGAAGTGGTATAATGATTTAAGACCATGTAATGATTGATTGTTTAATGATGCTACTACTGAGAACAGCTTGCTATTTATCCTCTGAATTAAGTAACTGTTTTTTATCCTCTTAATATTTGGTAGAGCTAATATACCATATTTGCCCAAATATATGTTGAGGTTTTTTTCTGAAACTTTCTCTTTTAAAATAAGGGCTCGACTTAATTTGATTAATTAATAATATTTGTCATCACTTCAATGCATTTGAATCTTTTGTGGCTGACCATCTGACTGCCTTAAGGTCACAAATGAATTATGTGCTTCTGTTAGAGAGTATTAGATCGCTGGAGTTTGTTCTAGCAATACTTGAGGTTTAAGTTAGATCTGGCTTAAACACTACCTCCTATGGGAAGAGAGGATTTCAAATTAAAAAATAATTTGTACTGCCTGCTTTTCATCCTCTAAACACAGATGTTTCACATGTTTTCAAATTTAGGTAAAATTTAGTTTTATCTCTCGACAGTTTAATAAAAAGTAATGGATGATGGTTTACCATGATGATATAATGAAGGTAATTATTTGGCCGGGGATAGTAATGGTAAATTGGAACAAAAACCGATGAATTGAATTATTAATTGTTTTTTTTTGTTACAATAGTCAATGTTCCAACAAAACCTTGTAGGCTACCTTTAGGGTTAGGGTAGATGGTGCAGGTTATTATGGCTCGCTCTACTATTTATGCACCCTCAGAAGATGAAGATAAAGAAACTAAGGAAGAATCCTTCCTGAAGCTAGAGAAGGTATACAACTTATGGTTCCCAATAATGTATTAAGATTGTAGGAAGCAATTATGCAATCAGGAAAGAAGTTTATAAGCCCCAAAACAAGTCATAATTTGTATATCACAACAGACTTTAGATTGGGAAAATAATGATCCAGTTTACAGCTTCCAAAATATCTGTGTTAACGAGTACAGTATTATGTCAAAAGATTATATCATCATTGTCGCCGTGAAATCTCCTATGTGTTTTAAACTACTGATTTTTCAGAACAAATGATAAACTGATTTATGAATAATGTTACAAAAAACAAATTTTATAAACATTACGATATGGTAGGTAAATAACTTTGAAATTATCTATGTAAAGACTATCTTGGAAGTGTGATAAATACTAATGATAAGAGGATTCTTTTTGATCAATTTAAATCATGTTACGATTTTTTAACATATGTGTGCTTTTCACCAGCACATAGGAGATAATATTGTTTCTAAAACAATCAAAATCATATGAATGATTTTTTGTCACATAGCAGATTTCACGGCGACAATGACAATGCATAAACAGAGATAGCCACACCCCTGATGGAGTACAGTAAATCAAATTGGTCACTTCAGTGTTAATTTCATGAAGTTTGCACTTGCAAAATAGATGCGAGATCACATAGATTATTTAGATCGACTAATCAGATCACTATCCAGTAATTATGAAATTAAAATAGAGAATAAGGATAGTCAAGATATCTCACTGCATATCCAAGAAAAAGTGGCGTATTAGCATGCTTTAGGAGCAGATAATGTCATCTGTAGAAACTGCAGGAGTGTAGAACCCAGAAGAAGAAATGTACGGTTTGACAATGAAAGTAAGTTATAGAAAAGAGAAACACCTTGTGGTGTATGTGCTTGGGAGTAACAAAAAATACTACTGGCAATGGAGTACTATTAAGTAAATCGAGAGGTGAATAAAACAATCAAGAAGGAAACAAATGAAATGGTTTGATTATGTTATGAGAATGGATGAATATAAAGAATCCTGAAATTTTCGGTGGTAAGACTGACAGGTAAAGAGACCAAAGATTCAAATAAAGAACATTGAAGAGGGACCTAACAAAAATGAAACTATGATATTCTAAAGGAAAGGAAAGATGGATGCCTTTATCCACAGTTTCTAATTATAAAGTTTATGAGTTAGCATTGAGGCCAATATCATCTTGTCATCAAAAACATGAATGGGTATTGGTCTGAAGTTTCTCATATTTATAACAAATTTTATCGTTAACAAATTTTCAGAAAACAGTTAATCAGAGGAATTCATCCTAGCTGAGATTTTCACCCTCTTTTGACCCCTTTGATTAATATCGAAGCTCTTTGAATTTTTTCTAACATACTTTACTATTCCTTTACAATATTGATAAAATGATTTTATTGTTTGAATAGTGCCTTCTGGAATTAATCTTCTAAGCTTTCCTTAATTAATTAAGTTCCTAAGCTTTCTCAATGATTGTCCTGAGGGAGTTGTGGTCCTGAGTTTGTCATAGTGGCCTAAAAGCAGTCGTTATCTTGTATTTTTTATTTTCTTTAATAACTTATTAGATATGTATTAAAAATACGTAAGTAGAATTTATTTGTATGAACTTATTATGATTACAGGTCATATGCAACAAGGAGGTAGTTCTTCCCCATTTGACAGGAATATGGGAATAAAAATGGCTCTTAAGGCTTTTTCTTGGCTGGAACAAGAAATTCAAAACAGGTCCAGCAGTGATGCACAAAATGCTGTAGTTCTGGGACTGAAAGCTAGAAACTTTACATTTACACCGGTTATTGAGCTTGCTAAAGAAACTAATTTTGAGTGAGTTTCTTTATATTGTGTTTACTAATCTATTGTTATGATTTTCTCTATGCATTATCCAATTATCAACTTTTTTATTTTAAAAAATAAATTTAAAAAAATAGGGGGTAACTTAAACAAAATTTGAAAGAAATATTACTTCTTCAATCTGGATTTTGTATAAGGCAAAATTATTTAAAAAATTCTCTATATTACTCAAATTTTCATGTCACACCATTAAATCAATGGTGATGAATGTTTTTACTTCAGTATCTCAAATTCTCTTTATTTAAGCTCCTATTTCTTGAATAAAAATCTACAATTGGAAATGCTCTGAAGCCAACCTCTATTACTCAATAATTTATAACTAGACTATGCATAACGATACAGTTTTCTTTGTGTAGCTTTATATGGCATCCTTTTTTATTCTGTTTTGATCTCTTACTAACCCGTATGGGGTGCTAAGTTTCATTTCTCATTCATCTTAGCCTCTTAGTTCTCATAATGTGAAAAATTAACAGACCAGTTTTTTGAAGTAATTGTTCATACTCTTTTTTTTGTTGCTTCTTATACCTTCAAATCCTGATCAGAGATAAGTAAAAATATTTCTTTGAAAAACCCAATTCATGTACATGATTACATAATTCTTTTGAAATAATGATGTGCAGTTTAAACAAGATCTCTTTATTGCTGATGAGTTAATTCTTATTGAACATTTATAAATTTATAAACATTTTTTTTACCAGGAAACGTATACCAAAGCATCAATGGTGGTTAAAACTTCGTCCACTTCTGAGAATATTTGCTAAACATGACAGCATATATGAAGATGAAGGAGCATTTATCTTGGAAGAAGGTGCATCTGATGATTAAAAAGATGAATAAAACTCAAGAATACTATTTTACCTATTTTTATTTCTTTTTTATTATTTAGTTATGTTTATATTTTTAAGAAATAATAATATATTCTTAAATATTTATTGTAGAAGACTTATTTTATATTATTTTGTTGGAATTAGTAAATTATTAGTGTATTTTATTTTGAAAATTTTATTATGTATTGCTTTTATGATTAAATTATCCAGAGGAAAGTGTTACAATTATCATAAAAGAAACCAGCCACCATAGGCAAATAGTATGATTTTTACTATTCCAAAGTATTTATTTTTATAATATATGATTATTTTACCACCTATTCATGATTATTTTTTTATGCCTCATATTTGTAATGATTTTAACTATTTAGGATACAGTTAAATCTCTTTAATTTAGATAAGAAACAATGCATTTGACATTTTTATAATTCAAATAAAAACAAAATACTTATGAAATGTAATTCTGAAATATCTTTTAAGAGTAATGTCTGTTAAGAATTTAACACTATTGGACAACCCAAAAATTAAAAAAAAAAAAACAAAAAAAAAAGTTTGTGAATTAGTGATTAAAACAACAATTAAATTGGAAAAAATAACATTCCCTTTCCCAAATTTCTTTAAACAAGACTCACAAAGGGTTTTATATTGTACACAGCTGAAGGAGGTTTCTGTCAATGAGATTGAGTACAACCTATTCATAAGTTTTCATATTGTCCGTAGAGTATTTAACCTAATAATATAACTAATATAGAATGCATGAAACAATAATATATTTAAAATGGAGGAAGAAGGGTAATAGTGATTAGTAAAGATAGTATAATACATCTATTATAATATAAATTATTTGGGCCTTCTATTTCCTTCTGCCTGTACACGAAGTTAGAGTGTATATCTGAAGAAAAAGCAGAGTAGAGGGAAGGAGGGAAATCTATGAAAGTACAGTGGAGAAAACGACAACTGCCGAGCCTAATTCAATAAAAACACAAGTGGAGCAAAGAGTCTCCCCTTAACATCCCTCCAGGACTGGCCATTGGTGGAGAGAGCTCCAGGGATGTTGAAGGAGAGCCTTGTCGCAAAAAGTTTCCAAACAGAAGAAATAGATCCGGAGCAGATCATAAGTGAACGTCGAAGAATTGGAATGGATTTTGAGGCACAGCTTACAAGAATTGAACTGGACGAGAACCTAAAAAGAGGTCTGAGAGGTGCCTTCATAGAAATGAAAAGTATGGTTACAAAGTTGGCTAGATACAAGTTGAAAAGTTGGCAACAAAAAAATGTAGTGGAGTTCCTACAATGGAGTAGAATAGGAGAAGGGAGCACGTCGCCGATTTCTGTCATCAGGGCGGTCGTAGAGGACGAAAGTTTCATCGATGGGTTTATGAAGAAGTTGGCCGAGCCCTTCAGTTGCAGCCTCTGTTAAGGGAAGGGGGAGGTGAATGAGATCTCCATTAGACGAGTAGTTAGGTTTGATGCTGAACCTCAACCAGAAACCTCTAATTCATATTATGGTTCGATGCCAGCCCGCATTTAAAGGGAAGATAACGATGATAAGTTGGTATAGAAATTCGTGCCCAGAAAAGACAGAACATGAGGAAGAGGGCTTTCTCCAAGCCAGGAAGAATGTGGAGAAAACTGGCCAATGGAAGGAAAACAAAATCACCTATGCGGAGATGAAGTGTGTAGCAGAAAATCAAAGACAGGTCACTGGAGGAGAAGCCATCAGTAGAGAATGTGATGTTTGGGGGCCTCCCTCTTGGTGAAGAACATCAAGAAGGTGGATTTCATGCGAAGGACACAAGAACAATGAAGCCTGGTACCATGTTACTAAAACCGAAGGAGCCGAGGGGTTCAGGAAACTAATTGGCATGCAGGCCTTGAAGGAGGCCCAAATTGGAAATATGGGGTGCCCTCAAGGATTAGTAAAAGTCTCAACTGGAGAGGGTTCTGGAACAATTTTTCTTATTTATTTATTTATTTTCACCCTACCCTGCCTTTACTGCAGTTAGGTGTTATGCGCAATATTTCACTGCTGCATGTAACAAGTTATAATTTTACTACTTAAATTTAAGCATTGGATATTAAATGTTCAGTTTTGGCGTTGGCCTCCTCTTTCTGGTGGCCTTCCAGGAGCGGGTCTTCTTCGAGATTGAACTGTGCCTGCTCAATTATTTTCCACCCTTATACAATATCCGTATAATTTGGGTAGTTCTGTTCGCTAACCATCTGAAAAAAATATTATTATCATAATATGGACAGCACAAACAGTGGGGAAATTTTTTGCTCTGCACTGCCACTAAGGCAGTTAGTGGCGCTTGAGGTGAAAGCATCTAATATTTATCATGTTATATATGATGTTAGTGTGGCTCTCGATCCAGCTTTATGGTTCCACCAGCTTGAAGTCCACAATGATCAAATTTAGATGACAACATTCTAATCATGGTTGCCGATGTCATTAAGCGGACTCCCCCGCAATAACGAACTTGGAGAAGCCCTAATTTCGAGTTGTAGCGATTCGGAAGAGCAGCGCTTGAAAAAAGTGCTAAACGGCCTCGAGTTAGACGATTTGAAACCTTCTATATTACTTATAAAGATGAAATTGTCAGCCTCTCCCAATACTGGCGAGGATATCATGAAATTATGTGGATCCCCGGGCTACCCGTAGCAACGCAATCGATTCTTCAAGTCAAACATGCCACTACTACTTGATGAATTAGGCCCAGCCGTAGATAAAGTTGTGTCAGCCTCTGCCATAAGTAGCCCATAACTCCATTATCAGAGCCACCCTGTTATAACTGAATTCGCGATATTAAAACAGAAGAGATTCAAGACCTCACGAGATACCATCGCTCCCGTTCCACTTCTAGATCTTGTTTAGATCTTCTACACCTTCTCGCCAAAACCCGATGGGTAACGGATTTTGTTGGTATAACTCCTTTGAAAACAATGTACGGAAATCTATAGCCCCATATAACTACCATACTCCAAGAAACTGAATAGCTGGAGATCAGCGGCGACCTGCTCCTGCCATGGCGCCGATTACCGCCTCCTGCTAACCAAACTTCGCGTCCTTACCAGAGCAGACGTCTTCCTCCAACCTCTCCAGACCTTCAGATCGTATCCTCTCCAACAGCAGCTTTTTATAGGCAACGACTCTCTTATTAATGGCTAAGGCAAGTGAAAGATGATAATCAATTTCAGCCGCAAAAAGAGTTTTATCCGTTTTCTTTTAGCCGTCGTGCAGCAGCCAAATATTGAGTCAGATTTCTTAATTCACTTTATAATAGTGAGAGCATGGTTAAATAAACACAAATATTTTCTTATTTGTGTGTTTATTCATTGACCGCACTCCCTATGAAGATTCTTCTACTTAATTCACTTTAATCTGATAGTTGACTCCCTCGGGCAAAGACTTATTGATTGCCTCAGTATGCCATGAATTTCCGCCATCCAGCTTAATACTCGATAGCTCCAGCACTCCAATCAATTTAATCAACCCCAAGTTACCTTCACAGTGTATTCACGAATTTTGGCAAATATCAGGACATTTTCCACCCCAGGTATCGCGTCCTTTCTCCACGCAACAGCACATAAAAACAATAGCACTCCTCCCAAATATATTCCAAATTCAGGCGCATTAATCCAAAATTACAGCAGATAAGGCAGTACTCGACAACATGTTCGATTTAGGACTCTGTAGACCTTCAGATAATCCATGGAAAATTCGGCTGATTTCAATTTTTCTACAGGCTTTACAGCCTACGTAACGGGGCTAAAACATTCCAAAGATTTATCAAAGAATTTCTTAGCGGACTGGGCATCGAATTTACATTATTGGAAGAAAATAGCAAACTCCCTAAAATATTCCATCGACTCGCCTAGCACAGTTTGAAATTGAAAATTGCCAAATTTGTTTTTGCCAAAAAAGAAGTTTCCTTTTTTGGCCACTGTGCAACAAAAGATGTTTGTGGGCCTCTTCTAGACAAAACCAAAGCTATTTCAGATTTCCTCAAACCGAAGATTGCTAAACAACTCCTTACCCTCTTAGGAATGGTAAACTTTTGTCAAATGCAGTATAAATGCTGGCATCGCTACAATTAGCTCATGGTGTAACCGGAAATCTGCCTCCGAATGGACGAAACACGATCTTCACCAAGCAATTCTTCTTGCCCTCCCTGCGCCCTTGCACCTGCGCGAGGTGCACTGCTCAGTTATGACCGACGCTCCAGACACAACTTTTTCGGACCAAATTTTCCACTTCATTGTGTTTCTTCTCAAAAAAGCTAATTTCTATGCAACAGAGGCACTATACTTATGAAAGGAATTTATTGGTCTTGCATGAAATCATAAAATATTTCAAATGTCTCTTGGAAGGCCGCTTCTTTGCCTGTTGTATCTTCTTTGCCACCTTGTCGATCAAATATATCAAAGTATATAAATAATAATATAATTTATAAATACATCAATGTAGCGCAGAAAATGCAGTCAACACCTTGGATTGAAGTTATATCCCATAACATTTTGAACGCGGCTGACATCGCCAAAGCTAAAAAAGATCGCACTAACATGATTAATATTATAAGTGTATTAATTTCAGCTCAAACGCCGCTGCTTTTGTAGTGACGAAAATTCCTTCGCTGTCGGTGTGGCAATGAGAAAATATTAGTTATGATAATAAGAAAATTTGCTCACGTAAACAAAGATTTCCACCGTTCTTCTCTGGACCACATCCAGGATTATTAAAATGAATATAATTAAAAATTGTGTGTTAACAATACGCATAGAATGTTTTCAAAGTTGCATTCAGTTCATTGCTATTGGATTATTCTCTTTGATACGATTTCTTCTGCATAACTACAAATGCTCTCCTCGTAAAATTTCATTTAGTAGTTAATGATTTTTTTATTTATTATCTTATTTCCTACTAAATAGATAACTATCAATGAAATTACTATTAACCTTAAATATTTAGTATTAGGTCGATTCTCACAATGAAAGAATACCGATATGCTGTTTTTACTCGATGGTTCAGTAACCATTATGCATGGTGTTTTTAGAGAAAACTGCTACTGAAAATAAACCTGAATTGCTTTAAAGTGATAAACTTTCACAGTTATTAGTCCTGCTACGTTTTGTAACTGTGATGTGGTGCATTGATGACGTGTGCTATATATTGAGTTGAACTGGCTGCGTGGAACGCGGTGGTTCCAACGGTACAAGTAGGGTCGAGAAGTTCAGTTTGATTTCTTCCACCGTCTTGGTCGTACGAAGATGGGGTTCAAGGGGAGAAAGTCTTCCAGCAAGAATCCTCCAATATTCAGCCACGAATTCGTTATACAAAACCATGCAGACATCGTTTCTTGTGTCGCTCTAGTATTTGTTATTGGTCTTCTGATACAGGTAAAGTTATTTTATATTAAATAAATTTGTGGCATATTTACAATATTGTAGGTTTGATTGCCTGATGTAGTATTTAATTCTACCTTAACTGAAGTCTTGCTTAGTTGCATTAGCATATGGATTTTTATTATTTCATTTTCTTTCAGGCAACATCTCCTTTTGCCTATATGTTTATTGCTCTACATCACAATGTAAGCACCGAAAATACTGGACCAGATTTACCTTTCCGTTATACCTATGGTTTGAAAGATATTTGCGTTGTTTTCTTCTACTTTCTCATCTGTATTGTAATGCATGCCATCATACAGGAATATATACTGGATGTAAGTAATAACTTTGTTTCTTTCACCTAAGTTATGACTAAACTTAAGCTGAGTATTTTCATGTATGTGTAATTCATATATTACGATAAATTCTTTGTACAAACTTGTTGAAGTGTTGACATCTGTCAGCCATATGAAAGAAAAACAATATTATTATTTAGTTGATAATTATAATTAAACTGATTTGTTTGACAAATTGCTGGCAATGGACTGTCAACCTTTGGAATGTCTTCATAAAAATATAGTAATTAGGTTGATGATTTTTGGAAATCTGTTCTGATTAGTTGCATAAACTTTTGTTTATGCTTTTAATTAAGGGACTGTTATCAATAACTCATCAGCTGAAATGTCATGCCATTATAACAAAATTTGTTTATTTTGTTGTTTTTTCATCTATCATTGCTTGATAATTTTAGTGGATAAGTTCATAGCTTAGTGTAACTAAGCCTGATTAGAAATTTTTATCATCTCTTATATTTGTATTACATGAGCCTTTTGCACTTTGATACTATTCCACAAATTATATAGAACGAAAGCCCATCATTACCTTTATTAAATGTTTAGTTTAGACTAATAGGGATGGAAACCCCTTGTACATCCATAAAAGTCCTAGATTTTAAATTAATTGGTCAAATTTGCTAGAATGTGATAAGAATGACAGTAACATACTTGCTTTTAATCAAATAACTTTATGGAATCAGTTTTGTTTCAAGCAATGATTTCATTCATTAATAATTATTCTTAAAACATATTCAAGACTTATTACATTTTAAACCTTTATTTTCTAATTGTGTTATTCGTAAACAAATTAATTTCTCAGTGTTGAAAATGAACTTAGCCCACTTTTATTTTACTGCTCCATGTATTGTTTAATGCTGATATGCAATCTAAAAATATTCTTCTTTATCATTTTTAAGTATGCAATATAATTTTTCAGAAAGTAACCCGAAAACTTCACCTATCAAAAGTGAAACTCAGCAAATTTAATGAATCTGGACAACTTCTGGTATTTTATATAATGACAGTTTTATGGGGAGGAGATGTGATTATCAAGTAATACTTTGTGATACCAGATTTACTTAACTTTTTATGTCAATTGGTCATTAAAATATTAATTAATGGAATTGTTGTTCTAGAGAAAACCTGATTTTCAACATCTCTTCGCTATGGGAAGGATATCCACATTCTGAAATGGTTTTTATGTTCAAATTTTTCTTCATAATACAGTTATCTTATTGGCTGCATTCATTCCCCGAATTGTATTTCCAAAAAATTAAGAAAGAAGAAATGCCAGAAAGGATAGCTTATGCTTCTGTTGCTATTGTTTTTATAGCAGCTGCATATTTGTTGAAGTATTATTATTAATTTGTTTACTCATTTTGTTAATTGTTACATATTTCTTATCAATTTGTATTATAGCTATTTGTTAATTATGTTAACAGTTTTAATCGTGTTGGAATATGCCTCCTTGTTTTACACTACCTGTCTGAAGCCTTTTATCACATTGCAAGGCTCATTGACTTTGTTGATAAAGAAGAACGTGGAAGCAAAGGTATAATAAACTTTCTTCCCCTTAGTTTTAATTACTCATTAAATATAGTTTATCAGAGAGTATGATTAGATATCTTTATCAAGTATTGCTGATCTGAGATTAATGGCTGTATCTTAATAAAAATAAAATTGATAAAAAAAATTGAGTAAGATGGAAAAAAAATGTCCATCCTTAATTATTTAATCCGTTTTACAGTCAACTCATAATTAATATCTCACATTCTTTTGTATTAAATAGCCAAAGTCTTAAGAAACAAATAGGATTATAATTAAAATTTTTTATTTAAAAACTTCAGGATTAAAAAAAAAAGAGCTTTTTTATATAATTTTAATTTGATGAGGGAGTATTACCTGCTCTTACATTCATTTTGATTTACATTATAACAAGTATTGGCGCCCTAATAAGGTTTTGAATAATCTCATAATTTTCCTTTCTTTCATCAGAATAACCCTCACTTCTTGAAGTTATTTAGGTTGTTTGGTTTCTTATTTCTTTTGACAATATCTCATCTTTTGTTCTTCACCAATTCCTGTCTTTAAAATGATTTTCTTACTGAAGTTTCAGCATTTCAGTAAAATAAAGCTTCGAATTCATATAGCTTCAAATTTAAGCCATTGCAATTAGCTTTGATTAACTACAATGGTAGTATAAAATATGCCAGAAACTCTTAATTACCGTGTGAGAAATAATTTTTATTTTTATGTGGTCCAATGCAAAAGCAACCTAAGTCCAATTTCCTCACTCAGCTGAGGTTATGAATATAGATTTTGATAAGTTCCAATGTTGAATTTAAGTTGTTAAGATATTTAGTTTTTTTTTTTAATTGTTCCTTTACTAATCACATCGTAGTCAAAAATCGACATAAGTTATTCTTGCATTAACCCATTTAGCCCCATGAGATTTTGATATTTTTTCAGTGGGACCATTTAGTTTTGTATTCATATATTTTGTAATTATTATTTTTAGATATCTTATAAATAATTTAAAAAATTTTAATTTATAAATTTTAACTTTTTTCTTTGCGGTCCTTCTGACTGCATTGGTCCGCTGGAAAAGGTTTTTTTTTTTCAATTCATAAAACTTAAACTTAAACTAATTGGAAAACACACATAAACTGCTTTAGCACTTAGCATAACTAAGTGTTTTACATATCTTTACCTCTAGAATTTAATTGAACATTACATACTCAGAACCCATTAAATGACGCTGGGTAGTCTGTCATGTCAGGTAAAATTTTCCTGTTTCTAGAATAGTCTTTTCTAGCCTCCTAATCTAATGTAATAACATATGTATTTTGATGTTTGTCCACAAAATCTGCTCTATTGCTTGGAGTGTTTTGCCGAAAACATTTTTGATAAATAATGTTGAAATTATGAACTATAATATGTATATGTGTGTGTTTGAACTATTTTTTTATTTTTTATCCTTCAAAAGCCATATTTTTACCATTATAAAAAATGGTCCTAATAGCAACAAAGTTTTAAAATGTGTATAAATGAATAAAATAACTTAAAAAAAAACATATATATTTTTGTTACAATATCCAAATGATATTGAATTTTTTAAGTATGTATACTTATAACATTTTAAAATAATGATAGTAAAAGTTCATAAAATTAATAACCAAGTAAATGAAAGCCAACATAGATTAGAGAATGTAGTATTATATAAAAAAAGTTGTAAAGCAATTGGAAAGAAATATTAAAAAAATAAAAATTCCACAGACCAAGAGTATTTATTATGCTATTTGTCTGGACCAATATGGTCTCTTACTATAGAAATAACGATAGAAATTCGATCTCCTGTCTTGAGAGAAGGTAAAAGTAGATAAGATAGTACGCTGTCCCACTGGTCCCTCACACAGCTTAGCTTGGGGTCTCAGGGACCGCGTTGGGGCTGAACGTGTTAAGGATAGGTTAATGGGATGATAATTTTTAAAATATTTTACTCAGTTAATTTCTGTTTTTATTTCTAGCTGGCTACATGGTTTGGCATGTCTTCTTTGTTCTTGCCCGCCTTGGATCTGTGATGCTGTCTGTATTAACATTTTGGTATGGGCTTTCGTTAGCACCCTCAAATACTGGAGCTCCTGGCGATTTTAACAGTCCGACTGTAAGAGTTGGTGCTCTGACTGCTGTTGTACTTCTTCAAGTATACTTGATGTTTAACTTTATTACAGACCAACTTAGGCAGTTAAGGGAAACTGCCCCAGCTTCTGTTCGTAAACTTACTGTGAAGCCCAAACCACAAGTCGGAAAGAAGAAGGGAGATGGTAAGTAGAATAGTTCGCTAAACCCATTAAAAGAAAATACGATACTTATGTATGTCCCAGTCCACCAGGTTAGTTGTTACTATCCATCATAACTTGACATTGATAACACTTAGCTTCTTTCTTTCATGAGAATTTATGTTACTGCATTAAAAAATGAATTTTAATTACCTTTCATTACTAAAATTTCTTTTATAAAAGAAATAAAATATTTAAAAATTTTGAAGCGTTTAAAATAAATTTTTAAAATCAAATATACATTTAAGAACAACTAACATTATTTTGGGCATGAAAATTCCCTAAGGCTATTCAGCAAAAAATGTGTATTCTTCATGATGATACCACCGCATAACTTCTCACAGAGTTTTCTGGATGGTATTATTTCAAAATTTTGAAAATATTGAACTGTATCTTCCTAAGTGGGCAATTCCCAAATTTTTGTCAAAAGAATGTTATAGAAATTACAAATAACAAAAAAAAACTTAATTGTCAAAACTAATTTATTCTTCACAAATAATGTTAATAAATAAAACAAAACTGAAAAAAATAAAAATCTCAAAATGAACTACATGTATTAAAAACAAAGCACAGTTATTACAATACAAATCAATAATACTTTAAAAATAATATATTAAGTAATTTCTAATTGTTAGGGAAGTTAATATATTATCATACATTAATTTGTAAAGGACAACTTCCCTTTGATCTTTAACTTTATATTTAAAAAAAAACTTTTATAATATTGTTGTAGACATTTCGAAATACTTCTTCGTCATCAGGATCTTTGTTTTCTACAATACAACATCAAACAATTAAACTAATAAATATTCACACCTAAATTTACAATATATCTTGTTAATTTATATCTATTTAATTTTTTTTATTTTTATATATTACTTTTAAATTACACAATTTCCTCCCCATGTCCCGACATCTGAACAATTTTACTTCGTCAATCATTGAAATAAAATTGTACAGATGGCCATGGAGAGGGAATTGTGTAATTTAAAGGTAACATATAAAAAAATAAAATAAATAGTAACAAGATATATTGTAAATTAAGGTATGAATATTTATCAGTTTAATTGTTTGATGTATTGTAGAAAACAAACAGTATTATAAAAATGTTTTTTTTAAATATAAACTTAAAGATCAATGGGAAGTTGTCCTTCACAAATTAATGTATCATTTAAAAGTAATGTTCGACTGCAAAATATTTAAGTATCGAAAATACAAATGTCTAGCCATGTTTGTTGAAATGTCTGTTTTGTTGTTGATTTATTAAACTAGAAAGAGTGTGGTATAAATTCATTAAATTTTAATAACATGAATTAATCTCTATAATTTTTTCTTAATATGTAACAAGCTTTGGTCCTTGTAAAGAGGGAAAAAAATCATTAAGAATTTTTGGTCTGGTAGATGATCATTGTGGGTGTACACAGAATGGTCTCAATTTTTATTTGGATTTTACTTTTCTAGAAGAAACTATTTGGGTATATTTATATCATGATTTTTTTTTTTTTGATCATTTATTTTGTTTGCATAATTTTATTAATATTCTTTATTTTCTATATCTAGAACATGAGCTAAGAATAGATAATTTAGATTTCTCTAATTGAAAATGATAATTTAGAATCTAAAATAAGATAGCACAGAGAATATGAGATTGTTATTAGATAAATAATATTTTTTTAAATTAAAAAAAAAATATCTAATGTGGACAACACATGACTTCCTTGTACGCCTATTAAACTATAAATCGGTGGCTCAAAAAGTGATCCTGAATTTTGTAACTGGTTTCCGAAGATTGCAGTGCCTCAAAAACGACACTCGGCGTCGTGACATCCATCTATTGACACACACACACAAACAATAACACACACAGACACACTCTTGTTTCTGGAGGTCTTTTTCCGTTATTATATGTCGTTTTCCTTCAGTAGGTAACTAGTTTCCGAGAGATTTCTTCATGTTCCGTGAAAACATTAAAACTGTCAATATCACTAGATAAAGCGTTGGAAATCGACAGTTTCGACATTTTAAATGGAAAAATCCACTTAACTAATATCTTATTCTCCTGTTGCAGACTTGTTGATCTAACAAATGGGGAGGAAAATCAGTATTTTACACTCAATTTTAACACTTAAAACAAGTAATAAAAAAGTTTAATTGGATTGGAAAACAAATCGCGTTTGCAACCTTTATTACCGAAACATATGATTTTTAATTTTAACATAATTTTTGATGTGTTTATTAAGACCTTCAAGTAAAGTACCCTTTTGGGCTCACCAATTTTAACCAAAATCTAGTAAATATATTCTTATTGATCTAAAAGCCCTATTTACCAAATTTGAGATATTTTACATTATATTTTAATATAATTTTTGATGAAAGTCTATTATGACCTTCAAGTAAAGTACCTCTTCCGGTTTTCCAATTTAGACCAAAATCTAATATGTTATTTAAATCAATATATAAGTTATAAATACTAAATTTGAGAAGTTTTGCATAGTATTTTAATATAATTTTTGATGGAAATCAATTATGACCTTCATGTAAAGTACCACTTCCGGTGATCAAGCTGTAACCAAAAAGGGAGGTTCACAACTAGATTTTAGATCAATCCTGAATACAAAATTTCAGCTTTCTACGGCTAACCGTTTTTGAGTTATGCGAAATACGTACGTACAGACGCCACGACGAAACTAGTCAAAATGGATTCAGGAATGTTCAAAATGGATATTTCCTTCGAAATCTGAAAACCGAAAATCTTCGGAATTACAATACTTCCTTTACTTCTTACAAGGAAGTAAAAATAGGTTTTAGATTTACAACTGTTTTTTTTGATAATCCAACAGTCTAACATTAATTAAAAATTAAAAAAAAAAATCAGTAAAACATTAATATAAATGACCCATCATTATATTTTTGGATTGTAATGGTTAAGTTTTGACCTATTTGTGCATATTCATACTATTTTCATTTTGAGTAATGATGTCATTCCTGACTTATCCTCTCACTCCTTTAAACTTAGCTTCTTGGAATGCAGCTTGCAATCGTATTGTATATTCACTAGTATGGATTACTGTTCTAAACTATCACTTAAATTTAATCTTTCTGGAATAATTAATTTTTCATTTTAGTAATTGTATCTCTTGATATTTCAAATTAAAATTTTTCTCATGTTTAAATATTTTTAATGTAGGAAAGAAACAAGAATATGATGAATTGACTGAGGTTGACCAGAATACAAAAAAGAACTTGAAGCAGAGAACTCAGAAAGTAAAATAATTTCCTCATTGAATTTTAAGATCATATTCATTCCGTTTGAATGATCCTAGTTATGGTGAAAGATAAAGATGACTACTAAACATCAAAATTCATAAAATGAAAGCATTTAAGATCGTAAAAGAGATTTTATTTTTAAAATCTTGATATATATATATATATATTAATTTGTATTTTTACAATGTAAAAATGTGAGAATTCTATGCTTAAAAGATGTGTTTATGTCCTTTTAGCATGTAAATTATGTAAATTAATGTGCAATATTTGGTAAAAAAATATTTGATTTTCAACATAATAGTTATTTTTGTATTATTTTTTTTTCATTGAAATTGCACAAAGTTATTGAATGTATGTATTGATATGTATATTATTTTTTTCCTTTTGTTTTTAATTTTAATAATATACATTTAGGTAAAAGGTCTAATAATAAGTAGTGGTGGGAGAGGAGGAGAGGGATAACCCAGTTTTTGTCTGATTCCTCCATTTCAATTTTATGAATTTTCTATAGTAAAAAGTTATTTTTTTACTGTGCCCATAATAGTAATCCCGTCTTACTATAATTTGATGTTAAAAATGTTCCTTCCTTAACGTTTTTTTCTCCATGGGAGCCTGAGCAATGTGACTAAAATTCATAGGTAAGATTTATCTAGCAAAATTAATATTACTCTTGGCTTCATTGATCATGGAACCCAGACTTAACCATTTTCGTCATTAAATCTGATACATTTTTATATATGACTTATATCTAATGTATGTATAATATATATACAGTGCATATAGTATTTATAATTTTGTATATAGAGTACAGTTTTTGTGATTTTTTACTTGAAGATAAGACCTTTTATCTATTTATGTTACGATGTATTTTGAAGTATTTTCCTATCTAATAGAGATTATCTATATGAAAATTGTTAATTTGTCTGTGTTTTTATATTTTAAAAGTTATAAAACCATCACTTTTTAGCTTGTTCTATCCTTCCTCGAAATGGCTCTTATTGGATAGTTTATTTATGGTTGTTTGTCGTTTTGTGAGAGTATTTTAGTGCCTAGGTTTAATTTATTGATAAAACAATGTGAAAATTCATATTCTTTTTAATAATGCCTGTTAAGTTTCTAAAAACTCGAATCAATTATTGCTGCATCAATTTTTGTTTGTACATCTATTAAATACATCACTTTTTGAAAATGATTATTATTGGAAATGAGATTTTAAATTTATTAATGATCTTGTTATTTTTTTTTTTTTTTTTTCACAATTATTTTGTATACCTAAAAATGTATATGTACATTTATTTTTGTTTTAATAAAAAATCTTTGCTGTTGGTTGTTTTGTTAACTATTAGTAATGTATTATAATTTTAATTATCCAAATACCATATAATGAATGGTCTTGAGGTGAGCACTACAGCTAAGTAACAAGAATTTTTTTTTTCAAGAAAAGTTGAAATTAGGTTGAAGGCTTTTGTGACTTTATTTTACATTTGTCCTGAGCTTTGAGTAATTAATAATAGGTAAAGAACCATTGGTGTATTGCTTTGATAAACAACAAGATACCGATACTTGCCTAGTTGTAGATTTGAACTTTCCTTTGATGATCAATTTATTTCTTTTTGAAAATTATAAATACATCTGATTGTATCATAATTTCAATTTTTTCGGAATAGAATTATTGGAGCATGATTAGTTTTAATTTTATTTATTAAGCAAACTATGATCCTGGGCTTTTATACAATTTTACATTGAACAATCTCATTAATCCAATCTTCATAAAAGCTTGGAATCTGAAAGGAAATATAATCTTTAGAAGCATTTTGTTTGTATCACATCACAAGTTTTAAACACACAGCTTTTTTTATTTTTTATAATGGCAACGTCTGGGGGAAAAAAATTGAAGTGATATTACTCTTTTTTTTTTTCCTGACGTTAAATTGAACTAATCGAAGTTTCATTTTAAATGATATATATTAAACTAATCACAAAACAGTAAACAAAATCTATACTTATTAGAAAATTAAATCTATTCAATAACAAACTTTAAACTAATTTGCCCATTGGGCATTTGAGTTATGAGTGAGGAAAAATTAAAAATAAAATGGTGGATATTTTTTAATTTTTGTGGGTTGTTAAAGGTTCTATCATACAAGTTGGAGAGTGCATGTTAACTAATGTTACATCACTACTTGAAACAATTCAGACTGATGAAGCCTTTACTCAGGATCCCTGGAGCCAGACTATTTTGTTCCAATGAAGTAGAATTCCTTAAGAGTATTTTAATCTGGAAAAATTGTTTAAATCTACAGGTATACTCTGTCACTTAGAAGTGAGATCAAACTGATAACATAAATAATAGCTTGAATGGTTGAATTTTGTAAATTTAACAATACACAAAATAATAATGCTCTTCTCAGTTATCTTATAAATTTATTTTAATATATGAACTGCATGTATTAAACAATCAAATTTGCCACCTTTATGGGCAGGAAGTACATAAAAAAATTTGATGCACACAATAATACAATTTATAAAAAAATAATGAAATAAATAAACAAAAAAAAGTAAAAGTCTTATAGAACTATGAATATCACAGTGCACTGAGAAATGTTATTCATATTTCTTGAATATGAATTGAGATAAGTTTTGAAGGTTTCCCTAATTTAAAAGGTATATTGATGAATAAAATGAAATAATTTATTTGTTTTAAATCATCTTATTAGGTCAGTAGTCAATTTAAACAAATTTGTAATGAGTTTAATATCAAAATATCACCTAGAAAGTTTCCATGGTAATATCAAGTTTTCTCAATAGTTATCAACCATGTGTTCCTGTGTACATTGAAATGATTAATACTTGTTTGTTTTTAAATGATTCTATGGTAATGTTATTGTATACTGTCAGATAATTTATGAATGAAACTTCAGAAATTTCTGTTGAGATATTTCCCGCCTGGTAATTCTGAAAATTAAACATAAAATTTTGTTACTTATAATTTTGTCTGTAATTTACGAACTTATTTGTAGGCCTTGGATTGGAATACTCACAAAGAGGGGAAAGAAAGAAAAAAATGATTAATCTTTTGCATTTAACAACCAGGTACTATTTTAAATAGTTAAAACGTTTATTTTTGGTTATTTGGGATTGCAAACAGCTGCTGATGTGGCTCTTATATTTGAGTCGCTTTCTCCAAAATGAATCCTAATAGATTTTTTTCAAAATTGAGATAAGTATTGATTCCTAGGTAAAAATGCCCAAGGAATCGGATGATGCAGTTATTTTTCCCAAAACGAGCCTAAATATTAAAAAAAGTGGTTTGAAAGTACACTTATTTCCAAAACTGCCCTTGATCAGTTTTTTTATTTTGTTCCAGAATGTTCTCAGATTACAAGTTTATTTCATTCCAAACTTTGTCTCAAACCATAGAAATGTGGGACATAAATCGTTATTTTCTTTCCAAGAGCGGCCCTAATTTTCTAATTTATCTACAAGTGGTCCTCTCTTCTGTGTTTTTTTTTTTAAATGGTATTAATTTATTATTTCTTCTTTTAAACCGCGCTTTTTTTCTGTGGTTGATAAAGCGTTCTTCAAAATTGGTAAACTGATCCTTCCAGATCACTCAACCTTATCAAAATATTTCATCAACCATTTCTTTATCACTTACTGTCGATGTATTCGTCGTGCAGTTTTTTTTTAATTTTGTGAAATTTTTTTATTATATCACATAAAAGAGAAGGAAGATATTTGAAAATAAATCGGTCTCTCGCCAAATAATTTTGAAAGAAATTAATACAAGTGCTCAAATAGAAGAGGAAGTTGGAGACAATCTGGACGAGATAATTTTGGATGATACTGAGGATGAATACGTAATTCATATCACTGCTGAACAAAATATTTAGTTAGAAAACTGAGACCTACAAGACGAAGTTGCATTTGAAAATCATATTGATGATACCCAATTTAATAATATTACAAAAGAGCACATTTTAGCTGCTGAAATAATTTTTTACTGATCATTGTGATAAGCCATTACAAAATTTATTATAATTGAAAAAAAAATTCTGTTTTTGTTTTTGAAATTTGAATATCAGTATTTTAATATGCAATTTTGTTTATTTTTCGAGTAGTGTAATATTTGCATGTTTTGTATTTTTTATTGTTCTATTGTTAATACTCATGATTTTTTGCTTAATTTAAAAAAAAAAAAATACCAGTTTTATTTGATATGTAACTATTTTAACATACTGAGGTACAATTTGTATTTTTTTTTCAAGGAATGTTATTACAGTTATCTTAAGTATTTAAAAAAAATAAATTAATCGCAAGCATTTTAAGCCTTTTAATTAGAATGAATTTATAACCATTATAATAAAAGAAAAGCAAAATTTTTAAAGTACAATGTCAATCTATTTTTCATTACAAAGTGTATTCCATTTTTTTCTTTCCAAAACGAACCCCAATCAACCAACCTTATTTGTTCCAAAACCGGCGATGAAGTTTAATTTGTTTCAAAAGTGGCCCTATATAAAATTTAAATTCTATTTAATTATTAATTAAAATAATCAACAATTTCTGGAAATATGTGCTGTAAATGAAGAATTTTTAATTTTTTTTTTAAATATTGTTTTTGATATCATAATTGGAATTGAAAATATAGTTTGAATTAAATGAAGTAACATTTAATAATATAAGAGAAAACTAACAGATAATTATTTAATCTGACATTCATATTTGACCCTGTTATTTAAGTCCAGAACAAACTACCAACACTTGAGGTAGCTAGTAAACTTCTACAGCATAATATTTCCAAAAATAGTGACACCACAATCAGATTCTGAAATACTTTCAAGAATTGATGGTGTTTGCAGATGACACTGATGAAGTTTAGAATATTAATGGCTGATACAAATATTATTTTTTAAACTATATTATAATAAAGATATAGATGTATATACATTATGAAAGTAAAGTAATAATTTGGAATAGTAATAAATAAAGTAGTAACAAGCTGAATGCCTGATTAATAATGTATTTAATATCATCATCATTCATTTGAAAATTATTTTTATTTTTGTTAAATAATATTTAGCCTGTGACACTAGGGTGGACAAGATAAACATTATTACAATTTTGTCATTATTATAATAATGCTGAATATATTGTAATAAAAATTTTACTTGTTCTAGTACAGATATCATGAAAATGGGTAAAACAATAATGGATAATGAGCCACTGGTCACTGAGTCTGTAAAACCCCAGTTATTATCAGTCCTCGCCAAGCTGCAGAAAAAGTTATTTGATGATATCAACAACCTATATACCCCGCATCGTACTCTTGATTATCATGAGATGCCAATCACTCAAGTAGCACTTAATAAAGATGGATCAAAGTACCAATTTCTTAAAAATAACTATTAAGTCATATTTGAATTTTTCTTTAAGACTAATTTTTAAATGGAAAATTTGGATTTCTTTAAATATTATATTCAATATTAATTAATTAATTAATTAATAAATAAAAAAATTATTTTCATTGGCTGTATTTTCACTAATAACCATTATCTTCTATTTTTTATTATCAATAAAACGTAAACTTGCACCACTACAACCCAGGAAGAGTCTTGGTTTCAGTACTCAGGGCTGCCCATAGAGGTGTTGGGCCCCTCAAAACATTTTAACTCGGTCCTACAAGTACCATTACCCCAGCCTAGTATTGACTTTGGTTAATTCAAAAGTTATAACTATTGATATCAACAAATTATTACTTAAAATAATCAATAAAATAAAGACATACTTAGAAAATGCAATGAGCCATCTCCCGGGCACTCAGGTCTTGGGCTCCCGAAAGTTGTCGGACATTCGCCCCTTATGGGTATATAGATCCTCAGTACTTAGTAAGGACTTAGTATTTTATAGGACAATGGCTGTGCAAGGAAGTGATTTGGTCAGGACCACACTCAACCACCAGGTTTTCTCCCCAATTATGAATAAATACGATTCATAATTACCTGGATAATATCCACGAGTTCTGATTACAAAATCTCAAAGGTTTAACTGTAAATAAGTGATAAGGATTTTAAAACTTTGAAATCAAGACCAGCAGATTGTTTGTCGCTAGATGCGACTAATTCTGTACATTTAAATCATGATTTAAAACGTTTGGTTTATTAATTTAAATAAAATAATGAGTCATATAAATTCTTGAGAGATTAAAGTAAAAGCACCACATGCAGGGAATAAATTTTTGTTTTAAAACCTGAAATAAATTGCAAAATATTAATACAGAGCTTAAAAGATAAAAATAAATAAAGATAGATTTGATATGTAAAATTAGCTGCATCCATTCGCCAAAAAGTTTCACTGGACAAATGCCACAAAATTAAAAAAAATAGTAAACATAAAAACAGTAGGTTAGATTGTAAAAATAAAAATAAGGAAGATAAAGAAAAAATCTTTACTAGCACAATGTGCTAAAGTTTCAAAGCATAATTTTGATTTTGTAGTAAAAATAATAAGTAGTGGGATGAATAAAAATAAAAGAATTTTCTTAGAAGTACTTCATATAACGGATAATGTAGAATACACATAATAAATCATAAAACAGATGCCAGAATATCAATGTAAATATTTTTATGATTGCATTAATGTTTATTTTAATTATTGTTTTAAAAGAAAAGGTTTGGAAGTCTAGCCTGGTGCTATATAAATATTGCACCTGTCGTAGAATAAAGATAGATACAACTCAAAATTAGGAATTGTTAGAAACCATATTTAAAGATTTTTTTTTACACTTTTGAATACCTTCTCAATAAAACACACTGAACATTTGTGATACTCATTCATAGGGTATTACGAATTGGAGTGAATGCTCAGTGTGTGTTAATAAGGAGGTATTCAAAAGTGTTTAGAAAAAAAAACAAATTTAAATATTATTTTCCAAAAATTTCAAATTTTGACTTGCACCTTTATTCTATGATAGTTGGGATATAGTCTAATACAGGCGTGCCAAACTGATTTAAGGCCGCGAGATACATCACATTTACAAATTTTCTTAAAATGATATTTTAACGAATATGGAAGGATATTAAAATACATTATGTAATTAAGTGAATTTAGGGTAATAATCGTTAACATTGCTTTATAATTGTCTTTTTTTCACTTTATTTCAGAACAGTGTGGGCCTCAAAAAATCAGTTCGTGGATCGCAGGCTTATGTGTTTGATACCCTTTATTTAATGTATTAAGTTAGTGGATAATAGCTCGCATAGGAAATATATTTTAGAAAGAAAATTATTTATCCAACCATACATTTGCCTGTTGTAAGTGGAATACAATTTTGCTGATAGTTTACTTTTTAACAAAATTATGAGTGACTATTTATTTTTAGGACAAGCTACCCATTTAGGGAAAAGAAAAAAAACTAATTAAAAAATGACCCACTGCTCCAAAACTATAAATATAACTTGAAATTAATGGTTGTTGATTATGCATGTACAAAAAAAAAAGAAATTAAAAAAATATGTGTGGAAAATTTTGATGTTGCCTTTAATTAATCTAAATACTATTTTTTTTTTTATTTGATAAATTTTAGATGTGATATTTAGAATAGCTTAAATTGGGTTAAAATGTTATACGATTTTATACCTCCATAACTCGGTCATTTATAGTGATTATCTTGAAACTATAACAGATATGAAGAAATTGAAAATTAACATTCTTAAAGGAAATATTACCAGCTTTAATTTTGGATAGGATACATTTTTGTGTACGATGCATTGTTTTCGAAGTTTTGGTGAAAAACCCAAAATAGGGCCCAATGCGCCACATTTTTTTTTTTTGTTCAATAGAAAATTTATGAAATTCCCAACAAAAAAAATCATCAAAATCGCACCAGTATTAGCTGAGAAATAGTGCATTGAATTTTTTAGACTAACTGCTCTGTGCTACAAACCAGCGTAACGCTGGGCCTCCTGAGTTGCGGAGAGTCACTTCATCCTTCTTTGGATTCATCCTCCACTCCCCCCTGCTTCTTGGTCTACTCCTCCTTCTTTTCCTACTGATGTGCGCCTCCAACATTTTCCTCTTCACTATTTCACTCTCTATTCTGATTCATGTCCTGCCCACTTAAGCCTACTTTCTTTGATACAGTCACTTTCAAACACTCATTGAGGCAATCATCTTAGGACAACACTAAGTTTCTGTTCTATAGGTCCATAATTTTTATTTTTTGCTATAGACGACAGTTGAGACTTGAGAAGTTTCAGTTTTGCAATTACTTGACACAATGACAATTACTTGTCATTATTCTGTTGTTAATTTCTTTGCTGAAATTGGTAGATATGCTTTATAAAGTATTCACACATATTCCAATGAAAACTGGTTCACCTTAGGTTAGTAATTTGATAACTCAAAAATGTTACATTTCCCGGAACATTCCAGATGCTTATTTGAAAGATAATCTAATTGCCTAGATTCTAAACCAAAGCGACTAGGAAAGTCATATGTATGAACACACCAGATATTTTGAAATGTAACTATTTGGAAATAATAAACCATTGTGTGATAATTTGCAGCATTTTCATATTTATTCTGATATATTTCAAGGATCCAAACTCTCCATTTGAAGACAATATGAAATTAAATATATAGATTGATAATTATGCAGAAGAAACAATGTTATTTTATCTAAATGGATATAGAGATTTTATTCAGTAATTCACATAGACCTCATGTGAATCAAAAATATATATCTATCAAAAATATAGAATCCAATTTTTATTTATTTTAAAATGATGCTGATCAATTTTAAACTTTGAGTAAAGTCATGTTGGTTAGAAAGGTAGTATATATTTCCCAAATAGATCCCAAGGAAATTAGTTAGGATAGTTAGGTAGAGCATCAAAGGAGAAAATTACATTGATAGAAGTTATGATGAATGAATTGTGTCCACATAAATGTTTAAAATATTCTCCAAATGTTTTACTGTATAACCTATCAATAATGGTTTATATTATGTTTATAAATTGTATGAACTTTAATTATAACTAATTCTTCAAGTTATTAATTTCATTTTTTTTTTTTGAGATTTGATCTATTTAACAACTTTTTTCATAGAAAACTGTTAATATCTAGGTGTATTACTGGAAGTTTTGATCAAACTTGCAAAGTATGCGACACTGAAACTGGAAATGTTTTATTGAATCTTTCTCATACTGGGATTATTTATGGAGTTTCTTTTAATAATCCTTATGGGTAAGTTTAGATATGTTATGTTATGCATTATAAATTACAATGTTTTTGTATTCATTTTTTTTTTACCTAAAGTGTTGATATACTGGTGTGGAGTTGACAATTGTGGAAGTATTTAAAACAAGATAAGGTTCGAAAGAAGCTTAAGATTGTAACACAATCATTTTTGATGATGATGCAAATATAAATGGAATTTGATTTTATTAATTAATGAAAATATGTTCCTCAGCTTCTGAACATAGAAACATTTTCCTATGAACATAATGCTTTATTATCACTTCATAAAAGCTCGGGGTCAGAAAGGAAATAAATTCCTTGAAAGCATTTTGTATTGCATTAACAGCTTTAAATTCTCGCCTTTCTAGAAAATATTCTAAAATCTTGAAAAAGATGTAATCAACCACTGATTAATCTAATCATACTAAATAGCTTAAGTGTTTAAGCCATGAAGATTTTGCATGGCCAATACAAAAATGAACAATAATCATTAATTGTGTAGGCGCTAGGAGGATTGACCCTTCCTTTCACTTTAGAATTAAAGTTCTTCTTTAATTTCCAATTTTATAATTAATAAATTACTAATATATTTGCTTATGTATATTTATTTCTTATAAGTTTCAACTGACTTTTAGGGATCGTATAATGACTGCTAGTTTTGACCGAACAGCCAGCATTTGGGATGCTGAAACTGGGAAACGGTTATTAACACTGTTTGGTCACAAAGATGAAGTATTAGTTGCTAAATATGATCCGATTGATAAACTTGTTGGAACCGCATCTATGGATCAGACTGCAAAAATTTTTGACTTTGAATCAGGTACTTTTGAATCAAACTAACAGTTGTGTGGAAATGGAATTTCTATAAACAAAAATATAAAACTTTTAATTCTAATTCATTTCTCTTTCGATTATAGAGAGTTTAAACATTTTTTCATTAAGGGAAGGAGCTGTGGTCAATAGAGGAACACAGAGATACAATTATTTCTCTCCAATTCAGTAATGATGGAAACACAGTGTTAACTGGATCTTTTGACAGTAACATCTTTCTATGGGATAAACGAACCCATAAGTAAGTTTATTAAATTAAATTGTTTGATCCAAGTTATTTAAAATTGATATAATGTTATAAGGAATTTAAAACATGATATATTTCATTTATAGAAAAGAGATGGCTTTTGAAGATCATGAGGCAGAAATAAGTAATTGTTGTTTAAATTTTGAGAGCATATTGGTTGGTAGTGGCTCTGTAGATAAAACAGCCAGAGTTTGGGATGTACGAATTCAGAAATGCCTTTTAACGCTGATGCATGATGATGAGGTATTCATCTCATTATTTTAGCTAATATAAATTTATTGAATAAACTTTTCGTTAATTTAATGCTTAGAAGTTTATTTATTACCTTTACTTGTGATAGAGTGTCTACCATTTGGGAATCTAAGAAAAAAACAATAATTTTATGAATTATATTAAAAACTCAGCATTTGCATATTATTTCGGAAGTCATTTTAACCATATTTTTAAAGTCTATAATAATTAGAAATCGAATGAATCAGTGAACCATTTAAAGTTATTGTTTATCTTCACCTCTGTTGGGCTGAATTCAATCAAACCACAAAACTATTTGTTGAACTAATGAGAATCAGCAAAAGAAAAACTAGTATTATGTAAATAATTGTATAATAATTACAAGAGATGTTAAACTTAAAATTGTTTTCATAAGTTCCGGAATTTCTCAAAATTACAAAGGAATAATTTAGCTATTTCATTGGCCAAGCTCCAGTGGACACCCTGTCTACTAAAATTTGGAAATTCTAGACAAGTACTAATTATTACAAATAGGTAATGGCAATTAAAAACTCCATTATATTTGATCATATTGAGTCTCCAGTTTTATTTTGAAATTAAGTGGTACTTTACCTGATTGTCAAGACAATTTTTCAAGAATGACCGTAAATAAAAAAACTGCTTACAATAATCATCAAACTCATTACTTAGGAAAATCTTGTATTTTAAAAAAATTGAATATATGAAAAAACAGAAACTTTTTTATTCAATGAAGTTATTTTTATTTAAAGGTTGTTTATGTCGATTTCGATAAAACTGGAAGGAAGTTTGCAACAGCATGCTCTGATGGGTTAGCAAAAGTGTTTGATCTCTCTCTCAATAATGGAAAACCTTCTTCAGTACTGTCAGGACATACCAAAGAACTTTCAAAAGTAAGTTCAATAACTGCATCTTTATGTAATAAATAGTGGTTTAAATTCATATACATTTAAAATAATTACTGTGTTATTTTATTATACAAGAGTCCAGACCATTTGACTATGATAGCTTGATGTCCATTATAGATCTGCAACTAATTGCCAAAATCAGCAGCTATTATTTAGAATTTTATTGAAAATATAGAGCAAACACTCAAAAAGAGACATAAATTAATTGCTAGAAAACTATTGGAAGATTCCAAAACACAAAGCCTCAAGTCTCTAAAATATTGGCAAACATCTAATCAGTCAACATTTCACTAATTAAGGCATCATCTGGACATCACCAGAAAATCACATCTGTGAAGATCAAATACAGCAAATCTCACATCAATTGTCTAGAAAGACATATCAACTAGAGACAGCACATCACTCCAATACATCCAATTACATAATTTGTGAGATTACTACATCAACACATACAGGCTTTGTGTTTTGGAATCTTCCAATTGTTTTCTAGAAATTGTATTGAAATTTAATTTTTCTTTTAAGGCGAGTCTCAGAATGTTCCTCTCTTGATTTCATACTAGGCAGTTTAAAATAATTTGATCCAGATACTCTTCCTTCTTCCTTCCAACCCCACTTAGAGCATTATAGTCTAGATGGAAATGGTGGAGGTACATGATACTCATGCGAGCTCTTGGGGTAAAGAAAGCCACTGTATGTGCTAAAGGTATAATAAAAACTTAGATCATTGGAAATACTCTGGATGGAGAAATGCTCTTGACCAATACTGCAATCTCTCTACCTGTCAGAATCAATTAATCACAATCCTTAAATCCTTGTTAAAAACAACCTGGCAAAACATTGAAAGCTTTGCCAGCATATCTAACAGCCTCTTCATTTTTACGAACTTTGTAATCGCTGGGAATCCTCTGGAATATTAGATTTTTCTTTCTATTTTTTTTTTTTTTTTTTTTCAGTAACAACCCAATTTCTTGTAATCTATATTGTCAGCTGTTGTTTTTGCAGTACAGAGTTTGGATGGCTGATCTAAAGTTGGTTAGAGGACAGATATTTTCTGCATATAATGACATGCAAAACACTACTATACCAGAGGATCTGCATTTTTTGTTTACTAGAGTTTCGTTACACCCCAAACCTTGCAGAGATATGGTTGTTCATATCGAAATCTTTATATATATATATATATTTTTTTTTTTTTCCATCAGTAAGCATAATTCAGGTCAGTTCTTATGGTTTTCTTGACTCCTTGGTTTCTCATAATAATATTTTTGTCAATTTTATAAAATGCTCTCACATCCTTGATTTGGTCATCCGAAACATTCCAATGTTGGTATTTAAATGATCCAGGTGATTTTCTCTTTGCATTAAGTCTTGTGTAGTTTCAAGAAAAAGTTTCTACAGTGTAGCTACGATTGTTTATAGGATTGTTAAGAATTGTTTATTGACTTGTCTGCTGACATTCTAATGAGATAGAATGTTGGAAAAACTGGCATTTAACTTTCTGTTCAAACAGCATTCCAGTGGCAAGACAAGGACAAGCTTGTACTCTCCCAAAATTTAAAATAATAATGACCTAATCTAAAATTTGTTGGAAAAAAAACCTGTTCCACTAGAACCCATGAAAGATCTTGGGTTTGATACTAAACTAAAACACTAACTAAATTGCACTACAGCCCTAGTTGGGCCTTGGCCACACGCAGAATTGATAGCCATTCCTGCCTTTCTTCCCTCTTCCTTCGCCATCTTCTCACTCCCAGCCGTCTCAGATCGTCCTCCATGTCATCCAACCACCTCAGCCTTGGTCTTCCTCTCAATCTCTTTCCGCCTGGCGTGCCATTCATCATCTTCTTTGGTAGCCTCTCATTTGGCATCCTTTGCACATGGCCTAGCTACCGCAATTTCTTTCTTTGATAATAGCCGCATTATTAGGCTCGCCAAAGATTTGTTCGAGCTCGCTATTTTTCCTAATTCTCCAATGACCATGCTCGTTTACCGGGCCGAATATCTTTCTGAGGACCTTTCTTTCCCAAACCTTCAGAACCATCTCGCTCTCCTTAGTCAAAACCCAGCTCTCGCTTCCATATGTTACCACCGGTCTTATTATACTCTTATAAATGGTGGTTTTTGCAGATCGAGACAATTCTCGGAATTTAAGCATTTTATTTAGCACAAAAAGGCATCTGCTACCAGCCGCTATTCTGGCTTTGATCTCTGCACTTTTATCATTTTCTTCTGTTACTAGAGATCCTAGATATTTGAAGCTCTTGCAGTGCTTGAAGTTGTGCCCATTGATTTGCACTTCTTCTTCTCTACCTGGTTGTGTCATTGACATCCTATATATGCCGTGTTATTTTCATTAATTCTTAAGCCCTTGCTCACTGCCGCTGCTTCAAACTCTTCTAGCACTCCTGTGCAGAAAGTGCTGGTAATGTGCGCGCTGTAATGACATCGTCTGCGTACGCCATATGTTGGGACAGCCTGTTATAGTCATTTCTTCCGGGATTGAATATTATGGGAGACAGTGGGTTACCTTGTTTCAGCCCGCCTGCCACTTCAAACTCGTTTGATAGGGCTCCACCAATCCTTACCTGAGACTTGGTTTCCTTCCACGTCATTTTTATTAATCTCACCATCTTTGGTGGGACCCCAGGGACCTGATATCTCTAGCCCCCTTTTCTCTTTCTATCGAGTCATATGCCTGCTTGAAGGCTATAAATAAGTGATGCAGACTAACGTTATGCTCGTAACACTTTTCCAATATCTGTCTCAGTGAGAAAATTAAATCCATTGTAGATCTCCCTTGTCTAAACCCACACTGGTAGTCTCCAGTAACCCTCTCAGACCATCTCACCAACCTTCGGTTAATAGCAATGGAAAGTACCTTATACACTGTTGACAACAGTGCTATCCTGTGATAGTTCTCAAATGCCATTCTATCACCTTTCTTATAAACTGGGCGAAGAATAGCTTTGATTCATTCTCTTGGCATACTTTCCTGAGTCCAGATATCTCATATCAATTTATATGTATGAGACATTACCACCTGTCCTCCATACTTGAGAAATTCCGCTGGTATCTTATCAGTACCTGGAGCCTTATAATTTTTCAGTGATGCAATTATTTCCGTTATTTCCTTCTGATCTGGTGGCACTTCCTCTTTATCATCTCCCTCCTCACTCCATTTTTCCTGCTCCTCTTCCGTACCACTACCACCTTCTATCCTATTTACATTCAGCAAGTTCTGGAAATACCTAACCCACCTGTCCAAAATGTCCTTGTTATTTACCAAAAAATTTCCATCTTCATCCTTATAAAATGTGGGCCTTGGTGCATAACCTGTCTTAATATCTTTACCCCCCAGTAAAACTTCCTACTGTTCTTTAAATCGAATTCCTGCTGTATCTTCTCAAGTTTTTCTCTCTCAGGCCTCTTTCTTTCTCTTCACTGCTTTTTTGCCTTTGCCCTTTTTCTTTTATAGTCCTTTGTTGTGGCTCTCGTTCTTCCATGTATCAGTTTCATATTAGCATCATTTCTTTCTTTAACTGATTTTTAACTGCCTTACTAAGTATTAGGTTTGATACTTAGTAAGGACATTGTTTTTAGGTCAGCGGTTGTGCAAGAAGGTGACTCCAAGGTCAGTCCACAGCTGGGCTCAAATCTGGGCCCAGGATATAGTAGTACCTTACTAACTGTGTGATACCCATTAAACCTTGTGAGGATAACTGAATTACTGTCATAACTTCACATAAAGTTTTTTTCAGAAGTATGAGTCGCGTCTCATAAAAAGTCATCCTACTGAACAAAAGACTATGTAGTTAATGTTTCAGTTCTGGAATTGGATTACACTTTTTCTGCCTTCAATCATTATCTATATTTGGATCGTAATTTTGTGAAATGGTAGCATAAAGGAATAGTGTCTCAGTCCAGAAAAATCAAAATTGACATTGAAAGGGAGAGATAAAGACTAAATTAATGGGCTAAATTATTTCACATTTTGTTGTACAAATATCAATAAATTAACTTTTTTTAAATATTCATAAATTATAAAAAACTTAATGCCTGTATTATTTTTAAAAATAAATCTAAATACGAATATAGCCTTCCTGAAAGTTTTTAATTTTTGATTGATATTGAAAAAAGTTATTCTTTGCAAGAGAGATTACAATTTTTAATGTTTCATCCCTTTTCCAGGTTACTTTTACTCCTGGTGGAGGTTTTGTAGTTACATCTTCTTCTGATGGTACTGTAAGATTGTGGAACTGGGATACTGGTGTTTGCAGTCAAATTGTTGCACGACACAGTGATGAAGTTTATGATTGTGCAATTTCGTATGACGGGTCGACGCTTGTTACTGCTTCCAAAGATTGTACATGTCAAATTCTTAGGCGTTCTCCTAGTTACTGCGATAAGTATGGAACAATGTTTAAAGATAGTGATTCCTGATAATTACTAGTGGTGGCTGAAAAGGTATAGAAATTTCAGAAAAAATTATATTATATTTTTGAATAAATATAATTTTATTATACTACATATGGGTTTTTTGTTAATTTCAAAAAGTTTTTTCTATATTTTATTTGTAAATGAATGCTGTGTAATCATAAATGTAATGCAATTTTTCATTTTTTATCATTAATAAAAAAAACTCAAGATCTATCAATTTTTCTATTATTTACATCCTGAGCCCTGTTATATTTTGTTAGTTTGCTTTGATGGTTTTTCATAAATTTGACGATGTGAAGCAGGTCTTCTATATTAGTTTGATTACTTTGCTGGACTGCAAGAAAAATATAAAACTTAATCTAATATCAAGCTAAACCATATTAATTTAAAACTATAGCTATAGTCTGTTCCTGTAATCGAGAGATTTTATGCCTACAAGTATAGATGGTGAGATGGTTTGCCTATACGCCCCAAGGTTAGGTATTACTGAGGTTGAACTCTGTTGTCAGGTTGTTGATTATTCATCTAGATTTTGGTGTTTTTTTAAATCTCTGGTTTTTTAAATTATGTTTTAAAGGTTTTTTAGTGTTTTTCAGTTGTTTTTTTTCAATATATATTTACTAATAAATGGGTTCACCATTTTTATTTGTTTGGAAACTAAAAATTAGAATGATTAGAAAAAAATAATGTTATGAAAATACAACTTGAGTTTTTCAAAATTAATTTAATTAAAATAAATTAATTTAAAAAACTCAAGTGGTATGTTCAAAACAATTTTTTTCAATCATTTTAAATTTTAGTTTCTAAACAAATAAAAATGGTGAACACATTTAGTAGTAATTGAATGTTAAAAAAAAAAAAAAATACTGAAAGAACACTATACATAAAAAAAATCAGAGGTTTATTATTTCATTTATAAAAAAAAAATAATATTAGGGGTGCCGTGATTTTTTTTAATAATTTCAGTGAGGCACCAGGCAAAAAAGTTGGGAATCACTGCACTAAAGTAAACCCAAATATATGCTATTTGTGTATTATATCAGTTTATTAATTCAGTTTTGTTTCAGTGTGGGACATGAAACAAGTATTTTTCTAGTGCAAAATAAACATAGATCAAAGGGAGAAAAATGGGGATATTTTCAGGTTTCTCAAGTTATTATCCAGTTTCAGTATTATACTATAATACAATAATTATAAATATTAATAAATAGGTAATAAATTAAAACAAAAAAATAAGTTTTTTGATATAAAATTGGGTGCCTACATAATTTATAAAACAAAATTCAGATAAATGGAATAAATTTATTAAAATAAATTTAAAAAAGAAATGTATACATCACATTAAGTACCTATTTATTTCAGTACTATGTAAGCACTTTTCTTGCTAAATAAATACATTAAAAAAATTATATAATTATTAAAATATATAACCAAGACAACGTGATTAACAAAACATAATTACATGTGTCTCCTACAATTCATATAAATAACCCTGCTTAATAATAATAGATCTAAAATATAATAATGTTTCATAGTATTCAGAAAATTAACAAATTAATATAGATGCCTACTTATTTTTCAATTCGTCCCTCTGAGTACCGGTTCGATTGCAGCCTGTGGGGATTGAACTTTTTTTAGTGGCAACACCACATAATGAATCTCGATCTTCTCACTCTGGTTAGAATAGATTGGTATCCTGTAGGATAACCTGTCCTGTTTACCTTAACAGGATAGGAAAGGAGTTCAATCCCAATTAAAAAAAAAAAAAATCATTAGAGAGTATTAAAATTATTACTGTTTTAATTAGATCAAAGCTGTTGACAATTTTTTTTAATTTAGTTTTAAAAAAATAATTATTTTATGTTTATTTTTATATTTTAACAATTCCTTAGTTAATGAAGACTTTATTCTACCTCTCTGCCTATTACTTGTTTTAATTTCTTTACTCCAAAATCCCACTTTTATTTATTTATATACATAAATCCACTATTTTTACACTCATTCTATTCTGTCCCCACAAATTTCACCTTTAACTAATATTGAAATCAATAAATTCAACCAATTCTTCGTATAAATAATATAATAACTAAAATCTAAACACCATTCTGTAAACTTCCTTCTCTGTTTTAGCTGCTTTTCCATTTTTTTCTAGCTCTGTACAGGGGAGACCCCCACCTTACTCCTATTTGCTACACAGTCCCTGAAGGCTCGTTTTGGTGTTACCAACTGGTAAGCCTGTCAGCTTAATTTTATCAATATTCTACTTTCTCCTAGACCCTCGTCATCACCCTTCTCCCCCCATTCTTTTTCCTAATGAGCCTATCCGATCACATGCTGTTTCTTTATCTGTTTCACCATGCATCATTTTGAATTGTATAATTTATATATCTTACTGTCGTTAATTTGTTTATATATTTTTATGTATTTCACTATATCTTACATGCACTGTTCTGTCGCATATTTCTTTTTTTTTAATTTTTCATTTAATATAATAATTTTCATTATTTTATTTTACATAATTTCATTATATTTCATATAAAATAATAATTTCCATTTTGTTATAATTTATGTTTTTTCATGCCGGTATTTTATATATCTGTCTACCTATATTTACTTCTATATATTCCTGTTTTACATTGCTATAATTCCATACTTTATTGGTTATCTTTTGTTGTCTATTAAGTCCCGATGAAGGTCTACAACGTAGGCCGAAACGATGGCACATAATAAAAAATATGGTTCACTTATGAGTGTGTACTTCTTCATTGACCGCACCTTCCCTTCCCCTCCTTCCCGATCAACTTCTTAAGTATACCTGTGGTCAACTACATCCAAATCAAGTAAAAATGAATCCTTTTTGGTTTATTATTTTCAATAATGAACCTTTGTCCAAAATCGACCAAGAAAAAAAACAATTTTTCAAGATGTGTTGGATCCAAAATCGTATAAAAAAAAAAATCCGTCCTTCCACCGTCCGACTATTCCCCGAGATCCAAAGGAGTCAGTCCGCTGTCCCGATTGTTATTAACACAGACTTGCGAGTTTTCGGACTTAACAATGTTTTCTCGTCTCACTGTGAATTAATATCGCCAATTCAGTTCATAAGTAGCTTAACTCCGAAAATTAAATTTTATAGGAGAGGATTTTTTTTTTTTACTATCATTTCATTATATGAATGTAGAAACCAAATTTTTGACTTTTTTGCGTAGCCCTTGGCAGAAACCTTTTTTGAGGATTCCACAATAGTTTGAACTATCTTTAGTGCTAAAAAATCCAGAAAAAAGCTAAATTTGGAGATAGGATAGTTATGCTCTGAGGCAACAATATATTAAACAAATATGCTTACTTAACCTAAAAATGAAATTTCGCTCGAAATTTTCCACTCCTCTTCCAGCCATGTTTGTGTCATTCCTTTCCATTACATATAAATATAAAATATGTTATAATTATAAAAAATTTAAATTTGCAAATTAATTTATGAGATCCTTATTCTAGCTTCTTCGTAAACGTCAGGAAAGAAATTTGTGTGCCAGGTAAATCTTTTGTTGATAGTTCTTAAATCAATGGATTTGACTGTGCCATGAAATCGCTTACTTAATGATTTATTGGCTGATTGTACGTATACGAGTATACGAGTACATGAAGTATTTATGTCTTTAGGTAAGTTCTTGTTACTGGTGTAGGAGGGAACAGCGCTAATAAAGCTTAGTAATTTAAATTAAAAATATTACACTTACTCTGCTAGTTACGTTTTTCTTTTTCTTTTTTTTGGCGTATTCGTTGATTCGTGCAGTACGCAAGCCCATCCATATCGGTCTAAATTGATACGTATAAATCTTGAGTTTTTCTGTAAATCTCGATCGCTTATTTACAAGATGCAGTAATAACTTGAGTTATAAGTTAAGTATTTGTTTTATTAATTTGATATGGGGAGTCTTTTACTTTGGAGTTTGTTGGTCAAGAAAAACCGGAGGACATTGAAGTATAAAATATCTAAATAAAATAAAATACTATTAAATCTATTTTACTAACTAATGATATAGATATTTCAACATAAAGCCTTCTTAAAATCATAAATTAGAAAATACACGATTCCTTAAACAAAAGACTGTGGAGTTCTGAGTTTTCAAACACATAGAAACTTGATTATGCAGCCTTTTTAGTTTGATTTTATCGATTGACAATAGATAAAATTAAAGTCTTATTTGTTTTTGTTTTGGACTTCCAGTTAATGATAATATATGATAATAATGCAGTTAAGAATAATAATCTGGTTAATGTTAAATTTAAGTAAATAAATAAAAAATATCTGTTTTACTAAACCATTCTTAAGAATTTCAATCTGTCTCTATACCAATATAGATTCTGTCAGGGCTCGAAACAGTTATTGAACTTTATCAAAAAGTTTCAATTTAACTGTTTCACAAAGACTCTTACAATTAAAATGTTAGCGGAATAATACAAAAAAACCTTCTGATAAAAAGTTTCTTAAGAACTTATATGTATCATCAGAAGTTTTTGATAAAAGTTCTAGTAGTGTAACTTCTAACTAATTTTTTTTTTTTTTGTAAATGTTCTGCTAATAGAAGTTCCTATTAGAACATTTTAAAAATAAGTTTTCACATCCTATGGGGTAAAACTTGAGAGGAATCTTCGGAGAGTGGATGAAACCTCAGGAACCAGCAGTATTGTTACAACAAATTTTTTAATGAGTATAAATATAATTAAATGTCTGTGAGCTACAACCACACACAGACAAAAAAACATAGTTATAAATAAAATTTGAAATAAAAGAACGAATAGAAAACTATTATATTTTTATTTATTTTCGTTAACATTACATATTTAATTGAAATAGAAAAATTGTTTTAATTTTAATAGCATCACCTACAAAATGTTCATTTAAAGATAAAATATTTAAAAATAAAACCTGTCAAGACACAATTCTGTTATGTATTTTGTATTATGTATTTTCCACTTTTAAGTGGGAACTTTAATAATAAGAACTTTTATTATAATCGCACTAAAAAGTTTTATCTAGAATTTTTATAATATAGAACTTGTATATTAAAGTACTGGCCAAAAGATTCTTGGAAGAGCCTTTATTATAAAAGTTCTTACGACAAAGTTCTCAAAGAACTTTAACCATGAGTTATCATAAGTATTTATAATAAAAGTTCTTGTACGAACTGTTTCAAAACGAAAAAGTTTTAAGATAGAACAAGATTTTTTTCAAAATACAAGTGCATAGTTATTTTGAAGTCCTGGATCCTGTCATAGATATTATTTCTATACGGTTTAATTGTGGTGTCGATTAATATTCAAGAAAAATCCTTGGGATTAACGACTGGCATTGACACATGCTTATCGTAAGGATTGCCTGACTTCCAAGTGCCCCACGAAATAACTCAATACTTCTCCACATCAGTCTGTAGTAGCTTCGGTCTTAGTTGAGTGTTACTGATATCATTCCCTTCACGAATATTTGACTGTCAATCATCAATATTAGCTGCCGGCCTGTGCTGCACAACGTTTCATAATGACGCTACTGTAAAATGTAGCCGGTACATTCGAAGAAAATTATAAAAAGTAAGGCTGAATTTTTTTTAACTTATGTTGAGCATTCATTAATATATATATATATATATATATATATCGCACATCCAGAATGAAAGGTGCTCTACTTAAAAAATCTATTTTTGTTGGAACTGACATTAGACACAGGTTAAGTTCTACATAAAATATCCCCTGGGTGTTTTCTCTAACACATATTGCTGGAAGATCACCTACTGTCTCTTGGTTTTGCCTAATATTTCATGTCTGACTGTTCTTTGAGATGATATGGGTCAAACTATTAAAATTTCTGAAGTTAAAAATTTTGAGTTTTGCCTCTTTCATTCTGGATGTGCGATATAATATTATAAAATAGGTGAAGACTTTTAATTAAATTTTTTTTTTCTATTCACACATTAAAATAATTCCTGCCGGTTTTACGATTTTCCGAGATATATAGATATTAGGATAATTATATTTTACTGATTGAGGAAACAGGAGCGACACAAAATTTTCATTTTTTAAAATTTATTATGGAATTCGTCCATGTATTCTAAGACATTATTTAAACTACATATGTTCTCTGCCTGTTAATGAGTAAAATAAACTTATTGTGATTTGGCTTATTTTAAACGTTTCATAACTCAAAAAAAAAAAACTTTTCATATAAAAAGTGGTTCAATGAAGTGTTCTGAAACTTTACAGGAAATTAGTTTTTATCAATCTGAGCAATATGGGCACAAAAAAATTCGATGACAGGATTTTGAGTTATTCGCGAATCAAGATCTTATTTTACCTATACCGGAATGGTAGGGCATTTTTTTCAGTATTTGTACTTGAATTACTCTCGATGACTGGGTTTCGTCTTATTTATTTAGTTTTATAATACAAAAAACAAATATTGACCAAATGGTTAAACTAACTAATATTTTAAAAAAAAATAACTGAATTGTGTGCGTGTAACTGATCAGGGTAGTGCGGTCAATGAAGTGGAACTTAATTTTTTATTGTGTGCCAACGTTTCGGCCTATATTACAGGCCTTCATCAATGCTAACTAAAAAAGAGATAATAACCAATAAAGAATGGAATTTTAACAGTATAAAAGATAAATAGATATAAGTAAATATGGTTAGACAGATATATAAAATATCAGCAAGAAAAAACAAAAACTATTACAATATGTAATACAAAATGGAAATTATTATGTTGTGTAAAAATATATGAAGTATAATGAAATCGTGTAAAAAAAATAAAATAATAAATTCATGAAAATAATGTTATATTATAAAATAAAAATGAAAAAAAAAATAAGAAATACGTTATAGAATAATATATGTAAGATATAGTGAAATACATAAAAATATATAAGCAAATTAACTATCGTATGACATAGCAAGCTATGAAGCTTAAAATGATACGTGGTGAAACAGGTAAAGAAACAAGGCTCATAAGAAAAAATGAGTGGGGAGGGAGAGAGAAGAGTGGTGATGAGGGCTTAGGAGAAAGTAGAATATTGATAAAATAATAATGAAATGCTCACCAGTTGATAATGCCATGACGAGCTGGTAGGAATTTAAGGAATTTTCAAAATATAGAATAACAAAAAGTAGAAATTAATAAAACATTGGAATTTGGAAAGGATTAAGAAACTGTTTTCGAAATCCGTTAGATAATGTAGTAGTAACTCATTTTATAAAAGTAACACATTGCATGAAATGTGCGGATGATGGAAATTAAACTTTTATATTATTTAAGCAGGAAATTAAACCTTACATAGAAAATGCATCTATTATCTTATGCAATAAATTTGCTTTCTGTTGGCCGTGAATCTCGTATTTACTTGGCCATTGTTCAAATGATGTTTTAATTATTTTTAATTTTTACGTTTTAAATAATTAGGTAAGATGTACAATTTTAAAATTACTGAATGTTTTTAATATTAGCGAGTAAAAAATAAACAACACTATATGTAGTGTTCTCAGGGGATTTGACAAATTTCATGAAAAGCCATTTCCCGTCTTGTTTGAAATATTCGTTTATTTAATTCAATAAAAAGTTATTATTTCATTGTATTGATTATTTGTCGACCTTCGCAAGCATTCCTGATTCAATCCTAAATCAGAATAAATTCCTGAGTCTGGTCACTGACTCCCTTCATTACGCCAAAATCAGAAAATTTGAAAAAAATTATAATTGAAAATTGAGGATACTGGAATGCCTCATTCGATATTTTATGAGAGATAGCAGCGAATACTTCTCTTGTTCTCATAACTTAGGCTATTCTACCTACGTCCCGGTGGAAGGTAAGAAAGAGCTTGGTGGGAATACGCGCTGTACCGGGCTTTGAACTTGGAAAAATTATTTTTAAAAACTTCGTTACTTATTAGTAATTACAATATTGCGAATGTGTGGTTTTCAAATCTATGTGAAGTTGCTTTTTTAGCATTTTTAGACATTAATGCGAATAAAAGGAACAGCCTTTTGTATGTGGAACCGCATCTCAGATTAAAATTAACAACCATGGAATCGAATTGTGATGACCTGGGGTCTCAACATAAATAATTTCATCCTTCTCATTGTTCCTAATAAATGTCATTTATAATTTGTATTATTTGTAGCTTTTATTTGTATTATATTTTTCCTTTATTTATTTTATTTTTTCGATGTACTAAAAGAAGGAAAAATAGATATATTTTGATTGTTTTATGCAATATGCAATAATTATATACATTTTTATTTTTTTTTTTTACGAGAGATACTCAATGTTAAGAAAATAAAGAAGAGATACAGAGATGTCGAAAATTTGGAAACATTGTCGTAAGGCAAGAATAAATTACCTTGAACGGCAGTTCAAAAACAACTGAACGAAGTTCATATAAATTTTACTCTTTATTTTATTTTTTTTTATTGATCTTTATTTAACATCGCATCGACATTTAAATGTAAATTATTAGCGACGCCTAAATATTATACTCTAAAGTTTTATACAAATATTATACACTCAAGTTTTATAGAAATATACAATACATTTTTAACAAATATTATTCAATAGAGTTTTATACCTATGTTATACTATATAATTTTATACAAATATTATCTAATAAAGCTTTATACAAATACTATACAATAAGTTTTATACAAATATTATAGAATAAAGTTTTATACAAATATATGAAGTGAAGTCACTGAAATTTATTGCGGATAAAAGGCACTAAAATCATAATTGAAAAATTTAATGATATTAACATAACTATACACTTAGTGACAGTCATATTCATACACCATGATTTTAGTATTTTGTTCTCCCCTCCACAATTCATTTTTCAAGTTAAGGCGAAAATGAAAACAAGCGTATTTTAGAAAAACATTTTTATTTCGATTGACAACATTATAAATATTTATAAATTAGATGTATTAACAATTAATAAATAATATGTTCACAAAACTATTAATTTATGCAATTTTCATTTTCGTACACTTCATAATTTAACATTTTTAACAGAAAAAAAATTGTCTAATATTTTGTTGGATATTCTTTCCTCTTAATTACCTCAAGAAGCCTCTTCGGCATTGATTGAACAAGTATTGTGGATGTTTCTGGTGTGATCTTGCTCCATTCCTCTTGTATTTTTTCTTTAAGCTCAGTGGCATTTTTTATTTTATGTTTTTTTAAATGTTCTTTTTAAGTTGCCCATAAATTCTCGAAAGGATTAATGTCTGGAGACTGTGGAGGTGTTTCCATAACTTTTGGACAGTTATATAGAAGCCACTCTCTTGATTTCAGTGCTTTGTGCTTCGGATCATTATCTTGATAAAATGTAAACGTTCTTTCAATACCTAATTTTGTCACATATGCTTCAGGATTCATTATATCATCAATAAATTTAATTTTCCTAGCTCCTCCAGCTGAGAAACACTACCACAGCATCACAGAACCACCTCCAAATTTTACAGTTGGTTGCAAGTTCTGTACAGAAAGGCTTTCATTTCTTTTTCTCCACATTTTGCAATTGCCATCTGATTGATAAATATTCATTTTCGTCTCGTCTGTAAATAAAACATTTTTCCAGAAATCAAATTGTCTACTTTTGTATAAATTGGCAAATTCAAGTCGCTTTTTTTTATTTTTTATACTCACGAATGGTTTCTTACTTGCAGTTCTGGAGTAATACAAGTTCCTTTGTAGTGCTCTACGAATAGTGGCTGCAGTAATATTCTTTCCTAGTATAGAAGTCATCTCTACAGCTAATTTTGATGGACTAATTTTTGGATTATCCCTCACTTTTCTCATTAAAAATCTTTCATCACTTTCACTTAGCACCCTTCTATTCAAATTTCTGGCCTTATTAACGATTCGTTTTTCACTTGTAAACCTTTTAATGATGCTTTGTACCGTAGTATTTACTATTTACTATTTTTCCTATTTCTAGATAACTTTTACCGCTTTGCCAGTTTTTTATTATTATTTCCCGAACTTCATTTGTGGTGTCTTTACTTCTTCCAATTTTTTTAAAACTTGCAGTACGGCATTTTAATATTGAAAGAAAACAAACTGAATACAATTTGACGATGAACATCTTTAAAGATAGGCAAATAAACAATTATTATTATTTATTATGAGTGTACGAATATGAAGGTCGCATCAGTTTGTTACTTTATTTTCATACATGGATTATTTTACTTATTCTCTTTATTGATTATTTCTGTTTCTAATCAACAATTAACAATCCATTTAAGATCTTTGATTTCATATATATAATATAAAATATATGTATTTATAATAAGGAGGAAAACAAAGGTGCAATAATTAAAACGTACTGTACGAATATGACTGTCACTACATATAATAATTTCCTTGACGAATTGCCCTGAATTTCTATGTGTTTTTTAAGTCCTGAAGATCGTCTAGTACGTGAGGTTTCGTTCTGATTTGATTATAAAATGGGCATTGAATAAGAATATGCTCAACTGTCAGCAGGACATGGCATTGGGTGCAGGTTAAAGGCTCTAAGTTGATGAAGTGATGAGCATGCGTGAGCCTCGTGTATCCTAAACGTAGTCTGGTTAGGGTTATCCCTTCTCTTCTTGTCATCCCTTCGGGCAGTTCCAGCTTTTCGTTCGTTTCTTTCACCGTTCTCAGCATGCTACGCTTCTCTCTCAGCCATTCTAGATCCCACAATTATTTCAATGCAATTTTTACTATATGCTTTAGATCTCTAGCCAGTATTATAGTTTCTTCTACATAATCAGTTAAGATGGCTACTATGGCGAGTTTGTCAGCACGTTCATTTCCGTCTATCCCTATGTGTGCTGGTGTCCATGCTACTTTGACCTTTCTGTCAAGATTGATAAGGGTGTTATGTATGTCGAAAATATTTTGTATTAGTTTATTTGATGTCCATTTATTATCAAGTGATTGTATTGCACTATAAGAATCAGTAAAAGTTAAAATATTAGTTTCTGTGGAGGCGACTGCAAATTGAAAAGCTTGATATATGGTATAGAGTTCAGCTGTGAAGATACTAGTTCCTGGATTGATATAGAATTTAAAATTTTGGTGTGAAGATGTGGTAAAACTGCAACCTACTTTTTCATTTTGTTTTGACGCATCCCTAAAAATATGGAAGAAACCAGGAAATTTGTTGCAAATTTCTGTGAGGTACTGTGGATATATGTAAGGTGGTGTTTCTGACTTGTTTAGTTTTGAGAGTTAGTTATCTGTATTTATAGAAGCTATATCCCAGCGACTACGGGGTATTGTGGAAGAAGATATCGAAGAGGAGCAAGCGGCTTTCAGGCATGGAAGACAGACTCAGGACCACATTTTTTCCTTAAGAATGATAGTAGAGAAAGCGTGGGACAGAGGAAAGGCAGTCAATTTGGCATTTCTGGATCTGAGGGCGGCTTTTGACCCAGTCCAGAGGCAGGAGATATGGGACACACTAAATACAAGAAGAGTGGCAGCAAACTTGATGAGTGCAATAAAATCAGTGTACCAAGACCCAAAGGGCATTGTAAAACTTAACGGTCAGACATCGCGGCCTTTCCACTTTTATAAGGGAGTAAAGCAGGGAGACAGCCTAAGCCCACTACTATTTGTCCTCCTTATGGATGAGATATGGAAGGTGTGTAAAAGGAGATGCCTTAGAGCACTAGTATGTTTTTGGAACCTAACTCCAGTACTGGCTCAAGCGATGATATACGCGGATGATATCGTACTCGTACTCTGAAGAGGATCTCCAGGCATCCTTGGAGGAATGGAATGAGGAGCTGAAGATTAGGGGTTTATAAATAAACCCTAACAAAAGTAAAATCATGTATGTCGGAAGAGAAAACGCAGAGCCTAGGATTGTGTGTAATGGTGAACCCTTTGAACTTACGAATACTTATACGCATCTAGGAACCATAATAAGTAAAGATGGTAAAATAGACCAGGAGGTTCTGAATCGAGTGAAGAAGGCCAATGGAGTGTACCATCAGATCTCCAAAACTGTTATAGGCAAGCAAGAAGTAAGTAGAGATGCCAAAATACGAATTTTTAAATCCGTGTTCCTCCCAGTTCTCCTGTATGGATCAGAAAGTTGGACGGCCCTCGACAAGCAGGTAAGTGGGATAACATCTGCAGAAATGAGATTCCTCCGTAGAATAGTTGGCAAGACCAGGAGAGACTGCGTCAGAAATGAAAGAGTTCGGGAGGATCTGGGTGTTAGATCAGTGCGCGACACCATGCAAGAGCGGCAACTAAAATGGTATGGGCACGTCTGTAGAATGGACGATACCAGAAAAACCAGGTGGTATTTGGAAGCTAGGCCAGAAGGAAGACGGCCTCGTGGCAGACCCAGAGGCATGTACTCTGATTACATTGAAAAACTGGGGGCAGCTAGAGGACGCACCATCCCGGAGATGAGAAGATTAGCCAGGGACAGGGTCCAGTGGGCTAGATGGACCGAGACTGCAACTCCACGCTTCACGGCACAAAGGAGGTAGAGGAAGAAGAAGAGAAGATATCCCAGGGCGTGAAACTGTTAAAATGAAAAGGCAGGATGTCTGTTGGAATTTTGATGTTTAGGTCCGAGAGATAGGTTTGAAGTGAATCAAAAGAATCTAAGTAAAGAAGAAAGCAGTTGGCAATAAATTATGCTCTTAAAGTAACTGCGAACCCAATCACCCAGTCGGCCGTATGATCCATGCTAAAACCCCAGTTCTCAAACAAATCAAAAAAGTAAATCTTTTCAGTCAAGAATTCAAATTCTTTATTTAGTTTTACTTAAATAAAAGTCTTTAGAGATGTATAAATAATTTGTAATTATTTTAACGTATTAATTAAGGTAACATCTTTTAATAAGTTATGATTGGACAGGTAGTGGGTTTTGTTTAATTTTTTTTTCTATTTAATTCTGTGGTGTTTGGGTAAAGGGTTACTAGTAATTTTTTGCGACAATAGATTTAAGTTGTATTTCGTTCTTTTGGGTCGACTTTAACTTTGCGAAAAAGAATCTTACTCATTGAAAGTGTTCACATGGAATGTAGACACTGTTTCATTGACTTATTTCCTTTTTCTCAAAGGTAAAGTTCATTAAAACGAGCGAAATATAACTTAAACCCATTGTCACAAAAAAATGCCTTGCACCCCTTTACCCGAACGTCTAATTACAAAAAAACATATACGGATTCAGATATGACCTCAGCGCAGTCCACGCGCTGGGCAAGTTAAGTTATTTAAAATCTATAATCTATATCAAATACCTAATTGAAAGAAATGAAATTTCATTCGTAGTCATAAATTATTAATATTATATAATTTTAATAGTTTTTTACGGCTTTCTTTGTGTTTGGCCGGTATGATGTTACACGTAAAATGTTCAAACAGGCATATTCTATCATTGATAAATACATAAATAATGCGCAAATTAAAAAAACAAAATATATGTATATATATATATATATATATATATATATATATATATATATATATATATATATATACAAGGTATTAAGAAATAAAATATGAGAAAAGAATTTTCTTGATACTTTTTCACATCCATTAATTTAGAATAATTAAAAAATTCCAGGTTCTCATACTTTTTATGTATTCGGACAAAGTATCTCTCTAAAAAATAAATTAAAAAAGAATAATTTATACATTGTACTGTGAAATATAATGATATTAATAGGTACTTAATATTAATAAGGTAATTAATAAGTGATTGGATTCACCTTTTGATTTAAAACAAATAATAGTATGATAATTTTATATAACGAGAAAACATAAATGAATATAATTATATTAAACAGGCCTCCATAAATAATAAGTGAATACACGCCACCTATCAATAAGATGTAATTACTAAACGAAATACGAAATATGTAAGTTCATATGTTGCAATTCTTTTTGAAATCCCCTAGTTTTGAGTTAACTTTTCCTCGACAATCTAGGATCATTTCAAACTACTAATTCTGTCAATTAAATATTTGATAATGATTGCGGGTTTTAAACAACTTAAATTCTCCTGCGAGTGGACTAAGCTGCCAAGGAATTTTTGGAATTCCGACTGGGATTTTCTCAAACACCTCAAACTAACTTCAGTTGGCCCAATTGGGATCTCTCAAATTTCATTCAGAAATTCTAAACATTCTAGAATTTAAAGGGTGGGAACAGGTTATCTGTGACATCCTGTAGACCACGTTATACCTATGTGTGAAATATCTGAATATTGGGCTGATATTCAAGGCTCACCCTCAAAATAAGGGCTAATACTTCAATTGTCCCACAGTAAAAGGGATTAATCCTTAGGGATCCTCAACATCACACATTGGGGCAGAGGGCGGTTAGGGCCTGAATGGATCAACAGATAAGTAGCCTCGAGGTCATTGAGGGACAAAGACAATGGACCCTGATAAACCTAGGTCATAAGCCACCGGGGTTTCCCTTTCAGGCATAAATGGAAGGTCGTCAAGTTTACATCCGAATTAAGCTCGCAACTATTGTATCAAATATTCAATTTATTTGCAGCATAACCGTTATAATAAATTATAAGTGGAATCGAATTTACAGTGTTAACAAAGATTTGTTTCTAGTGTTGAATATTAAATTTTATATGCTACAAAGCTGTTGAATTACAGAGAAAACACGATGTGGTAATTCAGTAACATAAAATCGTTGCCTCAAGATAGAATAAGAGTATCTGAATATCTGTGCTATTGCGGTTGGGTAATATCTGTAGATAGATTGAGACTTTTTTTTCATATCCTACACTCCGATACAAAGTTCTGTTTGCCTGCTGAATTTCGAAATATAGCGAAAGAATTTTGCCTCAAAATTTTAGAATAATTTTTTTTTTTTCTAAAATCGATTCCTGTAAAATCCTTTATTCCAGTTATCCTGAGAAATCCATTGGGATAACTCTTTAATCCAGAAAAACTCTAATTTAGCAGAAAACTCATTTAGGCCGAAAAAACGCGGCCAGTCAATATTTTATTCCAGTCAAATGTCATTCTAAGAAGTATGTTTTTAATACACATACAAGGTCATCAATAATATAAAATTTCAGGTTATACAAAAAAAAACTATGCCGATTTCAGAAAAAATATAAAAACAAACAATAATCAATGTATGATACACCAAAAATTTACAATATTATCTATATCATTATGAAGTTATAGAAATTAACAGTATTATATGTAAAATACTGTGACTACACATTCAGTCCCACTGTAGGAATTATCGGTTCCGACACTGACCATTGTGGAAACGCATGATTTCTGCACGAATAAAATCGGTTTCGGATCCGTCTCTGACATTTGTCGAGCCGTAAGAAAACTACAACCCGTATATTAAATGTGATATCGAAAATTTTGTTTAAGTGATTACCGTACTCTTTTTCTAGGTTAGCTGAATGTATTGCGTCTCACTGTGATATTGAAATAAAAAAGATTAATTAAACATAAATGACAAATTTCCAAGCGAAAGTAATTTCTTTCCAATTTTTCTTTCTTTAAATACTTCGAGTTATCTAGCAATAAGATTTAGAATTAGATCAGTTAGGACCTACAATGAAATTCAAACCTAGTAGTTAGTTAAAACCTAAGAGATGGCTTTAACAAGATCTTAGAATAGAAAGGCTAACAAATAAAACAGAAAGAGAATCCAAGTTTAAAAGTTTCCGTTCTGTAAACAACTTAATAAAGATTAAGAGGGTGACTTTTCAGCACACTAAAGCAACTCCACGCCTCAAAAATTCCTTTTCTTTTATCTCAGATGGTTTCTTTTGTGCCCTTATTAAAAGGCAATTTACGAAAAACCGAGATAAAACTTGGGAGTTGGAATAGCTAATTAACTTTTAGATTTTTATTTGTATCTGTTATTTATCCTTTACTAGCCGCAATTTATTAGGTTATGTTATAAATGTCTCTGAAACCTGCCAGCTTATATGTATCAATCTTGAGTAAGATTATTAAAGTCAAATAAAATAAATAACAGATTAAAGTGTAAAATCTATTAGTGAGGGACAGGCAGATAAGCAGGCCGTCCTTTATCAAGGAAGGATAATTGATATGTGACAGCAACCGTCACCACAACACTTAACCAGCCTTTACCCTTATAAATACGAAATAAGTTAATTTAAAAACTTATAGAGAATTAGGCATCGTGACAAAGGCAAGATGTGGTCTGTCCCGGCAGACGTAATCAATTTTAAGAAACCAGTCACCTTCGGATCCCCACTTGCGTCTTGAAAAAACGGCGGGGGACTGGGAAAGATATCATTTGATTAGAGGATGGTAATGCATTCGGAGATAGTCCGAGAATTCCCTCTCTTGGGAGAGACAGATTGGCCAATCACGAAAGAGATACTGCCAACTGCCGGGGCAGTTGCAAATCAATCTAGCAAATCAACAAATTTTTTCTATTCCCAATTAATCGAAAAGTGTGAAAATCCAGAAAGGAGGGATAGAAGCTGTAAGGAAGATAAAGACATTCGTCACTGGCTCTCTGGCTGACTGTAGACGAGACGACTTTCTCTCTGCCCCGACTTCGATGACAACGACACTCTCTAGCTGACCACTGAAGGTGGCACTGGCTTATACTTCTTCTCGGACCATGGTTCAAGATATTGCGAGGCACTGATGGGGGCGTTCCTGAGCCATCAGGCAGACAACCACTATAAAACTTCCAGACCGTCTACGTAAATTATTTTTCAGATAAGATATTTATGCTAAAACATTTATAGGCTAAATCTAGTCTGAATCAATCCATGGTTAAAGTCCTGTATTGGTTTACTAAATTAATTTTGATAAATAAAGATAAATGTTAGGATAAAGGTTGTTGTTAGTAAGTTTGTTGTGTAAGTCCGTTATATATGGGCTATTCTATAAAAAAGGTTAAATCGGGCTTCCAGGAGTTTTAGGGTATTTTTTCAAAACTGTTAATTAAAAAAAAACCTATTGGTACATGTCACATTTTTTGTATCGTTTTTTTAAACTGTTTTTTGTTAACATCCTCGTAACTGAATTTCTTTTTTTAATTTATTCTATATACTCATGACATTTAAACAGCAAGGTTTTTTGCTGAATCAAAATCTGCCATTGGTGTGAAATAATCTATAAGAATAGTTTACTTAACAATTTAAATACTTTTTATCTTGTTTAAAAAACAAGGAACCACCAACGCCATACATATAACCTGTAACGAGTGACTCTGCATGAGATATTTAATTATTTTATGAGCACAATGATTAATGGCGAAAAAAAAATATCAATTTGTGTCGAGAAGGGTGGTGAAAGTATTTTTATCTCTGGGATGTTTTGTCTTTTAGCTTGTAATTTCATCCAAACCCGAAAGATTACTTAATTTAGTTCTATAAAATTTAAGTATAATCCGAGTGCTCTTTATATTAATTGAAAATAATTCCCAGTTAAAAATGTCAATGTTCATTAAGAATTCCATTATGTAATTTAGAAATGTGACACCACGACTTAAATTTTGACGTTAATTATTTCTCATTCTTTCGTAATTGCTTATCTCATAATTGATAACAAATTTTAATCCAAATACCTTTTAAATAAAATAGACATATGTAAAATTAGCGTAGTAAGCACATAGGAGCCATAAATTTTTTATTTATTTTAAGTTTTGACTGAGTTTTTGTATGGAGCATCGCTATTTCCACAAATTTTTATTAAAAAAAAAAAAAAAAAAGCTATTAATCTTGAATTTTTTAAACAGATTATTAGTGGGTGTTGCTGGTTTGGCAGTCAATTCTAGAGGCTAATTTGACCTACAAATGAGCTTAGTTAGGGGATACATCAGGTTGTTGATGCATAGTGCTGCCAATATTAACTGCCTAGAAAAGCCTAACGTTGGGAAAGGACTTATTCTTAAGACGCTTTTTGGTCTGGTGCGGGTGTGATTTAATGATTAATTTTTTATATAAGAGTAATCTTGCATGCCATGTCTAGGACTTATATTAGTTTAATGTTATTTAGAATTAATTTATTAATTATATGAATTAGTTTTATTGTGGCTGTTTATATTAAAATTCTTGTAACTTTAATTAAACTCAGTAGGGAATAGTGCTGTTTGAACCACCACCTCTACGCCGGCTGGAGAGAGTATGAGCTTTTTTTTTTTTCTTTTTATACCCTTGCGACTCAGGTCAAGATTAGTTCCTGCCTCCTCCGAAGTAAAAACTATTCGACCCCTACTAGCTCAGTTTTATTATGTGTTTCTTTATATTTATTTTTTAAAAAGTAATAACTATCAAAATATCGAATAAAATCGGTATTATAAGCCAGCTTTTTAAATAAGTCAGGGGTTTGATTTTCGTTTTTATTCCGACGTTTTATTAGCTCATGTTTTTACAATCGTTGTGAACGAATTGATTGTAATTAATATCTCTTCAATTATTAAATTAAATTGCAATTTCAATTCAGTTGTTAATTGTGGTTGATTTCAAAATCGTTTAATAAGCCAATAAACATCTTCCAAGATGACCCGAGGAACTAAGTTAGTTTATCTACTTCATCTATCTTCAGCAGTTTCACAGCTTGAATACAATAATTGTGGAAAGAATTATTAGATTTAATATGCTTTATGGATTATAAAAAAGGATAGAAAAAAAAGGTGTAACTTTCATTGAAATAAAAAATAAAATAAAAATGGTAAGATTACATAAACGCTGCGAATTACACGCTGGCTTATTATTTTCAAATAGTTGTATATCAAAAATATCTGGATTGTAATCTTGCATGACTTTATACTGGTTTTTAATACTGGCCTTATTAAGATTTTAAAAAAATATATTTTTCAGTCTTGTATATCATTTAATTATCTTTTATAGAGAATTTCATTACCTGTCAAATGATCACACATATCAGGTGTGATGAGTGAAGCCTTGTTGTAATGATTCCAAAACACTTTGTATTTTTTCTCCATTTTCGTAAATGTGCGACTTATGGGCGTAGGAAATATTTAATCGGCCTCCATTTTGAAACGAAATGACGGATAGTAATGCCGAGTTCCGAGAATCATCCTAGGGTGACCTGTGACTTTGACGCAAAATCGGCCTAGTAATCGAGGAAAAAATCGGTGCTACGCAGACCGATGGTCTTTTCTTTTTGATTCTACGTTTCTTGAAACGTAAAATCTCAAATTTTGAGAGTGATTACAATTTTTTTTAGGTGGATTGAAAGGTTCGATATCGAAAATAATAAACCAAAATAACAATTCATACAATCTGTATTAGGACTGCATCAATTAGAAATATATTGTTTCTCTCGTGCAAAATATCACAAAACGTCATCAATGATCTCATTCAGTAAGAATTGTGTTATAAGAGGCCACTCGAAAGAATAAAGCTAAATAATAATAATTGTTAAAAATCTGATCAAAGGGAAATAGAATATTTAGTTTAATTAATTAATTTAATATGTTTCATGTTCATTTGTTGATTGTATAATTAAAAAAAGATGAAGTGATTATCTTAATGAATCTTAAGATTAATGGGATTGATTGATGATTAAAATTATTTTTTCAAAAATGAGTGATAATGCTTTTTTTTCTACGTTTTTTATCTCGATAATAAAAGTTGTAGTTTTGCAAAATGGAAAACAAAAATAATTAATAAGAGAATCTTACAATTATTTATAAATTCAGATCGATGAGAATACTATGACGTATATATTTGAAGGATAGAACGAAAAAACATGGAAGGTTGCAATTTTATGAGAATGCCAATTAAATATTTGAACTAAACTGTATAAACAACGGAGTTCTCAAGAAGCCGTTCATAGAATAATAATCCCTCACTGAAAACTTTGTAAAAATATATTTAAGAGAATTCAACTTTTTTTATTCCTACATCGAATGGGGAAAATAAAGCTTCCAATGTTTTTCCCGTATATATCCTTCAAACATTTCTCATACATTGTTTTTAGTTTTTACACAATCGTGTTTATAATTATATTTTACTATCACATAAACAGAGTTACCACAGTTTTCTAATCTTATACATGCAGAATAAAAATTAAAATTTATAAAACATGGAAATGTAAGATTTCGTGCTAAAAATGTTTGCAATTATTAATTTTCGCATTGAGGTAATTGTATAATTAAAAAATCTAGGATATAATAATTGGAACATTAAATTAGACTATTTAAAAAAAAAATTTGCCCTTTAATTGGTCTCAATATTATCTTATTATCAACAAGCACACACACGGATTTATAAAAATGATTTTGAAACATAAAATAATTTCACAGAAACACGTTTATATGCATTTTTCAGAGCGGGATTCTTTTTTTTTTAGAATATATTAATTTTTGAAATATGTATTAACCTATTATAAAAAAACAAAACAAAAAAAAACATTGCTTCTCCACTTGATATTTAATATTGTACATAAAGAAACCATAAACTACTAAAATATTTGTGATTTAATTAAGAAATAAATTTATATTTTTTTTCTGCACCGAAAAATAGGAAATGACATTTTGTTATCTCCTCTAAACACGGCGCTTCACTTATATTTTGAGCATTTTATCTCTTGCATTCAAAGAATATTGCGACTGTCTGGAAATTGGGCCATGATATTATGATGTAGTTTGAAAAAAAAAATGTATTATTACTTCTGCTTGACGTATTAGTGCCAATACATCTTCAAACGCATGAGCAAGACATAAAATTTATTAAGTGAAACTTGCTGATAATGTATCAGTATCATCTTCAATACTGTACTTGAAAGAGATGATTTACCAGAACTTGTGATTGACTATCTTAAGATATATTTGATTATTCATTTATTGAATAATAAAGCCTTTTTTTTTTTAATAAATTTGAGAAATACTTAAATATCACATTCACTTGCAGGTAGATTAATTTATTTTAACACCAATTTAACAATTTTTCCTAAACAAGAATTTTATGCGTATGGAATTGTTTAATTTTTAATCCTTGAGAATTGAAAAAAATATTTAAAAAATATATAAGTACATGATAAATTTTATTTAATTTTACTGTGTTCGGTAATTTAACTGGACATATTTGAACTATTTTTCCAAAACTTAAATTTAAAATAAAAATAATAAATGATATTTTTTTTTTTAGTTTCTCAGTGATACCACAAAACATCGTCATATAATCATAAAAGTTTACTAAAAACAAGGGAGGTTAAATCTCCCTTTATCTTTGTCGCTTTAAGTCTACATTGTGAATTCTTGTTACATGGAATGTAGTGACTGAAAAGTATTCGTATAAGGCTTATACTTAGTAATATGATTTAACAATAATAACACTGGTCGACAAGGTTTTCTTCAGAAGAAATGTGGTTTAGTGATCCTGAATTCAGATATGCAGGCAGTATTTTTCCATCAGGCATAGTTTTCCTGTGATAGCCACTTTTTAAAATCTGATTTTAGCGTTATCTTTGACTCTCATAGGAACCTTTTAATATAACCTTTTTTTCGGTTTAGAAGTGCGTTGTGTTTTGTTTTTTTCATCATGCAGATAATTTCTGCTATATTTGTGGTCAGCTGACCTTCAAGTCAAAGAGGCAAAATTTCACACAACTTGTAAAAAAGTGTTATGAACTTCACTTTGGATGTCAAGTTGGTGATTTTGATAAGAGCTGGGCCCCAAATATAAGCTCTGTTTCGTGTGTTGTCTGGGTGGAAAAAAGGTACACATCATATGGCATTTGCGATTTCCATAATTTGGAGGAAACCGATGGATCATTTAACTGATTGGTATTTTTGTTTAACAAATATTGAAGGAATCACATCTATAACAAAATATACAGTTAAGTATTCGAACTTGCTATCTGCAATGAGACCTGTCTTACACAATGAAGAGTTTCCTGCACCTTGAGCGATGACAATGATTTCTGACCTAGCTCGAACTCATAACGCTTCTTCAGAAGAAAATACAAATGGTGCTTCATATGAAGTCACTAGCTGTTCATGAGAATCATTCTTTCCCAATCATCAAGATCTTTATGACCTGATTCGGGATTTAAACCTGTCTATACAGCAAGTTGAAGTTTTAACTTCCAGACTCAAAGGCTAGAATCTACTCCAGAAAGATGTAAGAAGATAACCAGCGTAATTACTTAAAAGACTACTTCTCTTAACATAATGGTATTGTGTTTTGTAATGAGATTTATTCTGTTATGGAAACTCTTGGGCATCAACACCGGTCAGATGAGTGGCGATTGTTCATAGACTCCTCTGAAATTAGTTTGAAGGCTGTGCTGCTACATATCGGCAATGAACTTCAATCAACACCTGTAGCGCATGCCGCTGATATGAAAGAAACACATGAAAATATGAAATTAGTTTGAGAGAAAATCCAATATGAAAAGTATAAATGGTATATCTGTACTGATTTAAAGGTCATTGCTTTATTGCTTGGTTTGCAACATGGGTTCACTAAATGTTGCTGTTCTTTGTGCGAATGGGACAGCAGAGATAGGAAGTCTCGCTCATTAGAAAATCATTGCTTAAAGTTGGATCTCTTATCCTTGACCAGAAAAAATGTGTTACATATCCCTTTAGTGAATCCTGAAAAAAACAATATTTACCTTCTCAAAGTCAATGAATCAAAGTGCAAACATGTCACGTTCACCATCCAACGTAGATCTTGCCCATCAGTCTATTTTAACTCCATACTCCTTCCCTCTTCTGACACATTACGTTATCTTGGCTTCCTACTTGAGAAAATACTACATGGAACCGACTTACTAGACTTAAAAGGTAAGAACATAATCGCCGATTTGGGCAATTATACTGACTACTGAACATAACATCTCATCTTTCAATTAACAACAAACTATTAATCTACAAGACCATTCTGAAACCTATTTGGACCTACGGACTTGAACTGTGAGGCCAGAAAATTTTCGAACTTCAAACGTATCTACTATACTTTCAGTCTAGAGTCCTCCGAACAATAGTCAAGGCCCCATATCATGTTACAAACAAGACCTTATACCATGACCTTAATATCCCATATGCATATAATCGGTACAAATTCTCCATATTTCATCAGAACCTTACTCATCATCCTAGCTTCTTAGCACAATCTCTATCTAGCTCCAACCATTCCTATAATTCTCCTCGAAGGTTGAAACGACAGTGCCCCGAGATCTTTTGTAAATATAATTTTGGAGTCCTGCCAATGGCCAGTTTCTCCACTCATTTCCTGAGCGCCGGTAAAACATGATAGTTGGAGTAAGTGCTGATCTCTGTTGTGACAGCAATATGGAGTAAGCTTACCGCTACTACAGTTCATTGTCGGGGTAACTCTGGACTAAAACTTAATTTTTGTTAATAAAACTGATTTTTTTCAATACATCTGTATTTCCGGTTGATTAGTATTAATATGCTGATCAAAGACACCAGGATTAACGATGAGCAGAGATGAGGATACTGAAAATTTCCCACCAAACATAAATCTTAATATTTTGGTAATTCACTATTAAATAATGATAGGTTTATTTTTATATTTTATTTATAATATTTCAATAGAGTTTATTTAGGTTTGTTATTAAATAATGATAGTTTTACTCACCAATAATATACATAAAAAATTGAGTCAAAATAAATATAGGCATGTAAAAATAACCTCAAAGTCAAAAGACACGAATTTAAAAAGCCCTATGAGAAAGAGCCATGGAGATTAGCACACCTTTAATTATTTATATTCTATAATGTGTATACAAATAAAGATTTAATACATATATTTAGTAATCAATTAATAAATAAATAAAATCTACACTCTGCCATAGAACAAACTTCCCTTGTTTCATTATATTGGTAATTAAAATATTAGTTTTCTCAGCACAGTATTGTCAGAAATTTATAAAAGCTTTTAAACATTGCCTTCAAATTCAGATAAAGGCATAATTTCCCAAAATTCTTAGGAAGGAGTAGTTCTGCCCAGTATGTTACTTATTAGTAAAAATAATTAAAATATCAAGTAGAAATTCAAAATTATAAACTTCGATAATGGATATTTTAAAAAAAATATAAAAAAAGAATCCCAAAAAGTGCTAAATGAAAGTCAAAGATGTCATATTTTTTGTTTTTCAGTAGAAAATAAGTTTAAATTAATTTAATAAAAAATAAAAACTCCAAACTGCGGGAATAACTATTATATCTTACAACCCTATTCGTCCTACGGGACGTAATGTACTTGCATATCTACTTAAGCGCATTAGTGGGTTGTTCGTGAAGTTGGCGTCCATGAATATGAAAACTTCGTGTTGTATTCGTGTGTTCATTCCACACCCAAATGAAAACGAAGACTTTTTCACTCAATACATTAATTTACTTCTGGATGTTTACATGCATAGATGCAAGAAACTTTCTGTATTTTTATATGTACAGATGAACGGAACGGAAAGTACTTGCATGAGGCTGTAATATTTAATATATATAAGTATATATATATATATATATATATATATATATATATATATATATATATATATTATATAGAATATAAGGCACGCGACTACTACACAATATTCAATATTCATGGGCGTCAACTTCACTAACAACCCGTCAATGCGCTTATTTAGATATGTAAGTTCATTCCGTCCCTTCGGACGAATAGGGTGGTAAGATATAAAATTTATTTCCTTAGTCGGGGTTTTTATTTTTCATTAAATTAAATTTTATTGTAACGTTTTTAGTTGTTTAAGTATTGGCTATTTATAATTTATTACCATATATGGCCATGAACTAACAAATGATATGATAAGAAACATCAACGAAAAGCCGAAAATACTTAAAAAATAATGAAATATTTTTCCAGTATTTTGAGCTCACAATGTTTCAAAACATTCACTGAGTGATTTGAGCCATCAAACTTTAAAATCGGTCATACAGTTCGCTCACAAAATCGTTGGAAACCCTCAAACGGGTTACTTAAACATATTTAATAAAACATTTCTTCAGTATTTTGAGCTCAAAATATTTCAAAACATCCACGGTATCACAACGGATAATTTGAGCCATGAAACTTGAAAATAGGATGAGCCGTTCGCTCAAAAAATCGTTATTTACTCTTACCTACTAACAGCCAAGCTAAACACATTACCCTCCTTATTGCTTCGCTGTAGTCGGTTAAAAAGTAGGTGAAGCCTTGGCTGAATAAATTGTAAGAAATTACAACTTATTGCACCAAAAAGATTGGGCACAAACCTTCTTCCCGATTAAGCTAACAAGCCATATAAACCGTTATCCATGGCTCTAAACCGTTTTTGGTATATCCTGTAAACATTTTGAAAATGGATGGAGTAGTTGAGGAATAAGTAGGAAAAAATGTCCGTATAATGTCAATATATAATTAATTAGTGATTCTATTTGCTATTTTAACGTTTTCCTCATTTTATCTCAAGTTATCCAAATAAAATTAAAACAAATATGCTTGTTTTAATTATCGTCCGCACTTTGTCTATTCAAGAGTGGAACCAGGAAAACAGTGATCGTTATTAAGAAGAGGGGAGTCTATTATCAGTCGCATCAGCTTTAAAAACCTATACGGCTCTTCGTATCACTTCGCAGTGGTATGTGAACTTCACCTTTCACCATCGGATCCCGGGCTTCTTCACTCTTGACATCCAAACTTAAGAAGTAAGTCGGACTTTATCCAAACTTCTTCATTTAGCGATTACTAGGATGATATTGTATGATGCATTGGTTGTAATTAATGCGATATGACCAGAAAAACCTATTCTCAGGAGCGTTTAAAGATTCTAAAACTAAAAGTATAAATAGGATTATTTTTCAAGGGCCCGATCATATCTCTAGTGATAAAAAGATAATCTTAATTTTTTTTTAATGAAACTTTATAGGAGGGTGGAACAGGTCACGTTTTTCGGTTCATCGTTTTATAAATATAATTTGTTTTTATCATTAGTTCATATAATTAACTACATAAACAAGTATTAATACTGACTGATTAACTTCCACATATCTTTAAGCCAGCTAAATGAATAAATAAATTCAACAGTTCACAACTAAACTATTCATATGTACAATATAAAAATATATATATATATATATATATATATATATATATATATATACACACAATAAACATGTGAATATTAATACGTACAAAGAATTTATATAAACAAAATTGAAACCAAATGCCAAAAGTATTTAAACATGGCTGTTTATATTTAAAATGTATGAAAAAATATTTTTATTTTTACTCCAATTTTTGGTAAATATGGATAAAAAAAAACTTCAATATACAATTTCGAGAATCTGATTTTGCCATATAAGATTTTTTTCTTTGAAAACACGAATAAAAATAAAATAATCTCTTAATATATTTTTCTCTAGAAAAATAATCGGCAAGAATGATAATATTCTGAAGAAATATAAACAACTCCATAATCAGACAAACGGTGTTTCGAGTTGAGTTGAAGATGTCTCAAGTATGACTTCTCAGCTTGGGGGAATTAATTAAATGGTGCAATGTGCAAATTGATAACTGATATTTGATTTCAAAATTAGTTTTATTTATTTATCGGTTGAGTTATCACTTTTTGATTCGATCGTCACAAAATTAAACAAACCATCAGTTATCCAATATTCTGAAATTTACTTCTAAATATTGATTTATTTTATAAATCAAAGGTAATACAATAAATACTTTGGAATGAGTTTACTAAACAAAAAATTGCAAAATAAAAAAAATAAAAAATGTAAAATTACATTCAAAATCAATAGCTTGTTTTATTTATAAGGAAACAGAAAGGAAAACAATTTTCTTATCATAAAAATTCGTTATTTAAAACATAAACATTGATAAGTGTAAATGTTTAATGATTTAGATTATGTTTCGCTTTCCTTACCACTTTGATAAGGAATGGATTGTAATCGGTTCAAATTTTCGATATGTGGTCAATTTTCGTTATGTAGTTCATTTTTCGACGTGTAGTTCAAATGTTCGATTTTCTATGTGTTTCCGAGTCCCCTACGTCCAAAAAATGCAGTCTATGCCACGATTATCTCTAGAACAGGAGCATCGATTTTTTTGTTTATTTTTTTTTGTTTTGTAGGGCTTCTACTTGCGACACCTATGTCTCAAATCGGGCACCCTGAGCACAATAGCGGCTGCGCAAGATCCAAAAAAAAAAGTTTCTGTACAGAGTGTCGCTACACACCCCCAAACGGCTCTAACGATTTTGATGAAGCTTAAAATCTTCTTCTTAATACACTTTAAATTTTCAGATGTCGTTAAATCCCCGAAAAAGAACAGGAGATAAAAATAAATTATTTGCTCGTAATGGAATATATATATATATATATATATATATATATATATATATATATATATATATATATATATATAAATATATAATATGGTAAATTGTCTAATAAATATTTGAAGGACAATCAAATTCACAAAAAAAAAAATTATTGAAATTTGACCATTATTAGCAAAAATACTGCGAATTAAACTTAATAGCCACGTTTATAAAGTATTCGAAAATAGTCCTACGGAAGTGGTGCATGTTCCTATGGAAACTCGTTACTCCGTAGAATAATAAATAATTCGTACGAAGTAATGGAAGAATTGTATTCGCGAAAATTTTCAGATTTCAACGGAACTATACATTTTGGCTATATCTGAATCAATTTTGACTAATTTCGTCATGACGTCTGCTATGTTAAGGTTAAGTTGAGCTTGATATCTATTTAGCTGCTAATATATTAGTATATATATATATATATATATATATATATATATATATATATATATATATATACTAATATATTAGCAGCTAAATATGTATATATATGTATATATATATATATATATATACATATATATATATATATATATATATATATATATATATATATATATATATATATATATATATATATATATATATATATATAGGGATGCCATTGGGCAATCATTGAGGATGATTATCCTACCATTATTTACTAATTAACCAAGATAATGTTCCTACGTTTAAGTTTAATAATAATGCTAATAACCATAATGCTAATCAAATTTATTGCTATCATACTTAATAAAATATATTCAAATTAATAATGGGCATGGTAAAGAACAAACTCCTATCTAACATTTATCTTTATTCCTCAAAATAAAAATAATAAACCGTCACAATAAACTGTTAACCATGGAATGATTCAGACAAGACCTAGCCATTAACTGTTCTAACATAAATCTCTTATCTGTAAAAATTGGTGTTGATGGTCCTTCAGCATCTCTCCATCGGGTTCCCCTGCATATTTTAATTCATGGAGCCAGAGCATTTTTCATCTTCAGAGGAAGGCCTAGTAGTTGTTCCCCAAGTTCAGCCCTCAAACCTGATCAGAGAAGAAGTATTGCGTCAAGCGAGATCAGAGAGGAAGTCCTCTTTTTCCTGTCTCCTCGGCTTCTCTCTTGTTCTTCCTAAGAGGGGGTTGAAGATGTTGTTCGTTGGTTAACTCCCTGGCCGACTAGTTTTATAGAGAGAGGAAATTCTGGGATTTCAATGGATGCCTCCAACCCTTGTCCTGACATCCCCTGGGTGGCCCGATCTCCGCGTATGCATGATAGCTCTAATCGAATGACACCCTTCCCAGGCCGCCTCCATTTTTTCCTCGAGGCCAGCCGGGACCCAAGGGAGACTGTTTTCTTAAAATTGATTGTCTTTCAAGACAAACCACTTCTCGCCTTTGTCACACTGCCCACTTCTCGGTAAGTTTTCAAATTAACTTACTTCTTATATAAAAGCTGTGGTGACATCTGTCATCGCTTGCCAGTTACCTTCCTACCAACCTGCTCGTCCCTTATTATCTTTTTTTCGCACCTGGTGCTTGCTATATAATATAAGGATAATATTGTCCAATATCAATACATATTATTTCCGTGGGGTGGGAGGAAAGAGAAAAATGGAATCTGGAGGGGGATATTTTTCTCTTCATCTTCTTAAACATCACTTAAAGATCACCTTATTACTCATCACTTTATTTACAAAATTATTCTAATCTTATTAAGCCCTGAATCACTCCGTATGGTTTAGATACACACATAACTCATAGTCTAGATCGATCCATCCTACTGCTATTTGCATATTCAAAAGAATATATCTACAATATTTACTATTTTTCCACCTTTACAATATTTACAATGTTCAGTTTCAACAAACAAAAAAAAAAAAAAAAACTATTACTAAGAAGATAAGCCTAACCTATCTACTATATTTACATTTTAGCGTATCTATTATCTTTACAAACTTTTTACCTAAGCAAAAGGATTCAATATATAATTAATCACATCAAACTTCTTAGTTGTTAAGTACTCTAGGATCAACAAGGCATAGCTACTTGGTAATTCCTAGAGGTTGAGAGGTGATTATGCAACCTCTTTCCCTCTTACCTGTGTCCCTTAACATAAAAAAAAAACAAGCACAAGCAGTGTTGTCAATAACGTTTAATGGCTTGTTTCCCACACAATGTTATTACTTTATATTTAAAGATATTATGTATAGTTGATTATATATTATTTACATTGAACTACTATTAATCATTATTTATTATAGAAATTTTACTGAACGAAGGGCTTTAAAAGGGATCCATGAAAGGTGCCGCGAATCAGTGTTTTTAATTCGCCTTTACACATTTTTCACCAATCCAGGTCTCCAACCCTTGCTAACAAGTAGGTTGTATTCCCACATTTCTTTATAATAGTATAAGGGCCTTCATACAACTTTAGTAGTTTCGAACTTTGTTGCAACGAGTCTGTTATCATCGGAATAATACACTACTTAATAATACAACACTTGGCCATCAACATTAAATTCATACACCTTATGATTTTGATTAACCCGGTTCCTCGTCCATTCCCCACTTTCAACTATTTTCTTCTACACTTTTCCTCTCAGGTATGTGATGTTTTTATCCGGGATTTGTTGGCTATCGGACAAGTGGATCTCTGTCGGTATGGCACCTATGGTAGTTTGGTAGGCATCATTTATCGTGTTGTTGACAACTTCTGTCCATCTGGGCCAGGTCTTATGATTTTCTCTGAATAGTATCCTATAAAAGTTACCTAGATCTCTGTTTACCCTCTCGCTTGCGTTAGCTTGTGCATGCCTGGTGAAGCAAAATATATTTTTAATTATCCAATCTAATAGAGTTTCCTTCCATTTCCGGCTAGTGAATTGACTTCCTCGGTCTGTCAATATTTTTTTCTGGTGTTCCATATGTGTCATTAAATTCTTTTACGCATCTTAATGCCGCTCTCATCAGGCCCATTTAATGTGGCGGATCACGATTACTTGGGTATCCGGGGCATGTGACGTTGTCCTTCCCTAAATATTAATTACTCTATTTTACTCTACCTGGTAAAAGCTTTTTGTGAGATCAATCGTCGTGAAGATTTTCTTTCCACTGCAGTATTTGAGGATATCATCAATATTTTCCGATTGTTCGTAGTTAGCGTGTAATTTGGTGTTCAATTTTCGGGCGTCAATACAAATCCTGACTTTGCCGTCCTTCTTGCTAACCACGACAATTGGATTCAAATAATCGCTTTGGCTAAGCTGAATGATGCCGTCTTTAAACATCTTGTTTGTTTCTGCTCTTACTGCGTCTCTTAATAATAATTCGTACGAAGTAAAGGAAGTATTGTAATCGAGAAAATTTTCAGATTTCAACGGAAACATACATTTTGACTATCTTTGAATCAATTTTGACTAATTTCGTCATGACGTCTGCTATGTTTTATCTAGGTTAAGTTGAGCTTGATATCTATTTAGTTCGTTCGATCGTATCTCGCATACGATATCGAAGATGTTATCTCAAATAAATTGGTCTAGGAAGTTGAAAATTTGTTTTTGGGATTCTTTTAATATCTAGTTGTGCATCTCCCTATTTGCTCACTACATGATCACCGGAAGTAGTACTTTACTTGAAGGTCGTAATAGATTTTCATAAAAAATTATATTAAAAAATAATGCGAAACTTCATAAATTTGTTATGTTAGACTTATATATTAATATAAATAACATAATGTTAATATTGGCAAACCAGAAATGGTACTTTGCTTGAAGGTCATAATAAACTTTCATCGAAAATGATATCAAAATATAATGAAAATCAACTCAAATTGATTATATAAGACTTTTATATTAATATAAATAATAAACTGGATTTTGATTAATGTTGGCTTGCCGGAAGTGTGAACAATTTCACCTGAAACTGTTTTAATTTTATTTGCCGCCTGCTTAGAAGGGAAGAAAGAATCGGAACCGTTCAAAAAATCACAAGTCGAGATTTTCATTGATAAACGCGTTTCAAGATCCATACTAACCGTATTTAACATTTTCATAATGATGTCTGTTTGAGGATGGATGTGGGGATGTCATATACACTGGGCGCTAAAATAAATGACATCTATAAAATTAATGAATACCTGTTTTCAACTCTGAAACACAAACGTATGTAACAAAATAAATAATTTTTTTTTCTGCAGCCTTTTCAAATTAAATTGGTTGATTTGAAATGGATTGACTCTCCTCAGATTATTTCAGAAGCTCATTTTGAAGATAATTAAATAATCTACAAAACTAAACTTAAAAAAAAAAAAGGTGAGGAAAACCATGCAAGGAAAGCCTTGTGATTGAACACACCAGGTATTTTAAGTATATATTTTTCTCAGGTAATTGATTACCATTTTGTACTAATCAAATAATTTTTCAAAGGGATTTGGTTTGAAAAAGTAACAACAATTTAATAGCTTTTCAAGGTAATTTTAGTACTAAAAAAAAAAAAAATTTCGAGTCATACTCGGAATGTTAAGCGAATTGTATAAAATCATGAAATCAATGAAATTATTGAAAAAATTAATATTTTATTGAAACGATGAGGATTGTTTAATTGGAAATTTTTTTTGGCTATCGGGTAGTTTAATTGGCAATTTTATAACCACGTGGAGCAATTAGTACTGGTTTTCGTGTCGATACTAAGGTTCCTTCGCATTATAAATAAAAACACAATGTAAATTGAAATTTCCGTTAGCAATTACTGAAGAATTAACTATATGTTCGTTGTTTGTATAGTTTGTAGTCAAAAGATACAAAATTTACTTCATCATAAATCTGATCGATTCTTCCAAAGCAATAAAATTTTGATGAGTCTCAAATTAAACCGTCATTTATGAACGAGGAAGTAAACAAAGCAGCGGCATAACAATAGCCTGCAAACTAGAAAAACAATATCCTTTTAAACATCATCAGCAGATTTATTTCGACCAATCAATATATAGATTTCAAATAGACTGGCAATGTACTTATACAATAATATACTCATGATCATGAAGACTACTGTCTGTTACTGGACCTCATCCTCCAGTGTAGAAGAGAGGATGTCACCAAACTCTCTGTTGTCATCACATTGGACATTACCGTTTGGCCCATGACTACGCGATGACAAGAAGAGATATACCTCAGTGTCTGTAGTGACTGTTGAGGAGTATTCGATCAAAATTCAATATATCCACTTTCGGAAAATTATTTTTAAAAAACCTCGAAAATTATTATGTGGCGTCTCGTGATACTAGTTAAATTTCGATTGAAAAGGCTGATCCATAACAATTATTTGACAACGGAACATTCAAGTTCTGATCGAAACTAAATAACCTTTAGATGTAAAATCTGCCAAGAAATATTTTTTTAAACAAAAATTGGATACATTAACTTTTGGTTGAATGCTTCTGAGTTATTCTCATAGTGAGTCGCATCTTCAAGGAGTATTATCGGTCTAGAAGAGATATGGAAAAATATTATGTATTCCGTCAGTTCTATAAGGTCTCATGCGATAATGAACATTGAGCAATCAATTAAATCCATTTAAAACATTAGATATTTTTTCTAATTTCATTTGTATTGCATATATTTGCTATTGATAATTTATTTGTTTCTATTATTGCTATAACTTACACAAAAGTTATAAATAAAATCGTTTTATTCAGTTTCAAGAGCAATAATAATCTGTTTGCACTTAAAACCAAACCAAATTAACAACAAGAGACTATCAACAATCAACGCTACTGATTGCATTAATTATTTGACTGATGTGATTCTGAAACTGCCAATGACGGTTTCCGGAGGTTAAGTTATGATAAGTTAAGTCAATGCCCATGAATTAACTTAATTTGTTTTTCTTTGCAATACTAATTTTTTTTAATAAATTTACAATTTTTCAAAGACATTACTTATTTCATGGCAGTTTTGTAATTAAATGACGCATCTTATCACGCTGTAATAATTACAAATCGGTTAAAAACATACGTAATTGCAACGAAAAGTGTCTAGTAGGCTAAAAAATGGACCACGTTAATAGAAAAAGCATATAATTTTGTTTATATATTAATTTTAATTTGTTTATTTTATTTTATTTTATTAATTTTTTTTATTAATTATTATCATTTTTATTCTTTCATTTTTTCACTTTGTATATTTGGTATGAATGAAAACTCAGAGCCCTAATACTTATTGCTCTTGAGTGTGGCAGATTGCATTGTATCGGTATTCGATAAAGAGGTTAATGTTTTTACAATAAAAAAATTATTATTAATCTACCTAATAAAGCCCTTATGTGAGTCCCACCATGTCCATCGTCTTAATCTCCTAATCTCTTGCAGACGTTCAGTATTACGGGTACTGTATAGTCTCCTCCGTGTCAATTTCTAACCTGTATCAATAGAGAATTGATGAACCTCTGATATTTAATATAGAGAATACCTACAATGTCATTGTCGCTATTTATAAATCCTAAAGCGCTAGCTCAGAGAACGATAAAGGTTCATAAGTATGACAATAACTAAATGTGCAATGCATATATCGTCGGTTTGGTAATAAATTATAAATTAAATTATAAGGTGGGGACCCATAATAAATAATAAATTAAGACAAATAAATAAATATTAAGTTTTGTATTTTTCCTAGTGATTACAATCGTTCTTGGGATGAGACCCTCTTCCCCCTCCTAATTCTACTAGAAAAATCTATGTACTAATCTTTTTTAAGAGCTGTTCATACATAGTTTTTTTTTTTAATTTATTCGTTATAATTTAAAACAATATTTATAACAAGTAAACGTACATTCTAATTCTTAGGAAATAAATGAAAATAAAATAGAGGTCACTTTCATTCATTCAATCAGGAGACCTATTTACAAAAGTAAAGTATTTACAAGCAGGAATCTAAGAATTATCGAAGGATCTAAGAAGGATCCTCTCATAACTGTGTCATCTGCTTATAAAACCAGTAGAGGTGAAGTAAGGGATAGCCTACTTGACAGCCGATAGGCGATAGGTATTACCAGCAGGACCATGCCAGTTCAATCTATAAGGAGGATTAAGAGGATATGTGGAACTAGATAGGAATTGAACTTGAGAATTAAGATGAAAAATCTTGATTAAATTTCGAAAGCCGGAAGATATAAAAGTTCTGAAAATTAGTTGGTTTCTGGCTTGAATCCGGACAATGTTTAACTCTCATTTCATGATATTATTGCAGAAACTTCTATTTATTATGTATATAGTTGAATGATGTTGACATTTACACGTGTTTCTGAATTAACATTATTTAATTCAATTTGTAATATGTTTCATTATTCTTAATTGTTAATGTTGTTTTGACTAATCTTAAATTTATTTGTATTAGTTCATAAAGAGATATCATACTTGCATAAAGATAAGGCATTTATCTACAATTAATATTTCGTTTAATGACGAACATTTTAACTATCGTTATTTCACATTCAAATTTTGTTTTAGAAGAATATGCTTATTCGTTCTGCTTTCAGCAAATTGAAAACAGTAAATTTGAATTTCAATTAATTCAATATTCCGAATCGTTTCAACATTGTATCTACTGGTGCCTTTCATATTGTTAACTCGGCTGTGAGAAACTTTACGGAACATCTGTTCTGTTTTTGAGTCACAACATAAAACATTTATATTCCTTGGGTTTTATCTCTTGTTTTACATTCAGATGATACAGCCAAGTTTAGATGAAACTATTACAAATTTGAACCTGATATAATTTCAGATATATTTAATAAATTACAAAACAAATATATATATATATATGAAATACTAACACAAACACAGACAAAAGGCAAATAAATATTATCATTTTTGGAAATTGATAATGCGTATTTAATGCCCAGAAGCTCATGTTTACTATTTTTAATTATTCAACTACCTAAGGTAATTGTAATTAAAATGTTTGATAAAGCTTTGAGGATATGTAGAGCTTAGTGTAGGGGCATGAGAAATAAAAATGAGTTTTGAGAATAAAATCTTTCATAGCGGACTTATAGGGAGAGAAAATCCAGCATAAAAATGTATGGTAGATGAATTAATACTCACTGAGATGATTTTAAAAAAACAGCAATGCTATAGTTTCTATTTGCTTATGCCTTTTCAAAATCCTGAACTATCAGCTCTGTATAGCTACAAAGCTGTAGCCTGGGAAAAGGATGGTAGATCCTCTTCAATACACCATCCTGTGAGTCCGAGAGACCTCCGTAAACCACCCTGACGTTATCAAATAGATGGAATATGACTGAGAGACCAAGAGTTCCCGGATCGATTTCGGTATAAGATATCGAGAACGATAGAAGGACCGATGATGCATTTGATAATAAGGGACACGAGATGTTTCCATCAGTGGGTTCTTATCTAGAACATTACCAACGTCCTTCATAGAGCGATGGGATTATCCAACGCAGGACTCAAAAAGGATATGAGGAATTACGTGTTGAGTTGAGATGAGTACTTGAGCCTGTAACATTGGCTCTAGTTGGGCGAAAACTCGAACTTTTTGCACGATTTATTTCATTCCATTAGTCTAGGCTCAAGAGCATTTCACCCCGAAGTTTGGATTAATGCGGCGTTTTTAAGCTGAGAGAGAATAGAGAGAGAGAGAGAGTGAGAGGGGTGAACTTGGCAATCGTAGGCGCGAAGTGTTAGAGGTTCCGAACATTGTTTTGGAATATCACCGTATTTTCGATTTCATCAAATAATATTTTCACTACTCTAGATTTATGGATGATACTAATAATCAATTTATCATTAATACAACGCTAGTTGCTTGTCATGTGTTAATTCATTGACATCAAGAACATATTAATTAGCTGTCATCATCAGGTGCAAAGCTGTTGCCCGTGTTTCCAAGATATTGTCTATAATAGATCATGTAATGTAGTAGAATATGCATAGAATACATTATTCATAATTGTTAAGCATTTATTCATTACGTAATAATTATACTGCGGAGAACTTATGGAATCATACTTTTAGATCAGGTTAATATTAGTAATATCTTCCTTTCTTTTTTAAAAATAACTGGTAAAGTAATGGGAGTAGACTAGTATTTACATGGAGGGTCTGTCCCCTCTTCTCTCTACCGGATCTACCAGTCCTATAAATTTTTTGAAAAATTAATACTAAGAAGTAAATTTCTCCCCCTTACAAAAAAGAAAGCATTTGGTTAGCTACGCCTGTGGTGTGAACCTTCTAGCACTTTGGCGCAATATGGTATCTTCGGCGAAAAGGGGAGGAACTGATCCTGACGGCACCTTCCTCCTTAGAGAATTCGGTTAGCTACTCCAATGGGTGTGGTTACTAGAAATTTAATTATGAATTAATGAAAAAGACAATTTTCTGAATACAGAGGCATTAATAGTTTTATTGTATGCACAGGACAGAATTAGATATTTATCCGTATTTATCGGAGTATGTATCTAAGTAGTTGTAGAACAGAAAAAGAACCGTCTTGTGGTCGTCCTTGCTGGTCGTATCGTGTTGCAAACCTCTACGCTATTATATTTTGAACGGGTGGGATCTGCAGTCACTATCTTAATATTCCCATTGTATCAATGTTATAATAATTGAATAATGCACTAAATTATAAATAATAAATATTTTAATAATAAATTAAAATAATAATAATATACTCGCTATAAATCGATATTTTCTTATAAAACCAAGAATGCATCCAACAAAAATATTTTTAGTAAGCAGGACTTAGAGTAGGAGTTTTGGTAGAGATTTTAGTCTTCATAAAGTCAACAAACTGTCCCTATGATCATAATTTAAAAAACAAATAAAAAAATAAATAAATGCTAATCGAAAACTTCAAGCTTGATAGAGAAATTAGTAAAAGTACAGAAATTGTAATTTGTAACAAGAACTAGATATACTTGTAATTTAATATTGTCTCATCCACTGCATATGTAAATTATTTTCTAATTTAGGTGTGATTAATCACATTGGCTTCAATATAATAAATAAATTTCAAATAAATTAATTCATTATATTATTCATTCATTAGCCATTCGAAAATGACTGCCCTCTGGTGATCATATATATATATATATATATATATATATATATATATATATATATATATATAATATATATATGTATAATATACAAAGAAAATTCTATTCGATTTAAAAGTAACCTTAGTTATATATTTTTTAAGTCTCACGATACATCGAATATCTATCCACAATATATATATATATATATATATATATATATATATATATATATATATATATATATATATATATATATATTAAATTTAAACAAGAAATTATTTTTTAAGAAGTAACCTTAGTTATATTTTTTAATATATAAATCTTTTTTTTCACATGATACATCGAATATCTATCCGCAATTTTTTTTTTTTTATCGAATATAATGCTTTTTATTATAAACAGGAACAAAAAAAAAGAAGAAAATTGACGATTGTAAATGAAACCATTTACGCAAACAAATCGAGGAATAAATTGTTAATTTGATATTCGTAAATAGCAAATTAATTAAGTATAACATTATATATATAATTTTCAAAATAATAATACTGAATAAATTTCATATTAACTATTTGCAAGTACCGATGTAATATTTTTCCATTTTTTTGCTCGTTATTTGATAACAAATTTCCACTGGTTTGGACAATATCACAGAAACAGATTCCAGTGGGTGATTTACTGAATGGCCCAAAAGCTCAAAGGCAAAGTGACAAAGCCCTCACTACTCTACTTACTAATATAACTAATTTAACCTCCACATACATGGTAGAATTAGTTTTCAAACCCCACGATAATCCTCAGAGACAAAGGTAGAGGATGGAATGCACCGCTCCTGGTGGTCTCCCGTGCGTTTGAGCTCTGGTAGTATTCATACCATTCTGGGAAAACCACCAATTTTGATTCTTGAGTACCATCTAGACCAAATTACTGAAGCGGCTTTAAAGGCTTTCACTACTCCTATAAGCTCCCAATACTTTCTAGGAATACAAGCGTTGAGATCCTGATACATCCTGATACATGTGGTGGATCTTTTCTGGTCCGTTTGGAGAGACAGCGGGACTGTGTATCAAAGAGCGATGATAATGAGCTTCAAGGAGGCTTATCTAATAGGTAAATTCGACGGCCTGTCGAGTTGAGCTGCTAATTAATGTTCGTTAGATTAATAATGTTTTTAATGAGTCGATGCTGTGTTGATCCCATGGAAACATTGGGTGCTAAGTTGTCTTCTTCATAATGTTTCAACCGCCATTTTGGATTAAATAAAATAATTGAAATACAATTGATGTGTACCGACGCTCCGTCCTAAGTTGTAGGCCTTCACCAGGGCTAAATAAAACAAAATATAAGAGTAATAAAAAAAAAAAAAAAGGAGAATAAATAAAGTAGGATTACAGGTAGGATATTCAAAATAACACAGTGTAAAATAAAAATATTAAATATTCTTTGATGGTGGCCGTTTAAAATTCGGTCTCTTATTAGTTCGACTTCTGAAGTCAACCAAGGTTTATCTCTTTTTTTATTTCTCCTTTGTTATTTCTCTTTCATTCAAATTTACTTCTTAAGTTTCTATTTTTATCTGTTTCCTTTATATTCGATGGTAACTTACAATTACCATTACATTCACATAATTTATTATTCAACTTTATATTAATTTTTAAGTATACTATCGTATTTTTTGGAGTGAGTTTTGTTTGACTGTAGATATACATAAGGAAGAAGTTGGTCGGGGGGTTTCAGTTAAAAACTAACACTTTAATAAGTAATACTTATTTATTTTGTGCCAACGTTTAGGCCTAAGTTTTAGGCCATCATCAGGACTAAAAGAATAAACAAAATAACAATATTGAAAACGACAGAGGCAGTACCAGTAACAGTAAATAATGATATAAACAGAAATTACAACTAAGAAAAAAAAATATGAAGCATAAAAACAAAAGGAGGACACTATATATTATAAAAATTGAAAGCGTAAAGTGAATAGAGTGAAGGAAAGATTATGAATTACATGGACCAATAAAAAAAAAATAATGTAAAAATTAATTCAAATTAAAATAATGCGTTATTTGCACAGGGAATAGTAAAATATTTGAAACCTATTAATTAAAAAGACAACTAGTATGAAGATTTGGGAATATGTAAAGCATATAGAGATAGCTCTGATGTGAAAAGTTACGTAAAAGAAATATGTTAAAAAAGTTGACATTTTTGTAATTAAAATAATTATAAAATGAAGGAGTAAAATATAAAGTAATGCAAGCCCCAAAACAAAAATAGGTCAAAATCCTATGTGGTGAAGAAAGAAGGATAGAAACAAGGAGGAAGAGGAAATGTAAAGAAAACGTAATAATTACATACCAGAGAGGCGTCCAGCCGAGCGCCAACTGAATCGTAATAATAAGTCGGTATTAATAATATCGTAGTAAGTAGGCTGATTGTATCCTCTAGTAATAGTGTCCTCTTTTTCTTTTTATACTTCATACTTTTTTTTCTTAATTGTAATTTCTGTTTATATCATTTTTTACTGTTACCGGTACTGCCTCTGTATTTTTCAATGTTGTTATTTTGTTTTTTCTTTTAACCCTCATGATGGCCTAAAATGTAGGCCGAAACGTTGGCACAAAATGAATAAGTATTACTTATTAAAGTATTAATTTTTTAACCGCAGCTCCCGACTAACTTCTTCCTTAAATATTGTATTTTTTCCTTGTTCATTTTCAATTTTTTGATTTTACATACTTTAATCTGTGCATATTTTTTATGTATCGCTACTTTATAGCAGAATTAGCTTCGAAACTTCGAAAATTTAATTTTACAAAAGAAGGTTTTCTACTTTTTGCTTTATAATTTTATGACATAAATCTAAAAAACATTTTTTTTATTTTCTAGCTTAGCCCTGAACTTGGTATAAGCATTTTGTGATTTAAAAAAAAATAATATTCTAAACAAAAATTATTTATAAAAATAAATATATATATATATATATATATATATATATATATATATATATATATATATATATATATATATATATATATTATATATGTAGACACAAAATTTGAATAATGATAATGAGTTAATAAAAGAACTATGTGGATTGTGGCACATTGCCAAGTCTAAGGCTAAATACGAGTATTATAGAGATAGACATCAAATCCGCAGTAGTCTGAGCTATCTTTAATGATAAAAAAAAAACAGAAAAAGCTGAATTCGGAGATGATAGTTCTGCTCTGAAGCGACGATATTTTCATATCATGAACTGCTTCATATTTTCATATATTTTTATGAATACTATGCTATTATTTCATATTCTTCCATATAATTCTACCTTATTTGGTCTTCTCTTTTCGATTATTCTTGTATTGTATCTTGTTTTTCTTAGCTCCGATGAAGGACAAAAGCTTTAGACGAAACGTCGGCACATTGTGTTTTTTTCTGACCTCCAACCATCTTCTGCTCAATAATATAACTGTCTGTATCACACATTGAGTGTAATTTTCGAATTTCACATTTATTTTGATAATTTTCAAAGTAATAAGAATAATAATGTTATTATATTTGGGCCATTAACAAATAAACTATTTGCATTTTAATTTTTCCGGTTTGCATTTTTTATTCAACCCCTCAATTAGCATTTGGGATATTTAATGTTTAAAAATAAAAAGTTTGTAAACAAAATTTCTTCTGAAAAGATCTGTCCGAAATGAATTTAGAAAATTTCACCAAATCTTTTAAATAAAAAACGTATATTTTGATTACTAGGGATACATCGCATAACGGCAACTAGTCCTACTTATTAATAACGCAAAAAACTTGGGGGAAAAAAATAGTGCGTAACTCTCGTGACATAAAAGGGTATTCTATTTTTTAAAGTACATAGACAATCATAAAACCCTTAGACCAATTCAGATTTTGTACTCATCGACACTGAAATAGCATTGATATAGGGCCCAATGTTCTTTTCATGAAAATGAACTTTTTTTTCCAGATTTCGAACAGTTTATTTGAGAATGATCAATTTATTCTCAATTTTCTAAAACGAGTTTGAAATGTTTTTCTTTAAAATTCAATTGTTTCGAGTGCATCGTCTTTTTTTAATTTCATGCTTGACGCAATTACAAAAATGTTCTGAATGCAGTCTAATCTGAAGTGTGGTCCGCGGTCACGCCTAAATATACTAAGGTGATCGCAGAGCCTTCTATCAAGTTTGGAACTCTTCATATCGAGATATCGTTTAAAAGTGATCCGATTTTCAATCATATGAGTGACTATATATTTCACTCGAGACTCGAGTAATGTAATTATGATTGATTCATAATACTAAAGAGCAAACATTTTTTATCATAAAGCAGCGAACTGTGGCGATAAGAGGATAAGCAAAAACATTTCCTTTTTAGCGGTTTATGAAAAAATAGAAAAAAAAAGTGATGATAAGAAGAAACTCTTAGATATTGTTAGGCAAACTATTACTGACATATAGAGGTCAGTAATAGTTCAATGATCCGTTTGGTATATTTACTTAAAGTATTGCGACATGCTCTTGAAGATGATCTACACTGCGTATAAACGTCCTTTGCTCAAGACTTTATATATAATAAATGAAGTAATGTATATACATTTATATAAAAGACCGTGTTGGCCAAGCGTGAAGCGGCTTCGGTTCGCGCCCAGCTTGGGTCGAATAGATTTTATTTTCTGGCTAAAGTAGGTCGAAAAATCGGTTAATCTGTCTTTGCTGTTATAACTCCTAGTTGGAGTACATAAATACGTTAGAAACCAAACGAAATAAACGACAAACGAATATATATGAGTGTATATATACATTTGTATATATACATTGTCCAATATAAATTGCGAAGGGAAATAAATTTAATAGTATATCTCCATAATATTTTTGAATGATTTTATCAAAGTTTTAAATTGTTTATTATAGAAGATGACATGTATTTTATTACGAAGAATTATTCTTTATTTAAAAAAATTAAATAAAAAACACGATACCTGTCCGTATTCACTGATACGAAGAATTTTCCTTCCTTGTATTCGTATATGGGTCATTCTCATGAGTCTTGTCAAATTCGCGTCTTTTGACTTTGAGGTCGTTTTTATATGCCTCTAATAATTATGGAGTTGGTTCCAATTCTTGTTAATACATATTATTGGTGAGTACACCTATCATTGGTAACAGTGATTGACAGTGAATGGCTAAAATATTTACATTTAAAGTATGCTGTAGTTAAAATGGTTAGGAGGTCAAAAGAACTCATGTCTCCAGGGAATGATGAAAACGAAAGCTCAAGTATGTTACCACTATTATTTTTGCAATTCAATATCTTATGTAACAACCAGAGTATCTAATGTTGCTACATTAATGGTAAAACTGCTGTTTTACTCCGAAATCGAGAGAATTTATGTCAAACTGAACCTACAATTGACAATTTGTGCTAGGATTTTTTTCATCAATGTATGCCAATGTCGACAGTCACATACTTGAGATTTTTTAGGGGGGCTTTTATATTCACACCTGTCGACGAGAAAACCAGTGAATGTGCTGACAAACATGTTATCAAGGCATGATGATGATGATGAAGGCCGGAGGGATGGCTCTCTATGACTTTGCAGTGCTCGAAGCCCGGTCATCAGTGAGTCTTCCCCTTCCCTATATTACTTCCTCATCTCAACTTCTCCACTGGCGGCCGGCACGAGAAAGAGCCTTTTGCTCAAACGCGCTTTTTAAGTACTTCGCGGTTTTTTTTGTTGAGAAAAGCTGTAGACCGACTTCAATTGTTTAAAGATATTACATATTATTTTTCTTAAATACATTTTTTCAAATCTTAAACGTGAAACAAACACTTTTCGGCTCCTTTATGAATTTTTTTATTTATCTAAAACATATTCAATTTCTTTATACTATTTTTCGTCTAATTATCACGTTGAGAGAGTCCCGTGACAATTTATTTAAAAAAATAAACTACATACTACATGGAACCGACTTACTAGACTTAAAAGGTAAGAACATAATCGCCGATTTGGGCAATTATACTGACTACTGAACATAACATCTCATCTTTCAATTAACAACAAACTATTAATCTACAAGACCATTCTGAAACCTATTGGACCTACGGACTTGAACTGTGAGGCCAGAAAATTTTCGAACTTCAAACGTATCTACTATACCTTTCAGTCTAGAGTCCTCCGAACAATAGTCAAGGCCCCATATCATGTTACAAACATGACCTTATACCATGACCTTAATATCCCATATGCATATAATCGGTACAAATTCTCCATATTTCATCAGAACCTTACTCATCATCCTAGCTTCTTAGCACAATCTCTATCTAGCTCCAACCATTCCTATAATTCTCCTCGAAGATTGAAACGACAGTGCCCCGAGATCTTTTGTAAATATAATTTTGGAGTCCTGCCAATGGCCAGTTTCTCCACTCATTTCCTGAGCGCCGGTAAAACATGATAGTAGGAGTAAGTGCTGATCTCTGTTGTATACAGCAATATGGAGTAAGCTTACCGCTACTATAGTTCATTGTCGGGATAACTCTGGACTAAAACTTAATTTTTGTTAATAAAACTTATTTTTTTCAATACATCTGTATTTCCGGTTGATTAGTATTAATATGCTGATCAAAGACACCAGGATTAACGATGAGCAGAGATGAGGATACTGAAAATTTCCCACCAAACATAAATCTTAATATTTTGGTAATTCACTATTAAATAATGATAGGTTTATTTTTATGTTTTATTTATAATATTTTAATAGAGTTTATTTAGGTTTGTTATTAAATAATGATAGGTTTACTCACCAATTATATAAATAAAAAATTGAGTCAAAATAAATATAGGCATGTAAAAATAACCTTAAAGTCAAAAGACACGAATTTAAAAAGCCCTATGAGAAAGAGCCATGGAGATTAGCACACTTTTAATTTTTTTTATATTCTATAATGTGTATACAAATAAAGATTTAATACATATATTTAGTAATCAATTAATAAATAAATAAAATCTACACTCTGCCACAGAACAAACTTCCCTTGTTTCATTATATTGGTAATTAAAATATTAGTTTTCTCAGCACAGTATTGTCAGAAATTTATAAAAGCTTTTAAACATTGCCTTCAAATTCAGATAAAGGCATAATTTCCCAAAATTCTTAGGAAGGAGTAGTTCTGCCCAGTATGTTACTTATTAGTAAAAATAATTAAAATATCAAGTAGAAATTCAAAATTATAAACTTCGATAATGGATATTTTAAAAAAAAATATAAAAAAAGAATCCCAAAAAGTGCTAAATGAAAGTCAAAGATGTCATATTTTTTGTTTTTCAGTAGAAAATAAGTTTAAATTAATTTAATAAAAAATAAAAACTCCAAACTGCGGGAATAACTATTATATCTTACAACCCTATTCGTCCTACGGGACGTAATGTACTTGCATATCTACTTAAGCGCATTAGTGGGTTGTTCGTGAAGTTGGCGTCCATGAATATGAAAACTTCGTGTTGTATTCGTGTGTTCATTCCACACCCAAATGAAAACGAAGATTTTTCACTCAATACATTAATTTACTTCTGGATGTTTACATGCATAGATGCAAGAAACTTTCTGTATTTTTATATGTACAGATGAACGGAACGGAAAGTACTTGCATGAGGCTGTAATATTTAATATATATAAGTATATATATATATATATATATATACATATATATATATATATATATATATATATATATATATATATATATATATATATATATATATTATATAGAATATAAGGCACGCGACTACTACACCAATATTCAATATTCATGGGCGTCAACTTCACTAACAACCCATCAATGCGCTTATTTAGATATGTAAGTTCATTCCGTCCCTTCGGACGAATAGGGTGGTAAGATATAAAATTTATTTCCTTAGTCGGGGTTTTTATTTTTCATTAAATTAAATTTTATTGTAACGTTTTTAGTTGTTTAAGTATTGGCTATTTATAATTTATTACCATATATGGCCATGAACTAACAAATGATATGATAAGAAACATCAACGAAAAGCCGAAAATACTTAAAAAATAATGAAATATTTTTTCAGTATTTTGAGCTCACAATGTTTCAAAACATTCACTGAGTGATTTGAGCCATCAAATTTTAAAATCGGTCATACAGTTCGCTCACAAAATCGTTGGAAACCCTCAAACGGGTTAATTAAACACATTTATTAAAACATTTCTTCAGTATTTTGAGCTAAAAATATTTCAAAACATCCACGGTATCACAACGGATAATTTGAGCCATGAAACTTGAAAATAGGATGAGCCGTTCGCTCAAAAAATCGTTATTTACTCTTACCTACTAACAGCCAAGCTAAACACATTACCCTCCTTATTGCTTCGCTGTAGACGGTTAAAAAGTAGGTGAAGCCTTGGATGAATAAATTGTAAGCAATTACAACTTATTGCACCAAAAAGATTGGTCACAAACCTTCTTCCCGATTTAGCTAACAAGCCATATAAACCGTTATCCATGGCTCTAAACCGTTTTTGGTATATCCTGTAAATATTTTGAAAATGGATGGAGCCGGCTTTGAAACTAATCTCCTCAATCATTACAAGTAGTTGAGGAATAAGTAGGAAAAAATGTCCGTTTAATGTCAATATATAATTAATTAGTGATTCTATTTGCTATTTTAACGTTTTCCTCATTTTATCTCAAGTTATCCAAATAAAATTAAAACAAATATGCTTGTTTTAATTATCGTCCGCACTTTGTCTATTCAAGAGTGGAACCAGGAAAACAGCGATCGTTATTAAGAAGAGGGGAGTCTATTATCAGTCGCATCAGCTTTAAAAACCTATACGGCTCTTCGTATCACTTCGCAGTGGTATGTGAACTTCACCTTTCACCATCGGATCCCGGGCTTCTTCACTCTTGACATCCAAACTTAAGAAGTAAGTCGGACTTTATCCAAACTTCTTCATTTAGCGATTACTAGGATGATATTGTATGATGCATTGGTTGTAATTAATGCGATATGACCAGAAAAACCTATTCTCAGGAGCGTTTAAAGATTCTAAAACTAAAAGTATAAATAGGATTATTTTTCAAGGGCCCGATCATATCTCTAGTGATAAAAAGATAATCTTAATTTTTTTTTTAATGAAACTTTATAGGAGGGTGGAACAGGTCACGTTTTTCGGTTCATCGTTTTATAAATATAATTTGTTTTTATCATTAGTTCATATAATTAACTACATAAACAAGTATTAATACTGACTGATTAACTTCCACATATCTTTAAGCCAGCTAAATGAATAAATAAATTCAACAGTTCACAACTAAACTATTCATATGTACAATATAAAAATATATATATATATATATATATATATATATATATATATATATATACACAATAAACATGTGAATATTAATACGTACAAAGAATTTATATAAACAAAATTGAAACCAAATGCCAAAAGTATTTAAACATGGCTGTTTATATTTAAAATGTATGAAAAAATATTTTTATTTTTACTCCAATTTTTGGTAAATATGGATAAAAAAAAACTTCAATATACAATTTCGAGAATCTGATTTTGCCATATAAGATTTTTTTCTTTGAAAACACGAATAAAAATAAAATAATCTCTTAATATATTTTTCTCTAGAAAAATAATCGGCAAGAATGATAATATTCTGAAGAAATATAAACAACTCCATAATCAGACAAACGGTGTTTCGAGTTGAGTTGAAGATGTCTCAAGTATGACTTCTCAGCTTGGGGGAATTAATTAAATGGTGCAATGTGCAAATTGATAACTGATATTTGATTTCAAAATTAGTTTTATTTATTTATCGGTTGAGTTATCACTTTTTGATTCGATCGTCACAAAATTAAACAAACCATCAATTACCCAATATTCTGAAATTTACTTCTAAATATTGATTTATTTTATAAATCAAAGATAATACAATACTTTGGAATGAGTTTACTAAACAAAAAATTGCAAAATAAAAAAAATAAAAAATGTAAAATTACATTCAAAATCAATAGCTTGTTTTATTTATAAGAAAAATGAAAGGAAAATAATTTTCTTATCATAAAAATTCGTTATTTAAAACATAAACATTGATAAGTGTAAATGTTTAATGATTTAGATTATGTTTCGCTTTCCTTACCACTTTGATAAGGAATGGATTGTAATCGGTTCAAATTTTCGATATGTGGTCAATTTTCGTTATGTAGTTCATTTTTCGACGTGTAGTTCAAATGTTCGATTTTCTATGTGTTTCCGAGTCCCCTGCGTCCAAAAAACGCAGTCTATGCCACGATTATCTCTAGAGCAGGAGCATCGATTTTTTTGTTCATTTTTTTTTTGTTTTGTAGGGTTTCTACTTGCGACACCTATGTCTCAAATCGGGCACCCTGAGCACAATAGCGGCTGCGCAAGATTAAAAAAAAAAAGTTTCTGTACAGAGTGTCGCTACACACCCCCAAACGGCTCTAACGATTTTGATGAAGCTTAAAATCTTCTTCTTAATACACTTTAAATTTTCAGATGTCGTTAAATCCCCGAAAAAGAACAGGCGATAAAAATAAATTATTTGCTCGTAATTGAATATAGATATATATATATATATATATATATATATATATATATATATATATATATATATATATATAATATGGTAAATTGTCTAATAAATATTTGAAGGACAATCAAATTCACAAAAAAAAATATTGAAATTTGACCATTATTAGCAAAAATACTGCGAATTAAATTTAATAGCCACGTTTATAAAGTATTCGAAAATAGTCCTACGGAAGTGGTGCATGTTCCTATGGAAACTCGTTACTCCGTAGAATAATAAATAATTCGTACGGAGTAATGGAAGAATTGTATTCGCGAAAATTTTCAGATTTCAACGGAAATATTCATTTTGGCTATATCTGAATCAATTTTGACTAATTTCGTCCTGACGTCTGCTATGTTTTATCTAGGTTAAGTTGAGCTTGATATCTATTTAGCTGCTAATATATTAGTCTATATATATATATATATATATATATATATATATATATATATATATATATTTATATATAGGGATGCCATTGGGCAATCATTGAGGATGATTATCCTACCATTATTTACTAATTAACCAAGATAATGTTCCTACGTTTAAGTTTAATAATAATGCTAATAACCATAATGCTAATCAAATTTATTGCTATCATACTTAATAAAATATATTCAAATTAATAATGGGCATGGTTACTAAAGAACAAACTCCTTTCTAACATTTATCTTTATTCCTCAAAATAAAAATAATAAACCGTCACAATAAACTGTTAACCATGGAATGATTCAGACAAGCCATTAACTGTTCTAACATAAATCTCTTATCTGTAAAAATTGGTGTTGATGGTCCTTCAGCATCTCTCCATCGGGTTCCCCTGCATATTTTAATTCATGGAGCCAGAGCATTTATCATCTTCAGAGGAAGGCCTAGTAGTTGTTCCCCAAGTTCAGCCCTCAAACCTGATCAGAGAAGAAGTATTGCGTCAAGCGAGATCAGAGAGGAAGTCCTCTTTTTCCTGTCTCCTCGGCTTCTCTCTTGTTCTTCCTAAGAGGGGGTTGAAGATGTTGTTCGTTGGTTAACTCCCTGGCCGACTAGTTTTATAGAGAGAGGAAATTCTGGGATTTCAATGGATGCCTCCAACCCTTGTCCTGACATCCCCTGGGTGGCCCGATCTCCGCGTATGCATGATTCCTCTAATCGAATGACACCCTTCCCAGGCCGCCTCCATTTTTTCCTCGAGGCCAGCCGGGACCCAAGGGGGACTGTTTTCTTAAAATTGATTGTCTTTCAAGACAAACCACTTCTCGCCTTTGTCACACTGCCCACTTCTCGATAAGTTTTCAAATTAACTTACTTCTTATATAAAAGCTGTGGTGACATCTGTCATCGCTTGCCAGTTACCTTCCTACCAACCTGCTCGTCCCTTATTATCTTTTTTTCGCACCTGGTGCTTGCTATATAATATAAGGATAATATTGTCCAATATCAATACATATTATTTCCGTGGGGTGGGAGGAAAGAGAAAAATGGAACCTGGAGGGGGACATTTTTCTCTTCATCTTCTTAAACATCACTTAAAGATCACCTTATTACTCATCACTTTATTTACAAAATTATTCTAATCTTATTAAGCCCTGAATCACTCCGTATGGTTTAGATACACACATAACTCATAGTCTAGATCGATCCATCCTACTGCTATTTGCATATTCAAAAGAATATATCTACAATATTTACTATTTTTCCACCTTTACAATATTTACAATGTTCAGTTTCAACAAACAAAAAAAAAAAAAAAAACTATTACTAAGAAGATAAGCCTAACCTATCTACTATATTTACATTTTAGCGTATCTATTATCTTTACAAACTTTTTACCTAAGCAAAAGGATTCAATATATAATTAATCACATCAAACTTCTTAGTTGTTAAGTACTCTAGGATCAACAAGGCATAGCTACTTGGTAATTCCTAGAGGTTGAGAGGTGATTATGCAACCTCTTTCCCTCTTACCTGTGTCCCTTAACATAAAAAAAAAACAAGCACAAGCAGTGTTGTCAATAACATTTAATGGCTTGTTTCCCACACAATGTTATTACTTTATATTTAAAGATATTATGTATAGTTGATTATATATTATTTACATTGAACTACTATTAATCATTATTTATTATAGAAATTTTACTGAACGAAGGGCTTTAAAAGGGATCCATGAAAGGTGCCGCGAATCAGTGTTTTTAATTCGCCTTTACACATTTTTCACCAAACCAGGTCTCCAACCCTTGCTAACAAGTAGGTTGTATTCCCACATTTCTTTATAATAGTATAAGGGCCTTCATACAACTTTAGTAGTTTCGAACTTTGTTGCAACGAGTCTGTTATCATCGGAATAATACACTACTTAATAATACAACACTTGGCCATCAACATTAAATTCATACACCTTATGATTTTGATTAACCCGGTTCCTCGTCCATTCCCCACTTTCAACTATTTTCTTCTACACTTTTCCTCTCAGGTATGTGATGTTTTTATCCGGGATTTGTTGGCTATCGGACAAGTGGATCTCTGTCGGTATGGCACCTATGGTAGTTTGGTAGGCATCATTTATCGTGTTGTTGACAACTTCTGTCCATCTGGGCCAGGTCTTATGATTTTCTCTGAATAGTATCCTATAAAAGTTACCTAGATCTCTGTTTACCCTCTCGCTTGCGTTAGCTTGTGCATGCCTGGTGAAGCAAAATATATTTTTAATTATCCAATCTTCTAGAGTTTCCTTCCATTTCCGGCTAGTGAATTGACTTCCTCGGTCTGTCAATATTTTTTTCTGGTGTTCCATATGTGTCATTAAATTCTTTTACGCATCTTAATGCCGCTCTCATCAGGGCCCATTTAATGTGGCGGATCACGATTACTTGGGTATCCGGGGCATGTGACGTTGTCCTTCCCTAAATATTAATTACTCTATTTTACTCTACCTGGTAAAAGCTTTTTGTGAGATCAATCGTCGTGAAGATTTTCTTTCCACTGCAGTATTTGAGGATATCATCAATATTTTCCGATTGTTCGTAGTTAGCGTGTAATTTGGTGTTCAATTTTCGGGCGTCAATACAAATCCTGACTTTGCCGTCCTTCTTGCTAACCACGACAATTGGATTCAAATAATCGCTTTGGCTAAGCTGAATGATGCCGTCTTTAAACATCTTGTTTATTTCTGCTCTTACTGCGTCTCTTAATAATAATTCGTACGAAGTAAAGGAAGTATTGTAATCGCGAAAATTTTCAGATTTCAACGGAAACATACATTTTGACTATCTCTGAATCAATTTTGACTAATTTCGTCATGACGTCTGCTATGTTTTATCTAGGTTAAGTTGAGCTTGATATCTATTTAGTTCGTTCGATCGTATCTCGCATACGATATCGAAGATGTTATCTCAAATAAATTGGTCTAGGAAGTTGAAATTTTGTATTTGGGATTCTTTTAATATCTAGTTGTGCATCTCCCTATTTGCTCACTACATGATCACCGGAAGTAGTACTTTACTTGAAGGTCGTAATAGATTTTCATAAAAAATTATATTAAAAAATAATGCGAAACTTCATAAATTTGTTATGTTAGACTTATATATTAATATAAATAACATAATGTTAATATTGGCAAACCAGAAATGGTACTTTGCTTGAAGGTCATAATAAACTTTCATCGAAAATGATATCAAAATATAATGAAAATCAACTCAAATTGATTATATAAGACTTTTATATTAATATAAATAATAAACTGGATTTTGATTAATGTTGGCTTGCCGGAAGTGTGAACAATTTCACCTGAAACTGTTTTAATTTTATTTGCCGCCTGCTTAGAAGGGAAGAAAGAATCGGAACCGTTCAAAAAATCACAAGTCGAGATTTTCATTGATAAACGCGTTTCAAGATCCATACTAACCGTATTTAACATTTTCATAATGATGTCTGTTTGAGGATGGATGTGGGGATGTCATAGGCACTGGGCGCTAAAATAAATGACATCTATAAAATTAATGAATACCTGTTTTCAACTCTGAAACACAAACGTATGTAACAAAATAAATAATTTTTTCTGCAACCTTTTCAAATTAAATTGGTTGATTTGAAATGGATTGACTCTCCTCAGATTATTTCAGAAGCTCATTTTGAAGATAATTAAATAATCTACAAAACTAAACTTAAAAAAAAAAAAAGGTGAGGAAAACCATGCAAGGAAAGCCTTGTGATTGAACACACCAGGTATTTTAAGTATATATTTTATTATACAGGTAATTGATTACGATTTTGTACTAATAAAATAATTTTTCAAAGGGATTTGATTTGAAAAAGAAACAACAATTTAATAGCTTTTCAAGGTAATTTTAGTACTAAAAAAAAAAAAAATTACGAGTCATACTCGGAATGTTAAGCGAATTGTATAAAATCATGAAATCAATGAAATTATTGAAAAAATGAATATTTTATTGAAACGATGAGGATTGTTTAATTGGAAATTTTTTTTGGCTATCGGGTAGTTTAATTGGCAATTTTATAACCACGTGGAGCAATTAGTACTGGTTTTCGTGTCGATACTAAGGTTCCTTCGCATTATAAATAAAAACACAATGTAAATTGAAATTTCCGTTAGCAATTACTGAAGAATTAACTATATGTTCGTTGTTTGTATAGTTTGTAGTCAAAAGATACAAAATTTACTTCATCATAAATCTGATCGATTCTTCCAAAGCAATAAAATTTTGATGAGTCTCAAATCAAACCGTCATTTATGAACGAGGAAGTAAACAAAGCAGCGGCATAACAATAGCCTGCAAACTAGAAAAACAATATCCTTTTAAACATCATCAGCAGATTTATTTCGACCAATCAATATATAGATTTCAAATAGACTGGCAATGTACTTATACAATAATATACTCATGATCATGAAGACTACTGTCTGTTACTGGACCTCATCCTCCAGTGTAGAAGAGAGGATGTCACCAAACTCTCTGTTGTCATCACATTGGACATTACCGTTTGGTCCATGACTACGCGATGACAAGAAGAGATATACCTCAGTGTCTGTAGTGACTGTTGAGGAGTATTCGATCAAAATTCAATATATCCACTTTCGGAAAATTATTTTTAAAAAACCTCGAAAATTATTATGTGGCGTCTCGTGATACTAGTTAAATTTCGATTGAAAAGGCTGATCCATAACAATTATTTGACAACGGAACATTCAAGTTCTGATCGAAACTAAATAACCTTTAGATGTAAAATCTGCCAAGAAATATTTTTTTAAACAAAAATTGGATACATTAACTTTTGGTTGAATGCTTCTGAGTTATTCTCATAGTGAGTCGCATCTTCAAGGAGTATTATCGGTCTAGAAGAGATATGGAAAAATATTATGTATTCCGTCAGTTCTATAAGGTCTCATGCGATAATGAACATTGAGCAATCAATTAAATCCATTTAAAACATTAGATATTTTTTCTAATTTCATTTGTATTGCATATATTTGCTATTGATAATTTATTTGTTTCTATTATTGCTATAACTTAAACAAAAGTTATAAATAAAATCGTTTTTAATTTGTTTTTCTTTGCAATACTAATTTTTTTTAATAAATTTACAATTTTTCAAAGACATTACTTATTTCATGGCAGTTTTGTAATTAAATGACGCATCTTATCACGCTGTAATAATTACAAATCGGTTAAAAACATACGTAATTGCAACGAAAAGTGTCTAGTAGGCTAAAAAATGGACCACGTTAATAGAAAAAGCATATAATTTTGTTTATATATTAATTTTAATTTGTTTATTTTATTTTATTAATTTTTTTTTATTAATTATTATCATTTTTATTCTTTTTTTTTTTCACTTTGTATATTTGGTATGAATGAAAACTCAGAGCCCTAATACTTATTGCTCTTGAGTGTGGCAGATTGCATTGTATCGGTATTCGATAAAGAGGTTAATGTTTTTACAATAAAAAAATTATTATTAATCTACCTAATAAAGCCCTTATGTGAGTCCCACCATGTTCATCGTCTTAATCTCCTAATCTCTTGCAGACGTTCAGTATTACGGGTACTGTATAGTCTCCTCCGTGTCAATTTCTAACCTGTATCAATAGAGAATTGATGAACCTCTGATATTTAATATAGAGAATACCTACAATGTCATTGTCGCTATTTATAAATCCTAAAGCGCTAGCTCAGAGAACGATAAAGGTTCATAAGTATGACAATAACTAAATGTGCAATGCATATATCGTCGGTTTGGTAATAAATTATAAATTAAATTATAAGGTGGGGACCCATAATAAATAATAAATTAAGACAAATAAATAAATATTAAGTTTTGTATTTTTCCTAGTGATTACAATCGTTCTTGGGATGAGACCCTCTTCCCCCTCCTAATTCTACTAGAAAAATCTATGTACTAATCTTTTTTAAGAGCTGTTCATACATAGTTTTTTTTTTAATTTATTCGTTATAATTTAAAACAATATTTATAACAAGTAAACGTACATTCTAATTCTTAGGAAATAAATGAAAATAAAATAGAGGTCACTTTCATTCATTCAATCAGGAGACTTATTTACAAAAGTAAAGTATTTACAAGCAGGAATCTAAGAATTATCGAAGGATCTAAGAAGGATCCTCTCATAACTGTGTCATCTGCTTATAAAACCAGTAGAGGTGAAGTAAGGGATAGCCTACTTGACAGCCGATAGGCGATAGGTATTACCAGCAGGACCATGCCAGTTCAATCTATAAGGAGGATTAAGAGGATATGTGGAACTAGATAGGAATTGAACTTGAGAATTTAGATGAAAAATCTTGATTAAATTTCGAAAGCCGGAAGATATAAAAATTCTGAAAATTAGTTGGTTTCTGGCTTGAATCCGGACAATGTTTAACTCTCATTTCATGATATTATTGCAGAAACTTCTATTTATCATGTATATAGTTGAATGATGTTGACATTTACACGTGTTTCTGAATTAACATTATTTAATTCCATTTGTAATTGTTAATTAGTCGTTATTCTTAATTGTTCCCATTTGTTTTGACTAATCTTAAATTTATTTGTGTTAGTTCATAAAGAGATATCATACTTGCATAAAGATAAGGCATTTATCTACAATTAATATTTCGTTTAATGACGAGCATTTTAACTATCGTTATTTCACATTCAAATTTTGTTTTAGAAGAATATGCTTATTCGTTCTGCTTTCAGCAAATTGAAAACAGTAAATTTGAATTTCAATTAATTCAATATTCCGAATCGTTTCAACATTGTATCTACTGGTGCCTTTCATATTGTTAACTAAGCTGTGAGAAACTTTACGGAACATCTGTTCTGTTTTTGAGTCACAACATAAAACATTTATATTCCTTGGGTTTTATCTCTTGTTTTACATTCAGATGATACAGCCAAGTTTAGATGAAACTATTACAAATTTGAACCTGATATAATTTCAGATATATTTAATAAATTACAAAACAAATATATATATATATATGAAATACTAACACAAACACAGACAAAAGGCAAATAAATATTATCATTTTTGGAAATTGATAATGCGTATTTAATGCCCAGAAGCTCATGTTTACTATTTTTAATTATTCAACTACCTAAGGTAATTGTAATTAAAATGTTTGATAAAGCTTTGAGGATATGTAGAGCTTAGTGTAGGGGCATGAGAAATAAAAATGAGTTTTGAGAATAAAATCTTTCATAGCGGACTTATAGGGAGAGAAAATCCAGCATAAAAATGTATGGTAGATGAATTAATACTCACTGAGATGATTTTAAAAAAACAGCAATGCTATAGTTTCTATTTGCTTATGCCTTTTCAAAATCCTGAACTATCAGCTCTGTATAGCTACAAAGCTGTAGCCTGGGAAAAGGATGGTAGATCCTCTTCAATATACCATCCTGTGAGTCCGAGAGACCTCCGTAAACCACCCTGACGTTATCAAATAGATGGAATATGACTGAGAGACCAAGAGTTCCCGGATCGATTTCGGTATAAGATATCGAGAACGATAGAAGGACCGATGATGCATTTGATAATAAGGGACACGAGATGTTTCCATCAGTGGGTTCTTATCTAGAACATTACCAACGTCCTTCATAGAGCGATGGGATTATCCAACGCAGGACTCAAAAAGGATATGAGGAATTACGTGTTGAGTTGAGATGAGTACTTGAGCCTGTAACATTGGCTCTAGTTGGGCGAAAACTCGAACTTTTTGCACGATTTATTTCATTCCATTAGTCTAGGCTCAAGAGCATTTCACCCCGAAGTTTGGATTAATGCGGCGTTTTTAAGCTGAGAGAGAATAGAGAGAGAGAGAGAGTGAGAGGGGTGAACTTGGCAATCGTAGGCGCGAAGTGTTAGAGGTTCCGAACATTGTTTTGGAATATCACCGTATTTACGATTTCATCAAATAATATTTTCACTACTCTAGATTTATGGATGATACTAATAATCAATTTATCATTAATACAACGCTAGTTGCTTGTCATGTGTTAATTCATTGACATCAAGAACATATTAATTAGCTGTCATCATCAGGTGCAAAGCTGTTGCCCGTGTTTCCAAGATATTGTCTATAATAGATCATGTAATGTAGTAGAATATGCATAGAATACATTATTCATAATTGTTAAGCATTTATTCATTACGTAATAATTATACTGCGGAGAACTTATGGAATCATACTTTTAGATCAGGTTAATATTAGTAATATCTTCCTTTCTTTTTTAAAAATAACTGGTAAAGTAATGGGAGTAGACTAGTATTTACATGGAGGGTCTGTCCCCTCTTCTCTCTACCGGATCTACCAGTCCTATAAATTTTTTGAAAAATTAATACTAAGAAGTAAATTTCTCCCCCTTACAAAAAAGAAAGCATTTGGTTAGCTACGCCTGTGGTGTGAACCTTCTAGCACTTTGGCGCAATATGGTATCTTCGGCGAAAAGGGGAGGAACTGATCCTGACGGCACCTTCCTCCTTAGAGAATTCGGTTAGCTACTCCAATGGGTGTGGTTACTAGAAATTTAATTATGAATTAATGAAAAAGACTATTTTCTGAATACAGAGGCATTAATAGTTTTATTGTATGCACAGGACAGAATTAGATATTTATCCGTATTTATCGGAGTATGTATCTAAGTAGTTGTAGAACAGAAAAAGAACCGTCTTGTGGTCGTCCTTGCTGGTCGTATCGTGTTGCAAACCTCTACGCTATTATATTTTGAACGGGTGGGATCTGCAGTCACTATCTTAATATTCCCATTGTATCAATGTTATAATAATTGAATAATGCACTAAATTATAAATAATAAATATTTTAATAATAAATTAAAATAATAATAATATACTCGCTATAAATCGATATTTTCTTATAAAACCAAGAATGCATCCAACAAAAATATTTTTAGTAAGCAGGACTTAGAGTAGGAGTTTTGGTAGAGATTTTGGTCTTCATAAAGTCAACAAACTGTCCCTATGATCATAATTTAAAAAACAAATAAAAAAATAAATAAATGCTAATCGAAAACTTCAAGCTTGATAGAGAAATTAGTAAAAGTACAGAAATTGTAATTTGTAACAAGAACTAGATATACTTGTAATTTAATATTGTCTCATCCACTGCATATGTAAATTATTTTCTAATTTAGGTGTGATTAATCACATTGGCTTCAATATAATAAATAAATTTCAAATAAATTAATTCATTATATTATTCATTCATTAGCCATTCGAAAATGACTGCCCTCTGGTGATCATATATATATATATATATATATATATATATATATATATATATATATATATATATATATATATATATATATAATATATATATGTATAATATACAAAGAAAATTCTATTCGATTTAAAAGTAACCTTAGTTATATATTTTTTAAGTCTCACGATACATCGAATATCTATCCACAATATATATATATATATATATATATATATATATATATATATATATATATATATATATATATATATTAAATTTAAACAAGAAATTATTTTTTAAGAAGTAACCTTAGTTATATTTTTTAATATATAAATCTTTTTTTTCACATGATACATCGAATATCTATCCGCAATTTTTTTTTTTTTATCGAATATAATGCTTTTTATTATAAACAGGAACAAAAAAAAAGAAGAAAATTGACGATTGTAAATGAAACCATTTACGCAAACAAATCGAGGAATAAATTGTTAATTTGATATTCGTAAATAGCAAATTAATTAAGTATAACATTATATATATAATTTTCAAAATAATAATACTGAATAAATTTCATATTAACTATTTGCAAGTACCGATGTAATATTTTTCCATTTTTTTGCTCGTTATTTGATAACAAATTTCCACTGGTTTGGACAATATCACAGAAACAGATTCCAGTGGGTGATTTACTGAATGGCCCAAAAGCTCAAAGGCAAAGTGACAAAGCCCTCACTACTCTACTTACTAATATAACTAATTTAACCTCCACATACATGGTAGAATTAGTTTTCAAACCCCACGATAATCCTCAGAGACAAAGGTAGAGGATGGAATGCACCGCTCCTGGTGGTCTCCCGTGCGTTTGAGCTCTGGTAGTATTCATACCATTCTGGGAAAACCACCAATTTTGATTCTTGAGTACCATCTAGACCAAATTACTGAAGCGGCTTTAAAGGCTTTCACTACTCCTATAAGCTCCCAATACTTTCTAGGAATACAAGCGTTGATATCCTGATACATCCTGATACATGTGGTGGATCTTTTCTGGTCCGTTTGGAGAGACAGCGGGACTGTGTATCAAAGAGCGATGATAATGAGCTTTAAGGAGGCTTATCTAATAGGTAAATTCGACGGCCTGTCGAGTTGAGCTGCTAATTAATGTTCGTTAGATTAATAATGTTTTTAATGAGTCGATGCTGTGTTGATCCCATGGAAACATTGGGTGCTAAGTTGTATTCTTCATAATGTTTCACACGCCATTTTGGATTAAATAAAATAATTGAAATACAATTGATGTGTACCGACGCTCCGTCCTAAGTTGTAGGCCTTCACCAGGGCTAAATAAAACAAAATATAAGAGTAATAAAAAAAAAAAAAAAGGAGAATAAATAAAGTAGGATTACAGGTAGGATATTCAAAATAACACAGTGTAAAATAAAAATATTAAATATTCTTTGATGGTGGCCGTTTAAAATTCGGTCTCTTATTAGTTCGACTTCTGAAGTCAACCAAGGTTTATCTCTTATTTTATTTCTCCTTTGTTATTTCTCTTTCATTCAAATTTACTTCTTAAGTTTCTATTTTTATCTGTTTCCTTTATATTCGATGGTAACTTACAATTACCATTACATTCACATAATTTATTATTCAACTTTATATTAATTTTTAAGTATACTATCGTATTTTTTGGAGTGAGTTTTGTTTGACTGTAGATATACATAAGGAAGAAGTTGGTCGGGGGGTTTCAGTTAAAAACTAACACTTTAATAAGTAATACTTATTTATTTTGTGCCAACGTTTAGGCCTAAGTTTTAGGCCATCATCAGGACTAAAAGAATAAACAAAATAACAATATTGAAAACGACAGAGGCAGTACCAGTAACAGTAAATAATGATATAAACAGAAATTACAACTAAGAAAAAAAAATATGAAGCATAAAAACAAAAGGAGGACACTATATATTATAAAAATTGAAAGCGTAAAGTGAATAGAGTGAAGGAAAGATTATGAATTACATGGACCAATAAAAAAAAAAATAATGTAAAAATTAATTCAAATTAAAATAATGCGTTATTTGCACAGGGAATAGTAAAATATTTGAAACCTATTAATTAAAAAGACAACTAGTATGAAGATTTGGGAATATGTAAAGCATATAAAGATAGCGCTGATGTGAAAAGTTACGTAAAAGAAATATGTTAAAAAAGTTGACATTTTGTAATTAAAATAATTATAAAATGAAGGAGTAAAATATAAAGTAATGCAAGCCCCAAAACAAAAATAGGTCAAAATCCTATGTGGTGAAGAAAGAAGAAGGATAGAAACAAGGAGGAAGAGGAAATGTAAAGAAAACGTAATAATTACATAGCAGAGAGGCGTCCAGCCGAGCGCCAACTGAATCGTAATAATAAGTCGGTATTAATAATATCGTAGTAAGTAGGCTGATTGTATTCTCTAGTAATAGTGTCCTCTTTTTCTTTTTATACTTCATACTTTTTTTTCTTAATTATAATTTCTGTTTATATAATTTTTTACTGTTACTGGTACTGCCTCTGTATTTTTCAATGTTGTTATTTTGTTTTTTCTTTTAACCCTCATGATGGCCTAAAATGTAGGCCGAAACGTTGGCACAAAATGAATAAGTATTACTTATTAAAGTGTTAATTTTTTAACCGCAGCTCCCGACTAACTTCTTCCTTAAATATTGTATTTTTTCCTTGTTCATTTTCAATTTTTTGATTTTACATACTTTAATCTGTGCATATTTTTTATGTATCGCTACTTTATAGCAGAATTAGCTTCGAAACTTCGAAAATTTAATTTTACAAAAGAAGGTTTTTTACTTTTTGCTTTATAATTTTATGACATAAATCTAAAAAACATTTTTTTTATTTTCTAGCTTAGCCCTGAACTTGGTATAAGCATTTTGTGATTTAAAAAAAATAATATTCTAAACAAAAATTATTTATAAAAATAAATATATGTATATATATATATATATATATATATATATATATATATATATATATATATATATTATATATGTAGACACAAAATTTGAATAATGATAATGAGTTAATAAAAGAACTATGTGGATTGTGGCACATTGCCAAGTCTAAGGCTAAATACGAGTATTATAGAGATAGACATCAAATCCGCAGTACTCTGAGCTATCTTAAATGATAAAATAAAAAACAGAAAAGCTGAATTTGGAGATGATAGTTCTGCTCTGAAGCGACGATATTTTCATATCATGAACTGCTTCATATTTTCATATATTTTTATGAATACTGTGCTATTATTTCGTATTCTTCCATATAATCCTACCTTATTTGCTCTTCTCTTATCGATTATTCTTGTATTGTATCTTGTTTTTCTTAGCTCCGATGAAGGCCAAAAACTTTAGATGAAACGTCGGCACATTATGTTTTTTTCTGACCTCCAACCATCTTCTGCTCAATAATATAACTGTCTGTATCACAAATTGAGTGTAATTTTCCAATTTCACATTTATTTTGAAAATTTTCAAAGTAATAAGAATAATAATGCTATTATATTTGGGCCATTAACAAATAAGCTATCTGCATTTTATTTGTTTGCATTTTTTATTCAACCCCTCAATTAGCATTCAGTTAGCTTAAAAACAGCTTTCATTTTGGGATATTTAATGTTTAAAAATAAAAAGTTCGTAAACAAAATTTCTTCTGAAAAGATCTGTCCGAAGTGAATTTAGAAAATTTCACCAAATCTTTTAAATAAAAAACGTATATTTTGATTACTAGGGATACATCGGATAACGGCAACTAGTCCTACTTATTAATAACGCAAAAACTTGGGGGAAAAAAATAGTGCGTAACTCTCGTGACATAAAAGGGTATTCTATTTTTTAAAGTACATAGACAATCGTAAAACCCTTAGACCAATTCAGATTTTGTACTCATCGACACTGATATAGCATTTATATAGGGCCCAATGTTCTTTTCATGAACAAGAACTTTTTTTTTTTCCAGATTTCGAACAGTTTATTTGAGAATGATCCATTTATTCTCAAGAATTTTCTAAAACGAGTTTGAAATGTTTTTCTTTAAAATTCAATTGTTTCGAGTGCATCGTCTTTTTTTAATTTCATGCTTGACGCAATTACAAAAATGTTCTGAATGCAGTCTAATCTGAAGTGTGGTCCGCGGTCACGCCTAAATATACTAAGGTGATCGCAGAGCCTTCTATCAAGTTTGGAACTCTTCATATCGAGATATCGTTTAAAAGTGATCCGATTTTCAATCATATGAGTGACTATATATTTCACTCGAGACTCGAGTAATGTAATTATGATTGATTCATAATACTAAAGAGCAAACATTTTTTATCATAAAGCAGCGAACTGTGGCGATAAGAGGATAAGCAAAAACATTTCCTTTTTAGCGGTTTATGAAAAAATAGAAAAAAAAAGTGATGATAAGAAGAAACTCTTAGATATTGTTAGGCAAACTATTACTGACATATAGAGGTCAGTAATAGTTCAATGATCCGTTTGGTATATTTACTTAAAGTATTGCGACATGCTCTTGAAGATGATCTACACTGCGTATAAACGTCCTTTGCTCAAGACTTTATATATAATAAATGAAGTAATGTATATACATTTATATAAAAGACCGTGTTGGCCAAGCGTGAAGCGGCTTCGGTTCGTGCCCAGCTTGGGTCGAATAGATTTTATTTTCTGGCTAAAGTAGGTCGAAAAATAGGTTAATCTGTCTTTGCTGTTATAACTCCTAGTTGGAGTACATAAATACGTTAGAAACCAAACGAAATAAACGACAAACGAATATATATGAGTGTATATATACATTTGTATATATACATTGTCCAATATAAATCGCGAAGGGAAATAAATTTAATAATATATCTCCATAATATTTTTGAATGATTTTATCAAAGTTTTAAATTGTTTATTATAGAAGATGACATGTATTTTATTACGAAGAATTATTCTTTATTTAAAAAAATTAAATAAAAAACACGAAACCTGTCCGTATTCACTGATACGAAGAATTTTCCTTATTGGTATTCGTATATGGGTCATTCTCATGAGACTTGTCAAATTCGTGTCTTTTGATTTTGATGTCGTTTTTTTATGCCTCTAATAATTATGGAGTTGGTTCCAATTCTTGTTAATGCATATTATTGGTGAGTACACCTATCATTGGTAAACAGTGAATGGCCAAAATATTTACATTTAAAGTATACTGTAGTTAAAATGGTTAGGAGGCCAAAAGAATTCATGTCTCCAGGGAATGATGAAAACGAAAGCTCAAGTATGTTACCACTACTATTTTTGCAATTCAATATCTCATGCAACAAGCAGTATATCTAATGTTGCTACATTAATGGTAAAACTGCTGTTTTACTCCGAAATCCAGAGAATTTATGTCAAACTGAACCTACAATTGACAATTTGAGCTAGGATTTTTTTCATCAATGTATGCCAATGTCGACAGTCACATTTTTTAGGGGGGCTTTTATATTCACACCTGTCGACGAGAAAACCAGTGAATGTGCTGACAAACATGTTATCAAGGCATGATGATGATGATGAAGGCCGGAGGGATGGCTCTCTATGACTTTGCAGTGCTCGAAGCCCGGTCGTCAGTGAGTCTTCCCCTTCCCTATATTACTTCCTCATCTCAACTTCTCCACTGGCGGCCGGCACGAGAAAGAGCCTTTTGCTCAAACGCGCTTTTTAAGTACTTCGCGGTTTTTTTTGTTGAGAAAAGCTGTGGACCGACTTCAATTGTTTAAAGATATTACATATTATTTTTCTTAAATACATTTTTTCAAATCTTAAACGTGAAACAAACACTTTTCGGCTCCTTTATGAATTTTTTTATTTATCTAAAACATATTCAATTTCTTTATACTATTTTTCGCCTAATTATCACGTTGAGAAAGTCCCGTGACAATTTATTTAAAAAAATAAACTATCGCGCCTGGACTATGTAGGGTAGCTATAGCTATATATGTGATACATTTAGTAACAAAAAATTATAGATAAAATGAGGATTCGAAGAAAGATAGATGTTTGGTACAAAGAAAAGAACTTACTAATTAAATTGAGATATAATTGCTCTAAAGACGTATCTTGTTATTGCCTTACGGCTTTACTTGGCAATAAGTTTTTTTAATATTGCTAAATATTTCAAAGTCATCAGTAAAATGTCCATAGGTTCATCTGTCCTTACATATTGATTTCAGCCAAGAAAAATTTTTTGTGAGCTTTAGGAATGCTTTAGTAAGCCGTTGTGTTTCAAACTATATTAATTAATGTTTTTTAATTTACATTATATAACTTATTGTTTATAATTTATTGTATAATTTGTATTATAAATTTTTTAGGCAATATTTGTGTACTATACTAATTTGTGTTAAAATTTGTATGCATTTTCATTTGATTTATATGTCTCAAGAAATAAAAGGTTTGATACTATACCATTTTTTGTCTTGATAATAACTAACAAACAAATGAAAAAAAAAAGTAAATTAAACATCAAGAAATATTTGTTTGCTCCCTAAAATTGCCTCTGCGGCCTGTTTTTGTTTTTCGGTGAATTTTCTATAGTGTGTTAGCTTCAATTGTCCTAAGCTTAAAAGAAAAAAATACAATAAAGGAATGCTAATTCTTTTAATGAGGCAATGATTGGGGTAAAGGGTTTTGAAAATAAAGTAATCAATTCTATTAACTCTATTGTCGCATCTGCTTAGTCATTCATGGCCCGTAACCCTTATGTAACGAATGTTTTGTTAACTTTGTAAACTTTTTCATTGCTTCCTAAAAGAAATACAAAGAGCCATTAAGGTTGGAATATATTAAAGAGAAAAGAATTCGTGCGAAGTTACATGATTATGTAAGGCTCTATAAGGTTAGGAAATGGAAGTAAACATCACGTTCTTAAAATAATCAATAAGAAAAGCCTGTGACGTACACAGTAAGAGGGACTGAGGAATATCTCACCCCTCTCCCCCACCGAAATTTACGGAAAAAAAATGAAGTTTACATTTTAAGAATTTTTGGTCATTTAAAAAAATAATTTTTGATCCGATTTTCATGCTAATCCTTAAAACTTACTCCCAATTTGGCGATTATAGACACTTAGGTGATTACTTGTCTTCTTCTTATTAAAACTACTTTTCTGCGGTCATACGTACTTCATAGATTAGAGTAAGGCACATATAAATTTATTGAAATATTAGTAATAGAGTTAGTGGTCTCTCATGAAGAAAAAAATACATACAATTTTTACAAAAATCGGCCGATTTACCTTATAAGAAGAGTTTAGTTACCTGGACACAAAAATAATACTTTTTAATTAGCTTAAATAAAATTATTTATTTATTTATTAATATTTCTTAATTGATCATAATTATAGTAAATGATTATACGGATTAAAATTAAAATAAATTTTGGAAACGATTTTTTTTTTTAAACATTATTATCCTAATAATGTATATTTACATATAATAATAATATAACCGTGTAGCTAAATAATATATGTTTATGAAAAAAAATCGAATACATTAACAAATTGAAAATGTTAATTCCTACAATTTGAACTCTTCTTATAACTTGTTGACATCAAATGAAAAAAAAATAAAAAATCCGTATTTACATTTTATATTAAAATCTGGAACATGTTTTTTCGTACTATTAGAAAACAGGTCACAATTAAGTCAGCCCTAGAGTAGTTTCTTCTCTGTAAACACGCCTGTACGTGAAGTGAAGGACAAGTAATAAGGTTAATTATTATATTAACGTCTATATAATAAAGAAAATTATTTCATTAAAATTAAGAAGCACCTCTTAATTTTCATGCCCATGAAAAAGAAAAGCAAAAAATATTTTATTTTATTTATATCAAGGGATAGAACACAATGTAAAAGCACTTCTTTTTTTCTATTTCTTTCAAGTTATATTGATTTAAAAAAAAATAAAAACAAGAAGAGCCAACTTTGTCATTTTCAGACGTAGGAGTATAGTACATTAAATTACGATTTATTTCTGTGACGTTTTACGATTTTTTGGTATTTTTTTCAAGCAATCCAATTTTTGAAATGGCTGTATACATAACTGACAATAGGCAGTTGATATCATTCCTTCATCTTCCATATCATTCGACAACTTTATCAAACGACAATATCGGTTATATCACTGAAATATTTAGTTATATAAACAAATTAGCATACCTACATGAACTGATTTAACCATAATTTATTATAAGTTGTTTATATAATATATATAAAACAGAATATAAAAAAATCAAAAAACAAACAAAGTTAAAAAACAGCATACAAATGCATAGTTACATTATATTAAGATCTGAAACTAAAACAGACCCCAAAGAGAGAGGGAATGAGAAATAAGAAAGGAAAATACAAAAATAAAATAGAATTTATAAATAAATATGTAGGAAGACCAGAGCTATATTCTTTACCTCCTTCTTTTAATAAACGGCAGCTAATATATAGAAATACTTAAATAATTTTATATTTTTTTGGTCTTGTTCATGCCAAGTATTATCTTTTTATTTTTTGTCCTTTGTATTACCGAAGTATAATAGTACCAAAATCGATTATTGCTAAAATTTTGAATTATTGCTACCGACCTAAAACGTTTCGCATACACAAATCATTAAACGAGATCACGATTTTAAAAATATTTATGACTTATAAATGCCAACATTTCATCAACATAATTTTCCCTCAAAAACTTTCGACGTAAGGATTGCGTCGGAAGGATCAAAATCCTTATATTGCGTTTTATAGTATTTATTATCCGTTCCTCAATATCAAGCTAATTTTTGGTATTCTCATAGAAAATTGAACCTCTTTTAGGGCAAACTCTTTGTTCGACAAATGAGGATGAGCAGGACGGCAACTTTTCAGCTATGGCTCATCCTTTTAAATTTGTTTTAGAGCTCTCCCAAGCGTTTTTTCATGATATTAAAAAGTTTACAAGTCGCATATAGCGACATTTCTTCGATCTTACTAGCCAAAAGTGGGTTTTTCTAAACACAGCAAATCTGGGAAAAATTTAGCTAAACTGAAGTGAATTAGTTGGAGATATAAAATATACCCATATAATGTGATCCTGGATGATTCAAACCAGTTTTAGACCGAGTCAGTTGAGAGTTTATACGATATAAAAGCTGGGAATGAAAATGCAGCAGGTGGATATTACACAATCTGACAATTCTATAAATCGGCTAGAATACTGAGGAAAATACAGATAATATTCAAGTTTCATTAACAGTTTAGAAGGAGAACCGTGTAATGTTGCTAGTTATTTCATTTTGCATTATCCATTGTAGTTGATAGATAAGATGATTTGTTTTTCTGTGGATATTGTTTTGGCAGAGGGGTAAGATGGATGTATACCCAGGCTGTGTTCTGGTGACCTTTATGTAGCCTAGAATACTAATAATTTTTCTATATAGACCGCTTCTCTGCCTCTCACATTTTGTGTATTCTCTTTCTTCTTCTCAGATCTTTATTTTGCAATAAATGGTGGCTACGATATGTCTTCTCCTGAGACCGTTGGTAGAGGAACGGAATCAGAAGTGATTCATGGGTGTCTTTAAAAATATAATATTTAAGAATATGTGTTAGGATATCGTAAAAATAATAAATTCTTGGAACCTGAGAGGTTGGGAAAACTGCAACTAATAATTTTCAATAAATGCAACAATATACGATAATAGTACTACAAATGATAATTTGATGCTGATATTTCTCAAATTACGAATTTATATTTCATCTTTATAGGGAGCCGCGGCTCGGCTGGTGAATATTTCATATCTGCCATTTTGTTTTAATTTATATACGTTTATGGTAAGGATAACTTGTGATACAATGTGTGTTGTGTGTGTGTGTGTGTGTGAGAGAGTGAGGGAAGCCCAGTTTCTGCAACTCCAAAATATACATGGTATACTTATGGTATACCATGTTATACTTAGACACTACTTGTGCTACACACTACTTACATCTACATGGGCCGAAAATAGAACCTTTCGTCAAAACATGAATAATTTTTTCAAACTTTCAAATGAAACACCGGAGCGATTATATCGTGTCTGTCGTGAAACTTTTGTTCGTCTTTTAGGCATCTCCAATTTCAGAGTATTTCGGGTTACATGTAAACGTGATGATAAGGAGAACCATCATTAATATTTTCAGCTTCATAGGTATTGCCAGCCAATGAGTTTCTTTTTATACTGTAGACGATTTCCAACGCCGTCCTTAGTGGCACGTTCGGGTTTTCATTCTATCCAAGCTGGGGTTTTTCTCATGAGAAGGCTGATGCAGATATCGCTGAGATCCTCAGCCGACACGGATGGCACGCCAAATGGCAGAATTATGCAGGATGTCTGTAATAATTATTCCTGTTTTGGAAGAATGGCAACGATTCTCAACATTCTCAACGTTGGCAGCGCTGCTCTTCAACTTCTTCATGACAGCCCTGTAAGGCCTCCCCAAAGATCCTCGTCCATATCTTGGCAGAGTTCCTTCCATCATTGCCACGGGCTCCTCTGGATTGTCCGCCGGAGTTCACGCCTCGCAGCTTTGAATTCCTCCTGTAGCACTTGGAACCGGGAGCTGCCTCTTTCTCGCTGGTGCTTCCTTCTCGATGCGTGGTAACGTGTACTGCAATCAGCGATATGGTCATTCCACCAGTTGAACGGGAGTCAACGAATACCTGTGTTTCTGCGAGCCATAGCAGCGTCTCATGCAGTGTTGACCAGATCTATTACCTGGTGGGCCTTATTCTCCGCTGTGCCTCATAGCTCACAAGGTGCCTCCATCATTATTTTCAATGATTCCCTGTCAAACATCAACGTGTAGAGGGATTTTGAAAAAGATGCTTTCAACTTCAAAACAAAAGAAAATTTCGTTTTGTTTCTCAAGAATAATATAAAGATAAATTTATGAATAATGGTGAACTGCTTCATAAATAATATTTTTTTTAAATATAATTTTTGTTTTTAAATTGACTTGTTATTATCAAGTTACCTTTTTTTCCATCCAGTAATCCGAATTTTTCGGTAATTCGAAACTGCTTGGTTTCATTTTGTTAGGATTAGCGAGAATCTACTGTAATTTGTTGTCATCATCCTTAGAAGATAATTTGTTAGGCTTAATAAATCCAGTTAAAAATTCCAACTCCTTTTATTTGAAATAAAAACTAAGCTATACAATTTTGGAAGCCTATTTATTTTCTCAATTTCTTTATCGGTAGGTATTTCAAAATTTTATTGAGTTTAGTTTATTCATACTGGCACAAAGCTGCTAATTCATTAAGCCTATTATGTACATACGGCCTAGTATGTAGCTTGTCAACATTAACGAAACAACAGACGCAAGTGCAGAGAATACCTCAAGGACTCAAGACCTCCTTGGATGGAACTAAGCATGACGCAAACAACGCCTCAGCCTTTGACCCGCAAGAACCTTCAATTTAACGCCACTTTAGAAAATTAATTTTCCAGAAAATCAACTTTCCTTCTGGGGAATCCTCTTTCGACTACAAGTCATCTTGAAACTTAAAATGTAGCTTTAACGCTATTAGGTGTTGGTAAATTTTTAATTAACAAACTAGTACAACTTTGAGTTGCTTTAGGGATGAGGTTCGTCAGTAAAGAGTTCGTTATTGTTCCGAAGATTTAGAATCTCAAATATATATTTTTCATTGTTCCAAGACAAAATCTTTTTTAAAGAAAGAATTACATTTCAATTAAGAAGCTTTAATATGAGTTATAGCTTTTATCTTTAACATTGAATAAATTATAGCATTAATTATAATTTTTTTGCTTCGAAATAATTTGCATAAAGTAACCAAATTGCAACAGACATCAGATATCTAATTATAATTATTATGTCGTCTTTATTATCATCATCAGGGACAATGGTACAACAATTTATTGGAGGGGGGAAGGGTAAATTCTAAAACTTTCCAACAGATTCAAAAAGTGACCCAGAATTTGGTTACTAGTTTCCGAACATAGCGGTACCTCAAAAACGATACTCGACGTCGCGACGTCCATGTATTGACATAACAGACGCACTCAAACACACATGCGCACACAAGCTCTTGTTTCTTGAGATATTATTCCGTTATTATATGTCGTTTTCTTTCAGTTGGCAACAAGTTCCCAGGATATTTCTTCGTGTTCCTTTACAACTTTAGAATTGTCTATGACACTAGATAAAGCATTGGAAATCGACGGTTTTAATATTTTAAGCGGAAGAAACCGCTTAACTTATATCTTATTCTCCTACTGCAGACTTGTTCAGCTCACAAATGGGGAGGAAAAAAGTATTTTACGCTCAATTTTAAGGTTTAAAACAAGTAATAACATTGTTTAATTAGAGTGGAAAAAAAATCGCGTTTATAACCTTTGTCACCGAAACATATGATCTCTGTAATAAATGTCAATATACCTTTTGATGTAAGTTTCTTATGACCTTCAAGTAAAGTACCTATTCGGGTCTTCAATTTCAACCAAAATCTATTATATTACTTATATTGATATAAGAGTCTAATTTACCAAATTTGAGATATTTTGCATTATATTTTAATATATTATTTGATGAAAGCCTATGACCTTCAAGTTAAGTCCAACTTCCGGTTTGCCAATGTTTACCAAAATTTATTATGGTGTTTATATTAGCATGTAAGTCTTAAATACGAAATTTGATAAGTTTCACATTATATTTTAATATGATTTTTGATAAAAAT